>JAMPIV010004927.1:0-360346 GCA_024509875.1 Oreohelix idahoensis
TCGAATTGTGGGAATTTATTTTTATTGTCATACCGTGGCCTATCAAATTGGGGCTTACCTTTATTTTGATCCTTAGGATCAAATTTATTAAAGTTCTGTGGTGCCCTAAAGTTATCCACCTGTTTCTTTTTATTACCTGTTACCTCTGCTTGAGCTGCTTGATACCTTTCAGCAACATTTAGCAACTCACCCAGCCTCTCTGCACCTTGTTCCATGAGAAACTTTCTCAGGTCTGGAGCCATGGACTCTCTTAGTTGCTCTATAAGGACCATTTCCTTAAGATCTTGGGTTTTCCCCAGAGAAGTCCATTTCTCCAAGTATGTCTCTATTCGTGCAGAGAACTGGTGATAGGTTTCACCTGACAGTAGTTTAGCATTCCTAAATTTTTTCCTGCAAAACTCTGCATTCTTTTCATACCTTAACAAAAGAGCCTGCTTTAGCATGTCATAATTTTCCTGATCACCTCTGCTCATTTTTACAAAAACTTCATAAGCTGCCCCACGAAGTCCCTGAGATAACTTTAAGCTCCACCTTTCTCTCTCTAACCCATACGTGGTAGCTAATAGTTCATACCTATTTATATAGCTCTCAATATCATCGTCTTTCTCAACAAAATGATCTAAATGAAAGTTCATAGCTGAGGTTGAGGCTCCTTGAGCAACCGTAGCATCAGAGGCAAAGGGACTGGCACCATTTTCAGGAGCATGGCCTTGAAACTCAAACTCCCTTAGTCGTAACTCATGTTCCCTTTGTAATCTTTTCTCCTCCTTTTCTGCTTCCCTCTCTGCAGCTAATCTCTTCTTCTTCTTTCTGCAGCTAATTTCTTTCTCTTCTCTTTCTTGCAGCCTAATTCTTCTCTTCTCTTTCTGCAGCTAATCTTTTTTTCTCTTAGCCTCTTTGTCAGCCTCAGCTCTCAATTCTTAGTCCCTCAGCCTCAAATCTTCTCTTTCTCTTAGTCTCAGCCTCAGCTTGCAACCTCTTAGTCTCAGCCTCTAACTTTCTTTCGGCCTCTTTTTCTAATCTTTTTTCTTCGCGTTCAATAAATTTGTCACATTCCGTAGTGACATAGGCAACCATAACTTGCCCATCTAATCCTAACTCTTTTGCAGTCTGTACAGCAGCAGATCGAAACTTGGCCAGGTCCGCCATTGTCTATCAGGTAAATTTCTACAATGTCTAACCAACAATTCAAATTCTAAATATATCTAATGGACAACACAGGCACCGTGAGCTCAACCTTATTTAATTCCACCCAAGGATACCTTTTAATTCTTATATTCCCTGAAGTGAATTACCCCCAATATTTTTAATAGGGAAAGATTCAAAATCCCAAGAGCGAGCCCCCAATATATGTGGTGAAGTGGGATGTTATAAATATTTATAGGGGACTTAGTGTACTGACTGAGATCAGCTGTGAAGGTATCTATATCTATTAAGAGTAGTGTATTATAGATAACCTTACTTGCTACCACATATCTATATATCTCAGTCAGAATTATTCTGGAATAGTGTGATGACTACGTTATGTGTCTAGGGTATGTGTATGATGAAGTGTAAGTCACAACAACAGACAGATAAACAATTTAATTTAATCCACTACTCTTGACAACACTGTGACACTCACATACATATAACACTCTATGAGAATATCTTAAGGAGTCACTGATAACTTTTCAAATAACAATATGTATTCATGGTTGTCATAAAGGTATATGTGTCCTGATTCAAATACAAAGGAACCAGGAATCACAATCAATTTTAATTACAAGTATATGTACAGACTTTATCAATATGAATATTGTAGTGACATATATTATTAAAAATATCCTATGTGTGTCAGTTGTGTAGTAGTAATATGAGGTAATACTGGTTTTGTTTTGTGCAAGCTCTGTTGGTATTTGTCATCATGACTTCAATAGTTTGTCTTTTGGGACTAGTATTGGAGATGTTCTCAGTTCCTGATATTAAGACAATTAAATTCCCCTCTGAATGTTATTTTTACAAAGTCATTTCAAGATGAGGGGACATAATGTTGAGCTCAGCTGGCCAAATCAGCTTATCTTGCGTGATGGCGGCAGGAAAGGACTCCTCTGCTCGAATTCTGCCCTGGGCTCTGGAGACACCTCACTGATAGCTAAAAAGACCAAGGAGTATGCGGTCCGACGGGGGATTCAGCAAAGCTCTGACCAGGTTCTGCGCAGTACCATCAAGACCACGGTCCCTGAAAACAAGAAGGATGTACCTTCTACTTCATAACTAATTGATACTCTAGTTCTACACTGAGCACAATACAACACAAACATTGAGTTCAGAGCGTTAGGCCAACTGTCAGCTTCATCTGAAATACTTTATACCAGTATTTACCTCCTTAATGGTTACTACGCCTCTGCACTTCCAGCATTATTTCTTTCTAGTCAATCATCCAGGTGTCAGTGTACTGTTTGGCCATTCCATGCCGTTTTACTTCTCTACGACACCCTCTGTTCAGGCTGGAGCATTATAGGCTTTAACTCACGTTTGCCACTGAACTACACATATATATACAGGCATAAATTAACAATTTACATTCAATTTTCATTAAAAGATACTGAATGGTTCAAGCTTACCACAATTTCATGGAAATAAACACAGATACGTTGATTAGCAATGAATTCTGGCACATTTACTGGCACAAATTCCCATCTGCTTATGTTCCAGGCTTTTATTTTAGCAAAAATGTGAGCTGGCTTCAACGCACTGTCGCTTTATCAAGCTTATTTATGTAAGCCTACCTTGCCGTGGTTGGAGAGCTTGAGCGCCCCAATGATCCCGGGAGCTATGCCGGCGGGAGTTTTACTCCTGGCAGGGTCACCCAAGCCGGACAGGTCCTGGGTGAGGGGCCAGACTAAATGGGCTGAGGAGTGGGTGGAACCCTATAGGTGTAGATGCAGAACCCACCGGCGAGTGGTACATGCTCTGGTCTGCACCAATCCACCCCCACTTCATGGGTTAAATGCTTTCTTGCCTCATTCTTCACTGTTTGTCGTCTATCACGCCCACGGCGACCGTTGCCTCAATTGGCTGTGTGTGGTGTACCCGGAAACGGGGGCCTCCCAGCACTGAGGCACAGTTAAGTCCCCGATGTCACTTATCGGTGCAGAATTGAGAGAGATGGCTGAGCATCACAATCCCCCCTGTGTTGCAGCATGATGAGAACCCAGCATTGCACACTGAGCTTGGGGGGATCACTTGGGCACCAGACTTAATACTGGCTCTTGACTGGATGGCCGCATGCAGGAGATTTCTACAATGGAGGGTTGGCAGGTGGTGGGTATCTGGAAGTGGCTCTGTGCAGGACGTGAGGATTCCTTGGGAGAGCCCAAAACCAGAGCACAGCATTGTGCAAGCTCTGCATAGTTGGAGAGCCCCCTGGATGACGGGGAATGCACAGTGTGCTACCCCACCTATCCCCAACTGCTAACTTAGAACCAGAAGTGGGGTCCTCTGTATGCGTGCCAGGCCAGGATAAAATGCCTGGGAAAGAGACTGGAGCTCAGAACTCCCTAACTCAAAGTTGCAGGATGGCAGAAAAGCCACGGGAAAGACAGGGCTATTTTGAAGATAACGCAACCATATTTTCACCATACGAGCTCGGACGCCGCCTCGGTAAACAAGGTCCGCGCAGAGCAGTGACACCCCCAGGCTGCTTGCGAATAGTCTACTACTGGGAACATAAACAGATTAGGGATGAGCCCACTCTCCCGTTGAGCAGGTGCTAAAGTCGTAGATACTGGGCCAGAAGGCGCACCGGAAACCACAGTATCATGCAACTCGCTTTTTTTTTTTCTATGGAGAGTACACCGTCAAATAAATCTCGTTCTGGTGCTCGCCCTGTGGAGCTCCACCAGGCAGGTGCAGTGCCGGGCTCTGAGCCTCGACAGAGCCCACCCTCAGCTACTGGAGGACCCTCTAGACCGTCTTGTGGAGTCAGCAGACGGCGGAGGAGAACTACTGACCAAAACAAAACAGAAAAAGAGAAACCCAGAGTGCCACTTGTCATAATGCACTGGAATGCAGAGGGAGTGAACAGCAAGCAGGCTGGATACAGCAAAAAGACAGAGCTGGAAAACATCTTGTATGAGAAGCAAGTCAGTGTTTGCTGTATCCAAGAGACTCACTTGAAAGCAGATCAAACCTTTAAAATAAGGGGATATCAATGCTTCAGATCCGACAGAAAAGATAGACGAAAAGGAGGAGTACTTACTCTTGTAAGGAATAACATTCCTGCACACGAAAGGAAAACCTTCATGGATGGAGCAGAATATCAGCTGCTGCAGATAAAGGTAGACAAGATGGAAATAGAACTCCTGAACTATTACTGTCCGAACAACAAACCTCTGAGTCTCAGCTCTATACAGGTACCAGCCACCAACTTTATAGCAGTTGGAGACTTTAATAGCCACTCCCAGAGCTGGGGCTATAACCATCTGGATCACAGAGGTGAAGAGGTTGAAACTTGGCAAGATGATCACTCCCTAATCCTAGTCAATAATGCCACAGATACTCCTACCTTCTACTCCAGAGGATGGCACACAACTTCAACACCAGATCTTGCCTTCTCCACACCAGATATAGCTGGATCTATTAGTAGAGAAGTAGGAGATCAACTAGGGGGAAGCGACCATCGCCCAATCTTTCTTACTGTCCAGAGTGCAACTCTCAGTACAGGCCCAGCCATTACAAGATGGAACTACAAAAAAGCCAACTGGGGTTTATTCAGGCATCAGGTGAACACGCTGCTGTCTACCCTCAAGGTACAGAACCGAGATATTAATGAAGTGGTAAAAGACTTCAACAGATGCATACTACAAGCTGCAAAAGAAACCATTCCCAAAGGATGCCGGCGTAACTACATACCATACTGGTCCAGCACACTCCAAGAACGTCAGGAAGCTATGGACAAGGCTAGAAAGAACGCAGAGTCTCAGCCTTCACTTGAAACTCACAACAAATGGAAAAAGGCTGTAGCAGAGTTTCAGAGAACAAAGCTAGAAGAAAAACGGAAAAGCTGGAGAACTAAAACGGCATCGCTGAACCTTGAGAAAGACGGCAGGAAACTTTGGAGATTAGTCAAGTCTCTAAATGAAGAGCGTTCCTCACCAAGGCAGACTATCACATTGGATGAAGGTGGCAAACTTTTCAGAGGAAAACAAGCTGCAGACTTGTTTGCTAGAAGATACAGTTCAGAAAGCAACTTACCCATTAACATAGACCATCAGAGAGAGATAAGAAAAGAAATACTGGCAACCATGGGACAGACAGATACTCCTGCCCCAATGAGGGAACCCATCACACTAGGAGAACTACAGAAGGCTATTTCCAAGCTTAAGTTTCAAAAGTCACCCGGCCCAGACAAAATCAGCAACGAAATGCTAGTAAATCTGAGCTCAGCAGCAAAGACAAAACTGCTTGAGATATTCAACCACAGCTGGTTGAAAGGAACGGTACCCCAAGTATGGAGAGAAGCCATCACAATACCCATACTAAAGAAAGGGAAATGTAAGACCGAGGCTGCAAGTTACCGGCCAATCAGTCTCACAAGCTGTGTTGGGAAGACTATGGAGCGAATAGTCAACCACAGATTGAAATGGTATTTAGAGTCTGAGCAGATCCTGGTGCCGGAACAAGCTGGATTTAGAGAATGCTACAGTATAGAAGACCAAGTTACTTACTTGTCTCAAGCAATAGAAGATGCCTTTCAGGAGAAGAAAAAGGTCCTAACGATCTGGGTCGACTTCAAGCAGGCCTTTGACAGGGTGTGGAAAGATGGCCTCATTGCAAAACTTGGGAGAGGTGGAATCCAAGGCAACATGATGAAATGGATCCAGTCATACTTGCATAACAGGAGAACTAGAGTCACTCTTGACGGTCTGCAGAGCAGAAAAGTGTTGCTCCATCAGGGGGTACCTCAAGGAGGAGTAATTTCCCCTACACTCTTCCTTGTTTACATCAATGACCTGGTGAAAGATCTCCCTGCAGGAGTGAAAGCTGCCTTATATGCAGATGACCTAGTACTCTGGTGCGCTGATGAAAATGTCACCACAGCAAATTATAGAATGCAGCGGGCAGCAGACATGCTAGTGTCATGGGCAGAGAAATGGCTTATCACAATAAACACAGACAAAACCTCCACAACACTGTTCTCCCTCGCCCCCAAGGACAAATCAGCTAACATACACCTAGGGACAACCGTTATCAAGGAAGAAAGCTACCCCACCTATCTTGGGGTGACATTTGACCAAAGGCTTACATGGAATAAGCATATTGAAAATGCAGAAGGAAAGGCCCGAAGACGACTAGGCATACTCAGAAAATTGGCAGGTACCAACTGGGGAGCAAATGAACGAAATCTAAAGAAGATTTATAGTGGAGTAATAAGACCACACTTAGAGTTTAGCTCAGCAGCATGGTCATCAGCTGCTAACTCACATCTGCAGTCCTTGGACAAGGTGCAAAATCAAGCTCTCAGGCTCATTACAGGAGCCATGAAAACTACACCAATAACAGAGATGCAGAAGGTTGCTGGATTACAGACATTGTCCCATAGAAGAGACACAAAGACCATGATCCAGATGGAAAAGTACAACAGTATGCCAACGCACCCAATGAAGGCAAGACTAGATGATCTGGCATTGGGACGTCTAAAGCGTAGCAGCTTTGTGCATCGGGGAAAAAGACTTATAAGACAGCATCAAGAAGACCTATCTATGAAGACAACACCACTGAAGCCCACCCTATACCCTGTACCATGGGAGCAGGCCAGCAGTGCCCTCCAAATTAATACGTCGGTCAGTGGTCTCACAAGTGGATGTGAGTATAATGATCTGCAAAAACGAACTGCTACATTGAGTATGATCCAAGAAAGCTATCCCGATCAATCATGGATACATGCCTATACAGATGGATCAGCAACTAATGCTGTTAGGAATGGAGGTGCCGGTATCTTTATCTCATATCCTGACAACCACTATGAGACTAGGCACATTCCCACTGGTAAATTCTTTTCCAACTATACAGCTGAGGTTCAAGCTCTAGAGCAAGCTGCAAATATGATTTATAACACCAACTCTGACTGCCACCAGGTAGTCATCCTCACAGATGCACTGTCTGTCCTGCAAGCTCTCAAGGGTGGTAAATTCCCGCATCTGAGAAATGAACTAAACAAGGTAGCTGCCAAAAAGAGAACCATACTTCAGTGGGTACCATCTCATTGTGGTGTACCCGGAAATGAAAAGGCAGATAAACTTGCAAAAAAGGGAGGAGAATGTGAACAAGAAGATAATGAAGTCACATACTTTGAGAAAAAGAGAGCTATCCAGACTATAAGAAGAGAACAGAACCAACCCAAAGACGACTATCACACTCTCGACCGGCAGGGACAGATAACTATTTTTCGACTCAGGACAGGGCATAACAAACTGAATAAACACATGCACAAGTTACGATTGTCTGCTTCACCACTGTGCACATGTGGATTAAACGAACAAACTGCTGAGCATGTTCTACAGGACTGTCCTCTGTATGACCAGTTAAGAAAGATATACTGGCCCAATGACTCAACACTAAATTCAAAGCTATATGGAGTTAAAGAGGAACTTCAAACAACAGTCGAATTCATCATGAGAACTCGTCTGACGGTGTAATCATCAAAGATGCGATCGCAAGAAGAAGAAGAAGAAGATTTTGTGTTGTCAGGCATCCCCACTATTTTATTTTGGTTATAATTTATTAATTCCTGGACTATTTGCGTAACGTTTTACATATTCTTTGGCAGCAAGCCCTAAGGAACCCAAATATCCAAATTTAAAAGAGCTACGTGGCTGCGTTCAAAATATGTATTTTCTACCTCCTGTTTCGAAGATGTGCTGTCTGGGTACTGTTATGTTTTCAACCGTAAACCCATCTATTGTTATCTTTCCTAATAAGCGTTTTTTATGATTTTAAAACCTAACTCTGGGAAGGGTAGTGAATTTATCACTGTCCGTCTGAAAAAAAAATTAGTGCATGTAGTCTTACACGCGTGATGGCAGCATTTGTGTATCGCGCGAAGCGTGTTGCATGCGTTCCTGATTTTCAGCCCTCCCTCTCTCTTTATCCTTTAGTCCATCTGTTCGTTCGTTTTGGTAACGCAGTGTAGAAAAAGACATGAATGGAATTTAAAATTTAGGTCAACTTGCATATTTCAAGGTTTTTCTTAGAAAGGCAGCACATTTTATTGTGTGTTTGGGAAACGCGTGTATGTTGCAGAAGGCCTATATTTAACGTGGAAACGTTACAATTTGCAGACGAAGCATAAAACAAAGGGGATTTCGAGTACTGTCATTGTGACAGCACTGTTCTTTACCATTCTTCTTCCTTTATTTATTATATGTATTTATTAGGCTTTGTATTTACTTGATAATTTATATATGTGGATTAGAATATTCCACGACAAATATATAGATGTACATAATAAATTGGATAATTGTACTCATTTGACTTGTTAAATTTTTAACTGTTAAATTTTGAGTTACCTTTTCAAATTTAATTATATTATCACATAGGGTTACGATAGCGAAAGTAGCAACTTATACTTCTGAAGCCTAAATCTATTGTCCAGTTCAGAGTATTCACAGCTGTAACTCACTTGTGATACCAGTGTACTTCTCGGGCACTGGAACTTCATACTTTCTGGAGAGAGATTCTACTTCTGCTCTACCACTATTATCATAATAGAAAAACCTTTCGCTACAACCCCCCAAAAAATATAAACTTTCCGTGTAATATACTGAATAATGAAATCCGCCTCCTGTGCTCTGGACTCGTTTATCGCAAACTGATACAGTAGACATTCAAAAATCCGGCAACCTCCGGACCTGAGGAGTGCCGGATTTTTGAAAATGCTGGATTTTTTATTGTTATATATTCTGTATATATTTAACAGAAAATGACTACCTGTACACTTTATCTGCGATCGACAATGCACGATGTTTACGTTTTACACCACTTCTTTTATTTGCTGAATCCATAATGGGGCTATACAGCAGCAAATAAATGATAAAATGAGAATGAATGAGCAGGAATGCCTGTTAACACGTGCAAGCAAGACCCAACAGCTGCATCAAAACATAAACTGCTCCAGAAAACAGTGGCGCGCCAACGCGGTAAATTTAAAAATGCGCTCCGAAATCCATGCCGGAAATCTGAAGGAACCGGATTATCGATGGCCGGATTTTTGAATGTCAACTGTAATGTCATTAGCGGATCGATTACATTTGACTTAAATGTACAAACAACAACAACAACAAAAACACTAAAAAGAAGAAAATATAAAAAAAATTTTAAACACAAGCTTTTAATGCACTTTTTTTTTACTGCAAGCTATAAACTCCGTGAACAATTATTTGTGGCTTTTTAGTGCATTAAAAGCCTTGTGGACATGTACGTTGGGAAGACATCTCTGGCATCTGTCTTTGTTGGCGACGCTTTTCGAGAACACTACAGTGCTAGCGTTGGAGGTAAAACACAACACCCCCCCCCCCCAATTTTTTTTAAAGTAATGGACAAAATATCATGTTTAACCCATAATTTATGATAATTAAGTCATACAGTGTTAATAGCGGCAGAATGTATATTCAGCCGTCGCCATTATCTTACAGATATAGATAATACGCTGTTTAGCTATTTATTCCATAATGGCCACCATTTATTCAGAAGTCTTAAATACTGGCAATCATGAAGGTGCTTTGAAATAACGAAAAAAACATTTTAATATGAAAAGACCAGTAAGCAAAACAAGGAGAGGAGAAGAATTAAAGTAAACATTTTAAACTGTCAGCGACTGCAGCACATTTAGAAGACTAAGACTTGAGAATAGATAAAAAGAGTGTAATTTGACAAATTAATTACCAGCTCTTTGATTGCATAATTTTATTTGTAAATGTACAATTATCTTTAAAATTGTTGCCTCGTAGTTTGTGTTTTGAATATATATTTAAAGATTTTCTGGGTTTCTCCCTGTCGTGAGCGCTACATAAAGTCTGGTGCATAAACTGATGCATGGAATAAAAACTCGTCCTCCTTAAATACTGCTTGAGATTAATGTTTTGTATTGAAATAAAATTCAGCCATCTGTCTTTAGTTTTAACAGATTGTTAAAGTTATAAACACAAAAATGAAAAGATTCCACAACCGTAACCAACTACAAGACAAAATTAGAAAACTTGACGACAGGTCACTTTAAAAGGTGTTAGAAAACATTCAGCATCAAGACACAGACTCTTGAGAATAAATGTTAATAATGATCGTCACATTGCACTAGGAGATAGAATGTGTGGAATCTTACGTGTATCCTGGTAGACAACCAGTGAGAGGAACAGATTACGTCGCAATAAGAATTTAAGAAGCAAGAGAACATTTCACTGCATTGGAAAATATATGGAAATCACAAGACATCAAGTTCAACACAAAAATAAAAATCTTCAACTCAAATGTCGTCACTCCTATTGTGTGGTTATGAAATATGGAGAACAAAAACGACAAAAAAAAATGAAATTAAAAACCCAGAAAAATACATACTCTTATAAATGGTGTTGTGCAGAACAAGGATTGAATTGGAATATCAAGATCACTAATGCGTAACCATTTGAAAGAACCAGACAAATATCCGTGGAACAATAGATGACAAGAACCAGACAAATATCCGTGGAACAATAGATGACAAGAACCAGACAAATATCCGTAGAACAATAGATGACAAGAACCAGACAAATATCCGTGGAACAATAGATGACAAGAACCAGACAAATATCCGTGGAAAAAGATGTGAGGAGAAGGAGTTGGATTGGACACACATTGTGAAAACCAGTTATAAGCATTACAAAGCAGACCATGTTCCGGAACCCCCAGAGTAAGAGAAATAAAGGGAGACAACAAGCACATGGAGAAGAGACAGTGATGAAGAAGACACGTAAAAATGTTAATAGATGGCACAAGATAAGACAACTTGGAGTACATTTGTTGAAGGCATGTGTTCCACAGAGAGCTGAAAAATGTTGAAGATAATGATGATGATGGCGACGACGATGGTGAGCATGATGATGATGATGATGAGTGAGATGATGACTGTCTTTTTAAAAATATACTTGTCTTTTTTTTCTATTTCCTTGAGAAGACTATCTGAGTAAGTGTCATGTAATGTCTTCCATTTTGCATTAGCAATAGTGGGTATTACTATGTTTATATCAACCACTGAGCGTGCCGTTTTGCACATGGGTGAATCCTTTTCACTTAAGCATCACTCAGTATGATTAATGCATTGTTTTCTGTGAAGGCTAAAAGTAGTTTCCTGATTATTTATTATGTCAGCTCGCACAACTAAATTATGTGCACTGCAATACCTCATTATAAGTTTTGCGAATGTTTCTTTTAATAACTTATGTTATATCATTTAGATTTATATGTCCATTTTAGCAGTACTCAGCCTGCTCTGAATTTAATCTAATTTACAGCAATAGTAATTCATTCCTTCACCTTCTTGAAAATTGCAAATAGCACCTTGTCATTTGTTTTGTATTTGTCTTGAACTAACCATGTTACTCCATGTTTTTTTTTAGTTGTCAGTCCCGTCGTTATGTTAGATTTTACATCCGGGGATGCTAAAGCGGGTCTTTGGATTAATATTAGTCTTTTGAATGGTGTTTTAGTCTTAACTGATTTTATTAGCGCTAGTTTGGTCTATAATATATGACTCTGCTGCCGACAGTAACAAGATTAAATTAGACATAATTCAGCATCAGGCTTTATGTACAATAGCAGGTGCAATCAGATCAACATCAATGGGAGCTATAGAGGTGGCTTTAGGAATTCTAACCTTAGAATTACGAAGAAAGGAGTTAAGACTAAATTACATGAACAGAGTTATGTTAGATAAGTCTCACCCAGCACGTACAGCTTTTACCAGATGCCAACTAACAACTCAGGCCAATCCAATGAATACCACTAGATACCCTACAGGATGGAATTGTATGGAGGAAATTGTCCATCTGGGTACATTAATTACATCAATTAATAACAGTTGTGAATACAAGCCAGTGATTCCGCCCTGGGAGATCAAGAAACCAGACACGGACTACCACCTAGCAGAAATACTTAAGAAAACAAATAATATAGAAAATATTAAAAACACAGCCAATAAATATATACAACAAATATCAAAAGACAGCATTACTGTGTATACAGATGGATCCAAGGGAGAGGATGGCAAATTGGGGATAGGAATATATATTCCAATATGGAAAATGGCAAAAGAATATAGCATCACGGAAAATACATCCATTTTCACTGCAGAGATGGTGGCAATACTAAAAGCACTAGAAATATTCTCCAACAATCCTCCCAAAAAACTAACAGTTTTAACTGACTTTCTTTCAACAATTAAAGCACTTAGAAACTTACGAGAATGTAGTAGACCTGATATAGCAGAGGAGATATTTCTGGCTACTACATACTTATATTCTAGAGGATGTTCAGTCTTAACTGCTTGGATTCCTTCACATGTTGACATAGAAGGAAATGAAAAGGCAGATAAAGAAACCAAGAAAGGTAGATCTGATAAAAATCTAATAAATGTAGGGACGAGTAAATCAGAGATTAAGAGCTTAATTAAAGATTTAATAACAGATGAATGGAAAGCAGAGTGGGATAAAAATCTGAAAGAAGACATGCATATAAGTTGTTCAAGGCTCCAACAAGAAAATGTCAGATATCTAGGGAATTTAAAATTCCCAGTAATAAGACACTTCTCAGACTACAGCTGGGAAAAGGCTATTTCAGAAAAGAAGAACCTTACTGTGCAGGATGTCTTCAAGACAATAATATAGAACATTTCTTGTTAAAATGTAAGAGGTATGAACAAATGAGAATACCAATATTAGATTATTTCCAAGCATCAAACTTACCTATAAATATAGAAGAGGTGTTAAGAGTAGAAAGACCTAGGGAACTGCATAATATAGTCAAACAATATTTAACACGAAAAAATGTTAATATATAGTGGCTGGGAATGTGATGGTCTGATGCTGTTCTTACAATGCATATGACTTTTAACAGATGAAAGTCAATTAAATATCTGTTAAAGTCAGTTATATAACTGGAACCACCAGGCCTTTACCCCCCCCCCCCCCCCCTCACTTTAATATTATTCTTGTTCTGAGTTTCTTCTTCATTTTTTTTTTTTAAACGTATAAGCACAATCATGATTGTCACTATTTACAATGATTTGACAAATGTGATGCCACTTTCTCATATCGGCAGTTGTTCATATTATTTGGAATTGAAAACAATATATATCCTAATTATAACCCATCAGAGGTTGAACGGGATATTTTTCTTCATTAATTAAAAAAAAAAAAAAGTTTGGTCTGTTGATAATTTGAGCATCCTAGCGGGCATGTTGTTACCTAAGGAGTCTGCACAATTTTAATTTATTATTTTGTAATCCTTGTCTTCTTGTGATATATTCCATTTGTCACAACTCTTTTATTTTGGGCAATATCTACATCTTGGGTTATTACTAAATGTTGTTAGTGCTTGTTCACAAAATTGGCAATTCAGACATTGAATTGTTGATGGATAATATGGTCTGTTTGAATTGTCTTACTCCGATTGTTGAAACGTGTGTGAATTTATTGCTTTTCCAGAGTAATTAAGACAACAAGTGTATGTATCATATTTTGTTTTATTCTTTCTACATTCTAAATGCTGTATTCTGAATTGTCTTTACTTAGTTTTTTTTTTTTTTTTTTTGGGGGGGGGGGGGGGGGGGGGGGGTGTTTAAGTATTTTTTTCTTTTATTTTAGAGTCGAATTTCTATTCCATTGATAACACTTTTTTGTATTTAATTTCATTGATGTGTAATTTTATCTTAACACACAAGATAACTATTTTAATTCGATTTACTTTAATGATATTTACTGATTCTTGTTATTTTCTCTGAGCTGGTGTGACGGTATTGCCTCCCCTGCTTTGCAGTAGTGGTACAACAGTGGCCAAAACTCAAGAGTATATATTATAGGCTTCAATGGAGTCTATCTTTACACAAGATTACTCTTGGCAGAAATGTAGATAGAAGAGTAGTAAAGCTTCTATCACATGGGTGTTGTAGATAGAAGAGTAGTAAAGCTTCTATCACAAGGGAGTATTCACAAGATATTCAGATAAGCGAAAACAATGCTGGCTGTCGCTGAGCACGTTAATCCTGTAATATGCCGTCACTTTTTATGAAGAATTTAAGCAATGGTTTATTCTAGCTCGTTAAGCCCCCACCCCTGAGTTAATCAGTGGAATTATTATTATTATGTATAGCTCTGTTTAGAGTGTGTGTTTAATACCTTTGACTGAGACAAACATGTAGTACATTTAACAGGATTGGATCGAAGTTAAATTTGTAACATTACAAATAACAAAATTTAATAATCACTTTACGTTAAACAGTTTAAAAGAAATAATTTGAATAGTTATGAAAAGGATTTAATCACTTGAATGGAATTTAACTGAATAAAGGAGGTCACTTTTGGCAGCGGATATTTTCACTTAGCTGCCAATGGTAGTTTCTTCTCCCGCTGGGTTAGTTCCTTCTCCCGCTGGGTTAGTTCCTTTCACTCTGCTCGCGCTTGTCTCTGGTCAAAGTTCAGGCGCCGCGCGTTCCCAGAACGTCAAGGAGTAACGGCCAAGTTGGTTCTGCGTCTGTCTATATGACCCTCTTATGATGGCATCTCGCACAACGTCAGTCCACTTCTACCTCCACTTGGTTCCAGAGATAGTACTTTCTGCTGGTACCACCAATAACTGGTAATATAAATAGAAATGAAACGCTCTTCTGAGTATGGCGTTCTGTGACACAGTTATGTGCCCCCCTCTTCTATTCTGCCATCCCTGTCAGAATTTACCCTCGATGAGAATTAAATTTAATCCCTCGGGATAAAACTTCCTTTACATTTAAACTGAATAGCTTTAGCTTTACATTACATTTAAATGAAAAGGTTAAAGGTACAGATATAATGTTTTACATTTACATCTCCACTGTTTGAAAAGTGTTCACAATATAAATTCATTTATGTTTCATTTATAATTACACTTATGGAAAAGTTTGAAACTTCTATTAATTTAAAATGAATATTTTCACATAGACATTCACACTGGTTTAAAGCTTGAAAACTTACATTAATTTTAAAGTGAATATGTTTATAGGGACATTTACACTGCTTTGAAAATGTAAGGGTTCTTGTACGTTAATTCACCGCTAAAATCAAATTGTGGAAATTTATTACCCAAACTGAGAACCGTACTTTTTCTTGACTGAAAAAGGTTGATTTCACATTGTGATTTGGGAGGGCAAGTTAAAAAAAAAAAAACGTTCCTCGTGCATTCATAGTTGACACGCTTACGACAGACCCACCCTCAAACCTCCCCCCCTTCCCCCGTATTTTAAGTTTATAAACCAATAAAACGGTATTGAATCAGTTCTACAAGTTAACGGTACACAGAAAACAAGGGAAGTTTCTGCCGTTGACTTCTCTAACTCAAGATCAGTTTCCTTCCTCGCTGTCTTTTCCTTCCCTAACTCAAAGTTAAGTACCCATTTATAGCTAGGTAGGCCCCACCTCTCGAGCTTGGTAGTGTCACGCATCAGTCTAACCAGCTGTAAATGGGTACCTGACTCTGATCTTGAGTTAGAGAAGGCAACGGCAGCGAGGAAGGGAACAGGTGTCACGCATCAGTCTAACCAGCTGTAAATGGGTACCTGACTCTGATCTTGAGTTAGAGAAGGCAACGGCAGCGAGGAAGGGAACAGGTGTCACGCATCAGTCTAACCAGCTGTACATGGGTACCTGACTCTGATAGAGACTTGAAAGCTGATGATGATGATGATTATGATGACTAGCAATTCCCTAGACTTAAGGGTCTTTTATATTTGGACATGCGCCTTAATATAACCGACTAGGTTGAACGGGACGCGCCTCACCAAAACGAGACAAAAGTGTAAAAAAAAAAAAAGTTCCCCTCACGGTCCTTTTCAGGGCCCACAAAACTGCACCACGGTCCTGTTTAGGGCCCACAAAACCAACAAAACTGTACCCTGGCAAGAAAGCCTTTATTTGTTTTCACCACTGGGTGTGAAGGGGTGGGTGGAGAGAGCTGGGTGGGGAGTTGGTCCCCTCCCTCGCTATGCACTGATCCTTGTCAAATATTTACCTAATCAGAGCCGGATTAACGTAGTAGCAAAAGTAGCATTTGCTACGAGCCCCTTTCTTTTAGGGCCCCGCGCCAATAAATATGTACATCATTTTTTGGTCATCTAATACGAGCGTTAAACCAATGATCTTGTGATGTATGCCATCTTTAGCGCCTTTTCATTTGATGTCACGAAATTGTGAGAGAAAGAGCATAACAGGGTGATTTAGTGTGACTCTTTATTACTTTTATCTTAACTGTTTGCGGACAGAAGCAGTCATTTTCTTTGGATTTGTTGAAAGCCTGTACACCTTCTTTTCTGCTTCTACCTACCGGTGGGGTCTCCTTTCTACTGCATTATGTGCTGGCGGTAGTCATAATAAGTCCCATTTGCCCTTGGGGAAAAGACAGTCAGATACCAGGTGGTCCGCTTGGGCAGATGCGACAAAAGCACTTTTACACAGCTTTTCTGCAATAAAACAAGTCTTTGATGATATTTCAGATAACAATGATCAGAAGGCAGAGTGTCGTCAACAGGCTCGTGGTCTACTTTCAACCATAAGAAAGAGAAAGAAAAGTGCGATAATCGACAGCACATAATAAAAATCAGTACCACAAAAATGTACCGATACTGTAGGAGAAAACCAAAGAACGCTAAGAGGTCCATTTCGTCACAGTTGTTCATTATAAATATTATTGTTTTTTTCGGTACTGTTGATCTTGGCTACTGAACTTCTGTCAATTACATTTCCCACGGAATTATCCAATAGTGCTGTGATGTACATCTCCTTCTCAGACACCTGCGTTATTCTATTTTTTTTTTTTTTAATTGCCGCTTAATTATTCTGATGTATGGTTCTTTTCATTTTTGTCCTGATTATTTACTATGTTGACTTAATTTACTGTTCCTCATGCTACCTCTATGTTCAAGTAGTTTCTTTGAACTTATTCAAGTTGACATCTGAGGGTGAACTTTGAACTTATTCAAGTTGACATCTGAGGGTGAACGAAGAAGAAGAAGTAGCTTCTTGTCTTATTATATTACTTTTCCATAATATGGTTCTGTTTCTTCGTTTTCTGGGTTTTCTTTTAATATACTCATTTATATCACATTCAATGTTTTTGTTCTTTTTTACAATATCTGCCCATGTTAAATGGGTCTTCAGTCATCTGGTTTAAGGCTTTTCTTTTCCATTTATCATCATAACAGTACAATTACTCCTAATAGTTTTATATTCATTGTCTTCTCCCACCTTCTTATTTCTCTTTTCTTTTTTGGTGTTTTAGAATTTCTCCATTTCAGATTTGTTTCCTTCTATTTTTCTTATCTTTCCCCCTCACAAAAATCCCCTTGTAAAGTCATTTGCAGATAGCTTTCTTCTTCTTCTTCCTCGTTCGTCCTGAAAAGGACGTTGGTTGCGTTGTGTCTGTTTACACTGGAGCTGCGATATCTGCGCCTTTCGGCCGACACATCCGACTTCAGCACGGCATTTTTTGGGACCGGGTTTGCCTTCCCTCTTCGATCCCTACTCTCTCAGCCAGACTGCAGTGATGCAGCCTGTTTCCAGGACTACCACGTGGAGGTGGAATAGGGTCTTGGTCAGCTCTGGTTCGCTGACCCTGATGCAAGCAGTCAAGCTATGGGTCGCTGACTGCATTCTCTATTGCTGCATCTTTGGGTCCCAGATAGCTTTCAAAGATTCTATTTTAGTGCGCATTATTAATTTCTTCCTATTCGTGGATTTTTTTCATCGATAATTAACGTTTGTGGTGAAACAATGTAAGCCACCAAGGCTTTTCTATCCTGCCTTCACTTTCTTACAGATTCTGAAAGTTATATAAACTCAACTCACACTAGAAAATACGCTATTTACCCTACTACCTTCTATTTCTGTTTTATCCGTCACATGAATCGTCGTTTTTCTCCTTTATAATACGTGTTTGAATTCATTCCCCCGATAATATTCTTTGATGCTGGTCACAAAGTGCAATAATAAAAATTACTACAACATTTAAAGTCTTCTAGTCATTTTTCAAAATGAAAAATATCTCTAAAAAATAATACACTTACTTCACTCTGAATGGACAGTATAAAAAACTAGCAATTGAAAAGTTAACGGAATCTGAGATTGAAGAATTGGGTCAAAATGCAAATGAAGTCCCTGACCTTCGAAATGGTGACAGGCACAAACGAAGAATGAATTATAAAAATCGTTTTTAAAATATTTAAAAAAAAAAACGTTTATTTATAAATCTATTTTACCAATGAATTAAACAATTAATTCTAAAGTAAATAAAGTAACCTCCCAGCTGGAGGCATTCTAAATCTTGTGCAAATCAGTCATAAGACAAAGTAGAGGCGGTTGCCATACTGTTAACTTGTATTGTGATAGTTTTGATAGTGATTAAAATACGTTATCGGCTTTATAATTTATGGTATCGCTACTGTTGATTATATGTTTTGCCAACACTTTCAGGACACTTTATGGCGAAAGCCTTGAACGTGCCAAATGTTATTCTTCAAATCTGGGACACCGCGGGAATGGAAAGGTTCCGGGCCATGTTGCCACATTTCATGCGCGGAGCTGAGTGCGCTGTTATTGTCTATGACGTGAGCAGCAGGGTAAGCCTGTTGATGCATATTTTAGATTACATCATTACCAGTCACTCAGATCTCTCATTTAGTTAATACAATTTTTAGTCTTTGACTTAGATGGCACGCTCTGATAAACTAGATGTCATACATGCCACACCTCAGACATGAAAAACCTGTACAAAAAATCCAAAAACCCTGTACAAAGACCCGCAAAACCTGTACAAAGACTGAAAAACGTAACAATATAGTTAATTAATGTACAAATATATTCAATTAGATGGTTCTGCACCCTCATAGGGACATGCGCCCTTTGCCTTTTAAAGCATGTCTTCCCTTGCTTTAAAACCTAAACAACAAGAGTTAGAATTTATTTTGTATTGTAGAAATGCTGTGACTTATCATCATTTAGTCTATTTCTGCAAAAAAAAAATTAATACAATTTATGGGGGAAATGAAGAACAGTTTGGTGTGTGTTCTATAGTGCCTTATAAAAGTATAGATCTAAAGAGACCAGTAATAAGCGTTATGGGTTAGGTTTAGGAATCTTAATCAAATATATATATGTGTACATTTTTTTTAAAGCTAGCAATAAAAATATAAACTGGCACAATATTATATATTCTCTACCGAACTTTAAAAATTGGAATAGCCGTTATAGCCCAACTGGTAGCTTTAAATAGACATACCCATACGAATTTTAGTGTCAATAAAACATTGATAGTAATTAATTATTTATTAAATATAAATCATTGGATGACCGTAATGATGATCACCCAAGGCAAAATCACATTGTTTTTTAAAGAAACGAAATTAAAACTAAGAAGAGAAGTAACTCCAAATAAACTTTTCTCTGATCGGGTTAAGATGCCTTGCTTTTGTGGGTTTTTTTTTCAGTTTCATAATTTGGTCATATCGGAATGACGGTCGCCGAATGCTCCGCATGTATTTTCGTACCATTTAGATTTCGGGTTAACCCTAACCCATACTGTAACTCTAATCCTAACTCTAAATGGTACGAAAATACATGCAGAGCATTCGGCGACCGTCATTCCGATATTAGGCCTACCCATAATTTGTTTTGTATTATTATTCAAATTTACATTTCTTACGCACTTTCTACAAGTTTTAGTAAAATCAAATAATATGTAGTGGTATCTGCCTTTCTTTCTTTTTTTTTTTAAGCAGCCGTAAATAATAAATTATGCTAAACCTTAGGGGAAAAGAAAGCATAGGCCTAAGTTATCTGACAGTTAAATCTAACTTCACCTAAACAATGTTACTGTAATATTTAAAAAAAAAAAAGAATTACTTACCAATACTAAACTGGAAATTAATACTAAACAATAGGCTCAACTTCAAAAAGAACTCAGTGCTGCGTAATCGTTCAAATAATCAGTAACCTGACGCTAGCATTAGCGAAATATGGTGAATGAACAACACGTCACGCAGACTACTGCACATCCCACAGCAATTGAAAACATAAATAACACATAAGGAAGGGAAACCCGAGGCCTGTAAACAGTTCTTTATTTCTTACGAGTGCCTGAAAACATACCTTTATGTTTGTCTAATATTAATTTAGCAATTGAAAAATAGGCAGCTTCATTTTCATTGGTTGATTTTTTTTTTATCCACTTGGCTTAAAACCTCCCCGAATATCATGACGCAAATTACGGCTACGGTAGTGGCACAAGACGATCGATTTATATGTATGTTTAATAATTAGGCGAAAAAACCCGTACAGACGTTTGTACGGGCTGTACACATCCGAAAACGCAAACACCCCGTACAGATTATGGGTAAACCATGAGTTATCTACCCTTCCAAGATGGAGGTGAAATTCGTTTCTCACCTTAGACGCCGAAAGAAAAACATCAGGAATGTGTATATTTCGATGGATATCACCATGTTATGTTAAATTATAGAATAAGAGATACACCAGAGTATCTAGTGGTGTAGATATTTTCCTATAACTGACCTCGAAACCCTTGAATCGGTCGGTTGGATCGGAGGGTTGATCAGTGAGTTAACAATTCACTATCGTAAAACAAGCTATTGTTACCGAAACAGAACCAGGCTCGACAGTAAACATGACTCACTCTAATATCTTGGGGGCTAAGGAGATTTCTAAAATTGGATACTGGAATGTAAGAACTATGTATCAAGACGGAAAATTGGAAGAAGTAATTAAAGAAATGGATAATTATAAGTTGGACTTATTGGGTGTCAGCGAGTGTAGATGGACGGGGAAGGGCATAAAATATATTTCAGAAGAAAAAAAGCAAATTATATACTCTGGTAGTAATGATAATCGTCACACAGAGGGAGTAGCCATCCTAATGACACAGAAAGCAGCAGCATCGCTTATCAGCTGGGTACCTATCAATGAGAGGCTAATATTAGCTAGATTTCAGACACGATTTTTCAAGCTCTCAATTGTACAATGTTATGCACCAACTAACGACGCTCTTGATACCACAAAAGATGACTTCTATGAAGCACTTCTAAGTACCATCAACACAATACCCAAGCATGACATAATAGCAGTCATGGGTGATTTTAACGCCAAAGTAGGTGACAACAACAATCGATACTAAATGGGAACAACTGAGAACAGCAATGACAGAAGCAGCTGTAGCGACCACCGGATACCTAGTACATAAAAAGAAAAAATGGATGAGAGAAGATACTTGGGATAAAATACAAGAAAGGAAAACAGCAAAACTTAAACTACTAGCGGCAAGTACACATAATGCAGTTGAATCTTGCAAACTAACTTATAACTTGTTAAATAAAGAAGTGAAGACAAAAAACTCGAAGAGATAAAAGACATTTCATCAATGAACTGGCCGTAGAAGCTGAAAATGCTGCAAGAACTGGTAATAGTAGGTGCCTTTATCAAATTACAAAACAACTATGTCACCAGCCTACTGCTATGGAAACACCTGTTAAAGGTAAATTAGGGAATTCAATACCAACAGAAAAAGAACAAATGAAGAGATGGGCTGAGCACTTCATGGAGGTGCTAAACAGACCACCACCAACAGTAACACCTGATTTTAATAATGAAACATCCACAACCACTTTGCCAATAACTTGCGATGAATTCACGCTGGACGAGATCAAACAAGCCGTTAAAAGATTAAAAAATTTTAAAGCTGCTGGAGTTGACGAAATTTCAGGGGAAATGATTAAAGCAGTTAATGACAACAACCTCTTGAGAATTTTAGATATTATAAATGAAGTATGGAGAGAAGAACAACCACCACAACAATGGAAAGACAGTATTATTGTAAAGTTACCGAAGAAAGGTGATCTATCAGACTGTAATAACTGGCGTGGTATATCTCTATTATCAGTACCTGGAAAATTATTATGTTGCATGATGTTAGAAAGACTTAAATTGCATGCTGACGAAAAGATCAGAGAAGAACAAGCGGGTTTCAGGCCGAAACGATCATGTATTGATCAAATATTCACACTAAGAAACAATTATAGAAGAATCAGTGGAAAGGCAATCGCCACTTATTATCACCTTCGTCGATTTTCAAAAAGCCTTTGATAGTCTACACCGCCCATCATTGTGGAAGATACTTACAATCTATGGTTTTCCAACAAAATATGTGAATATAATCAAAGCGCTATATGACAATGCAAGATGTTGTGTTAGAACAAATAAAGGGAATACAGAATGGTTTACAGTAGAAACAGGGGTGAAACAAGGCTGTATTATGTCACCACTACTTTTTGGAATAGCTATTGATTGGGTTATGAGAAACTATACCCACAATGAACAATTGGGTATAAAATGGACATATGGAAAATTCCTGGGGGACCTGGATTTCGCAGATGATGTAGCATTCTTAAGTTCAACACCAAGACAATCCCAAGAAGCAATAAATAATTTGTGTCATCTCTCGGTTAAAATTGGTCTCCAAATAAATGCCTCTAAAACTAAAGCTATGAACTTTTCTAACGAGACCTTTGATATCATCTTGAACGGGGAAAAACTACAGAAAGT
Source organism: Oreohelix idahoensis (assembly GCA_024509875.1). Taxonomy (NCBI): domain Eukaryota; kingdom Metazoa; phylum Mollusca; class Gastropoda; order Stylommatophora; family Oreohelicidae; genus Oreohelix; species Oreohelix idahoensis. Next base: position 22,869 of record JAMPIV010004927.1, read on the forward strand.
TGAAAGTTTCAATTATTTAGGCAGTAAAATGACTCAGGATGGTGACACAACAAGAGAAATCCATACTAGAATTGCTTTGGCAGCTAGCGCCTTCAATAGATTATCTAACATTTGGAAATTACGATCATTGAATATACATACCAAGCTTCGTCTGTTTAATTCAAATGTTATCTCAGTGTTAACATACGGCTGTGAGAGTTGGAAAATAACAAAATCATTGGAGAACAAGCTGAATACATTCGAGAACAAATGTCTTAGAAAACTCATGAACATCAGTTGGAAAGAATTCAAGACTAATCGACAAATAAGAGAAGACTCTAGGCAGAAATATGTCTCCGACTATATAAGGAAAAGACGATGGTCATATATCGGTCATGTCCTACGAATGCAAAACAACAGAATACCACTACAGGCGCTCACTTGGGTTCCTGAGGGTAAGCGGAAAAAAGGAAGACCAAAAGAAACACTCAGAAGAACAATAATAAGAGAAGGAAGAACGTTGGGCCTAAATAATGTGCAAGAGCTAAGAGGAGTGGCGTCACAACGAACAACCTGGAGAGCACTGGTTTCTGCCTTATGCGCCGTGTTTGGCGCTTAAAGAATTTATTATTATTATTATTATAGCGTGTGGCATGTATGAGATGTCTACTTATCTGTTGACGCTTCCATCATGTCAGTAATAGATGTCCGTTTGATTTATGCCCTCCCTTCAATTATGGGTTTGAGCATAGCTTTATTTCTCGTTAAACGTTAAAAATATGTTATTTCTCTTTCATTATTTCTTGTGTTAATTTAGTTTTTCCAGTATCTCTTTTTATTTGTTTACTTGACTTCCCTTTTGTAAGGCCTAACTATTTCTTCCAGCTGTTTGTTTCAAGTTCCAAATTACTATTTTTACAAAATTTTATTTCAAATCAGCTTACATGCAACCAACTGTAGACAAATACTATCTTAATGGCAAAAAATAACTCAGCGTCCAATCTCATATTTTTTTAATCATTACATTTCTTTCCTTTGTTTTTATAGTCATTATTTATGGCAGAAATCTATAGGCCTAACATATGTTTTGTTTTTTTCTTTTCTTTCAGGAAACGTTTCTCTCTGCCAGAGATTACTGGATTGACTATGTGAACGCATGTGGTTCAGAGATATTGAAAGTGTTGGTAGCAAATAAAAGTGATATTCCACTAAAAGCAGTTAAACAACAAGTAAGTATTTGAGTTATATATATATTATATTATATATATATATATATATATATATATATATATATATATATATATATATATATATATATATATATATATATATATATATATATATATATGTTTTTCTGAAGAACATGGAAATGATTGAAATTACTACAGTGAAATTTAGTTTCATCATAAGAACATGGAAATGATTGAAATTACTACAGTGAAATTTAGTTTCGTCATAAGAACATGGAAATGATTGAAATTACTTCAGTGAAATTTAGTTTCGTCATAAAGTTAGTTATTTATCCTTTACAGGACGTGGCAATCAACCCCAGCTTTTATTGGCTGTTTGTGATTTTTCTAGGCAGTTTTTTCATTCAGTAGTTTGCCATTGCTTTCTGAACGGTACGGCGCTTATACCATTGTTAAAAATCCACACAAAGCGATCTGCTACCAAACCGCCTGCAGCAGGTTTCGAACCTGGTATATCTGGATTATGAAACTGCGTTCATATCCATTAGGCCACAGACGCCGACAGTTTCGTCATAAGAACATGGAAATGATTGAAATTACTTCAGTGAAATTTAGTTTCGTCATAAGAACATGGAAATGATTGAAATTACTTCAGTGAAATTTAGTTTCGTCATAAGAACATGGAAATGATTGAAATTACTTCAGTGAAATTTAGTTTCGTCATAAGAACATGGAAATGATTGAAATTACTTCAGTGACATTTAGTTTCGTCATAAGAACATGGAAATGGTTGAAATTACTTCAGTGAAATTTAGTTTCGTCATAAGAACATGGAAATAATTGAAATTACTTCAGTGAAATTTAGTTTCATCATAAGAACATGGAAATGATTGGAATTACTTCAGTGAAATTTAGTTTCGTCATAAGAACATGGAAATGATTGAAATTACTACAGTGAAATTTAGTTTCGTCATAAGGACATGGAAATGATTGAAATTACTTCAGTGAAATTTAGTTTCGTCATAAGAACATGGAAATGATTGAAATTACTACAGTGAAATTTAGTTTCGTCATAAGGACATGGAGCAGAAAGAGCACAACATAAATATCCCCCCCCCCCCCACTATGTTTTGGCGGGTGACTTACTCGTCCTGTTATATAAAACGAACTGTGGAAAATCGCCCGTATTACTGCTACAACGCAAAATTTCTTCAAGACAAAATGTGCATGCAAGATTAAACGCATACTATAGCAGAGTAGTTTTAGTTAAAGATATCTTATCGACTTCCACGGACAGCTAAAATGGATGCCCTGAAAGGTGCGCTAAGGAAGCTTATTTGTCACATTAGAAGGAATCAGTGCGCTTTCTTTGGGCATGTTATGAGGGGAAATAAAAAAGCTGGAAAATACAGTAACAACAGGAAAGAATGAATGAGAAAAAAAAGATTAAGGAACGAAGATAGAAGATAATAGTTTGACATAGTGACATAGAAAGAATTCCACAACAGAAGTCATAAACAGTGCTGGAGACAAGATGTTTTGAAGAGACGTGATCACCTACGCCACTAGACATGGTACTTGAAGAAGACCTTAGCGACAGAAACACTGTAAAATCAAGAAACCAGACACGGACTACCACCTAGCAGAAATACTTAAGAAAACAAATAATATAGAAAATATTAAAAACACAGCCAATAAATATATACAACAAATATCAAAAGACAGCATTACTGTGTACACAGATGGATCCAAGGGAGAGGATGGCAAATTGGGGATAGGAATATATATTCCAATATGGAAAATGGCAAAAGAATATAGCATCACGGAAAATACATCCATTTTCACTGCAGAGATGGTGGCAATACTAAAAGCACTAGAAATATTCTCTAATAACCCTCCCAAAAAATTAACAGTTTTAACTGACTCTCTTTCAACAATTAAAGCACTTAGAAACTTACGAGAATGTAGTAGACCTGATATAGCAGAGGAGATTTTTCTGGCTACTACATACTTATATTCCAGAGGATGTTCAGTATTAATTGCTTGGATACCTTCACATGTTGGCATAGAAGGAAATGAAAAGGCAGATAAAGAAGCCAAGAAAGGTAGATCTGATAAAAATCTAATAAATGTAGGGATGAGTAAATCAGAAATTAAGAGCTTAATTAAAGATTTAATAACAGATGAATGGAAAGCAGAGTGGGATAAAAATCTGAAAGGAAGACATGCATATAAGATGTTCAGGGCTCCAACAAGAAAATGTCAGATATCTAGGGAATTGAAAATTCCCAGTAATAAGAAACTTCTCAGACTACAGCTGGGAAAAGGCTATTTCAGAATAGAAGAACCTTACTGTGCAGGATGTCTTCAAGACAATAATATAGAACATTTCTTGTTAAAGTGTAAGAGGTATGACCAAATAAGAATACCAATATTGGATTATTTGCAGGCATCCAGCTGGTGTAATGGCTTCAGCGTTGTACTGGCGACCAGGTGTTCATGGTTCAAACCCGGGCGTCAGCGTTTGAAGAAATGTTTACGGCCGGAAATTTGACTGAATAGCCTGAACGGCTCCTGTGATAAACCCTCTGTGGATGGGAAGGAGCGAAGCTCCTGACCGGGTTGGAAGGAAAGTCCTCAGGTTCCCCAGCCTCGCAATGACATGTCATTGGGCCGAAGGGCTGAAAGCCCAAGTGCCGCTGGTTAAGAAAAAAAAAAAAAAACCTATAAATATAGGAGGAGGTGTTGAGAATAGACAGACCTAGGGAACTGCATAATATAGTCAAACAATATTTAACACGAACACATGTTAATATATAGTGGCTGGGAATGTGAAGGTCTGATGCTGTTCTTACAATGCATGTGACTTTAAACAGATGAAAATCAATTAAATATCTGGTAAAGTCTGTTATATAACTAGAACCACCAGGCCTATACACCCCTCCACTTTAATATTATTCTTGTTCATAGTTTCTTCTTGATTTTGTTTGTTTGTTTATTTGTTTTTTATTTTTCTATTTAACGTATAGGCCTAAGCACAATTGTGAGTATCCCTATTTTCAAATGTGATGCCACTTTCTCATGTCGGCAGTTGTTCATATTATTTGAAATTGAAAACAATATATATCCTAATTATAACCCATCAGAGGTTGAACGGGATTTCTGTTTATCTTCATTAATTTAAAAAAATAAAAAAACTGTAAAATCACTAATAGTAGTTGTCTGCAATGTTCGACCGTCTGAGAAAAAAATACGCGTATTATACATATTTTATGGCAAAAAATAAAATACCCGTATAATATGTTGTTATACGTTAAATTAATATTCGTAAGTTTGACATGCGGCGCTTTCCATAGGTATAACGTGAAACTACTGATTCTCGACTTGCACAATCCCGTATATGAACCGCTGCGGCTAGTCGATGGCGAAAATCCGGTGACTGGCAAAATATATTAATAATAATAATAATAAATTCTTTAAGCACCAAACACGGCGCATAAGGCAGAAACCAGTGCTCTCCAGGTTGTTCGTTGTGACGCCACTCCTCTTAGCTCTTGCACATTATTTAGGCCCAACGTTCTTCCTTCTCTTATTATTGTTCTTCTGAGTGTTTCTTTTGGTCTTCCTTTTTTCCTCTTACCCTCAGGAACCCAAGTGAGCGCCTGTAGTGGTATTCTGTTGTTTTGCATTCGTAGGACATGACCGATATATGACCATCGTCTTTTCCTTATATAGTCGGAGGCATATTTCTGCCTAGAGTCTTCTCTTATTTGTCGATTAGTCTTGAATTCTTTCCAACTGATGTTCATGAGTTTTCTAAGACATTTGTTCTCGAATGTATTCAGCTTGTTCTCCAATGATTTTGTTATTTTCCAACTCTCACAGCCGTATGTTAACACTGAGATAACATTTGAATTAAACAGACGAAGCTTGGTATGTATATTCAATGATCGTAATTTCCAAATGTTAGATAATCTATTGAAGGCGCTAGCTGCCAAAGCAATTCTAGTATGGATTTCTCTTGTTGTGTCACCATCCTGAGTCATTTTACTGCCTAAATAATTGAAACTTTCAACTTTCTGTAGTTTTTCCCCGTTCAAGATGATATCAAAGGTCTCGTTAGAAAAGTTCATAGCTTTAGTTTTAGAGGCATTTATTTGGAGACCTATTTTAACCGAGAGATGACACAAATTATTTATTGCTTCTTGGGATTGTCTTGGTGTTGAACTTAAGAATGCTACATCATCTGCGAAATCCAGGTCCCCCAGGAATTTTCCATTTGTCCATTTTATACCCAATTGTTCATTGTGGGTATAGTTTCTCATAACCCAATCAATAGCTATTCCAAAAAGTAGTGGTGACATAATACAGCCTTGTTTAACCCCTGTTTCTACTGTAAACCATTCTGTATTCCCTTTATTTGTTCTAACACAACATCTTGCATTGTCATATAGCGCTTTGATTATATTCACATATTTTGTTGGAAAACCATAGATTGTAAGTATCTTCCACAATGATGGGCGGTGTAGACTATCAAAGGCTTTTTGAAAATCGACGAAGGTGATAATAAGTGGCGATTGCCTTTCCACTGATTCTTCTATAATTGTTCTTAGTGTGAATATTTGATCAATACATGATCGTTTCGGCCTGAAACCCGCTTGTTCTTCTCTGATCTTTTCGTCAGCATGCAATTTAAGTCTTTCTAACATCATGCAACATAATAATTTTCCAGGTACTGATAATAGAGATATACCACGCCAGTTATTACAGTCTGATAGATCACCTTTCTTCGGTAACTTTACAATAATACTGTCTTTCCATTGTTGTGGTGGTTGTTCTTCTCTCCATACTTCATTTATAATATCTAAAATTCTCAAGAGGTTGTTGTCATTAACTGCTTTAATCATTTCCCCTGAAATTTCGTCAACTCCAGCAGCTTTAAAATTTTTTAATCTTAAAATATATTACCAAATGTTTAAAATCCAATAAACCATCAACAACTTTCCAGGCATAACGACTTCTCAACATAAATAGGTGTACGATCCGTTTGCAGCAAGATGGGCGAAATTGCACTCGAAACTCAATGCAGCCGGTATTTTTTGCTTGACCCTGAGTACATGGAACTGGCAGACCACCAACGAAGAGGTGATGATTGATTTTTATGGACTAGGTCGAACAGGTGTTTCAGGACGTTGAGCAGCATGTGTTGATTGCAAATCAGCTATCACAGTTTCGTTCAGGCCATGGCATCTTTGGTCGAGAGGTTGCAAAAGTGTCCGCAAAAAGAATGCCAGCTTACCAGTGGTGGACAAACTATATACATACATATGTACCTACCTACCTACACATACATACATACAAGAATGAGATAAAATGAAACATTCAAATTCACCACCTTGAAAAATCCCTAGGGCCGGCTCTGTAGCTAGTATCAGCTGTGGGGCGTTATGACAGATCCAAGATTTTTAACTGTTCAACCTGCTTTCCTGCTGACGTTCATGCCGACGGACATAACTGTATCTAGTAGAAGCTGAAGGTCCTTTTCGTTTCCAGCTATTAAAATAATTTGAGAATAGAACGGGAGCGGAATTGGCACGTTTTGACAGGATAAGTTGTATTGTCAAGGTAGTTGTGTGCTCCTTAGCAACCAACACAATATAAACTTACCAAGCAGGATTATACGAGAGTTGCGTACTTTCTAATGTTTTGTATGGCACGGAGTGCTGGAAATGTCCAAATTATCCTCTTTCCACACAACCTGCCTAAGGAACATTCTTCAAATTTTTTTGGCCGAATACCATCTCCAACCAGGAACTGCTTACATGGTGCAGTCAAAAAAGCCACGCACACCACCATTACAGGCTGGAATTGGGTTGGCCATGTTTTCAGAAGGAACCCTGAAACCATCACCAGAGCTACTATGCCATGGATTCCAAAAGGACGGCGAAAGAGAGGCAGACCAAAGACAACCTGACGGAGAACATTTGCAGGCTGAGATGCAAAGCATGAACCAGAGTTGGGACACGGCACGAAGGATAGCCACCGACCGAGCAAAATGGGGACAGTTTGTTGCTACCTTATAAGACGCCACTAGGCGTAATGGCCACTGACTTCTTTGTCAGTCAGGGGCTAAGTATCCAAGAAGAAGAAAAAGCAGGATTGTACAGGGTCCAGCTGCCTCATCATATACATTCAATTGCTACAGAAACCAACACTACAAAAGAGAATTAAGCGTTAAGTATTGCTGTCTGCTAAAGAGCTAACTTCTGTGCCGGGACCCATGTTCCTCTAACAGCGAAAACAAGCGGGAAGGGGAGATAAATAGAAATGGAAGAAGTCTGCATTTATTAGCAGAGCATGTACTTAGAGATAAATAATTTCTTTGTGATAGATCAAACGGTATAGCAATTGCAGCCTGGTGGAACCAGGAAAAGAAAAACAACTAATATAATTTGCTATATAGGATAAAGAATACTATATACCCAATTTTATATCCCTCGTGGGGTTGAACCGGGTATTCCATGCATAAGATAAACCCAAGTTTTCTTGCGCACTGGACCAAAAACCAACCAAACCAATTTGTGAAAGGTCATCTTAACCAAAACTAAAGCTTTATTCCCCCCCCCCCCAACCCAGCCACATGTGTTTTAATTATATCACTTCACAAGTCTAATTTCTTAATGTTGTAGGAAGGACGTCGGCTTGCTGAATTTCACAACATGTTGTTCTTTGAAACATCAGCCAAGTACAGCATCAATGTCGACAAAATGTTCACAGATGCTGGTAGGTAACCATTTTTCCTACCTTCACTCTACTGAGAAATGGCGACATAAGGTGGCTTTCTTACTTACATTTATATGGATGCATTCACAAGTGTTTAATTAAGAAGTTACGGAAATTCACCGAGCATTTTACTTCTTGAAACAACATTTTACGGCAATATCACATTAGAGAGCTTTTTTATTATTAGCAGTAATAATGTAAGCATAAAAATATTCTTATTTAAAAATGTAATTGTCATCAATTCTGTCACATGCTGTTAATAGAAATAATTGATCGAGTACTATGTTAGTGCAGCGGTAGACAATCTCGGAGCTCTCTAAAATTCTAGTATTTGACTTGTGCAATCAATGCATCTCATATGTAGCCTTTATCACTGCTAAGCGATCTGTTTCTTGCAATTCCATCGAAATAAAATTCAAACGAAATGATATTTTACAGAATTTTAACTTCATTTCAAAGAAAAAGATCGCTTTCCTGTCGTGTAAGTAAAGATAGTCCCATAGCAGATATATACTGCCGTAGGGGAGTGAAATGTTAGCGACTTCACTATACTAGTTCCAGCTTCGAGAGGTGGGGGTGACCTGTTTCCTTCCTTGCTGCCTCTTCCTTCCCTAACTCAAGAGCGGAGTCAGGTACCCATTTACAACTGGGTAGACTAGAGCTACCGTGTTTTGAATCCGGCATCGTTACCGCAAGAGGCCAGCGCTCTAACCACTTTGAATCAGACGTTCTCCTGTCTTATACAGTTCATGAATTACGTGAATGTTAATAAGATAGCTCGTGGATTTTCACTGGGAACACGGGAAAATATGTCTTATATCCTGGGGATACGGAGCTTTTAAATACCGGTGGGAGAGAGCTAGCCTGAAATTTCCCAAGCTTATAAATCATTTCTTTTTCTCCCTTTCATCACCTAGAGATCTGCCAAATTATCCTCTATCGTCTGCCAGTAGATCACGTGACTGGGAGCCGACCCCTGTGTTAGTGTAAATAACTTTTTCTCAACATTTAAATTGTTTATGAACAGGACTGGTTACTTTTGGTTTTCTTTTACATTTATGTATGCATTTATTCGCAAGAAGCGTGATACTATTTGTATTTTGGAAACAAATATTATTCCTCTGTGTGCAAGAAAGGAACAACGAATATACAATGAATGACCTGTCCAAGGCAAAATAAAACCGTCACATTTTTATGAGTGTAGTAAAATCTATAACGGTTGGCTGCCTCTTGTGGTTCTGGGAGGTCTCTAATACGATAAACAAAGAATATGTTAACTGTTTCCTCAAGCCTGTCGTGAAGCAACTAATCTGTGACTGAACATGGTGTTGGCAATATCTCACGTAAAACAAATTGCTAAGAAAAAAAACATAGCTGTAAGAGCATATGAATTATTTTGTGTAGTTACCCGCAAGGGGACTAGCTGCAATAGGTGGACCCATGTTGTAAAAGTTGATTTGCCGTTGCCCTAAAGACGCCATTAGGCGTGATGGGAAATAATGGCAAAGAAAACCTATCTGCTGTTGCCCTAAGACGCCACTAGGCGTAATGGCCACTGACTGCTTTGACGGTCGGTGGCTAAGGACGGAAGAAGAAGAAGATGTTGTAAAAGCAGCAAAAAGATTGATTAACTGCTGGGTGATAAGTATAATGTGTACCATTGTCATGCAACATTATGATAGACTTATTCCAGTGTTATCTAACTTATATTCGACACACAACGCCCCTCTTATACAACTACCCTCTTATACAGAAAATGCCTGCTTTGTGTTTAACAAAACAAAAACTGTAGCAATCGGTAATGGCACGAAATCAGCATTGAAAATAAAAGCATTGGGATGCAAAGGAGTTCACGAGGCGCACATGTGAAATGCAGGAATAGACCCGTACAAAGACGTGGAAGATCATCATCGCAGAGATTCCTCGAAACAGGCAACCTTCAAGTCTCACTTTGCCTGAAGAACGCTAAGGGTCGAGTAACAGCAATAGGCCGGTCCAACCTCACAATGTCCATTACGCTGGAACATGTTGAGAACACAGTATTGCACATTAAGCTTAGAAAAATCACTCGAACCCTGGACTTCGTGCCACCCTTTACCTGGTCAAATACGTGCAAAATGATTCCATATTGGATAGATGACAGGTGAGGAGAGCTGGGAAGTGGCTTTTGTGCAGGATGTGACTATTCCTTAGGTCTTAGGAGAGATCAGAACCAGGGCATGGTATTCTATTTTGGCCCTTAATATTTGAAGAGACCCTGGATGGCGAGTAATCCTCAGTATGCCACCTCCTTTCTCTATGCTAGTTTATAAGCAGATGTGAGAAATGAGGTGAAGCAAAAAGAAAACAACAAGGTGTAACAACAAGGTGTAACAACGAAGCCAAGGAAACAATATAGCTAAAGAGAAATTAATATCATAGAGTGCCAAGGAAGTAAACGGATCGAGACACTAGTCTGACCGGGGGGAGGCTATTTCTGATGATCAGATTACCTTCTGTTGTAATGGTCTGTTTAGAGTTTCCCATCATAAAAAGTATTATATGTGCAATATCACAGTAATCGTTATTCACATTACTAACTTTTATAAACTTTAAATTTCACACTAGTACTATTTTTATTGAGCGGCAAAGGTACCAGGTTCGATTCACGGCATCGAACCGCTCCAGCCTACCCAGCTGTAAATGGATACCTGACTTTGCTCTTAATTTAGGGAAGGAGACCGCCACGAGGAATGGAACTGGTCATCCTAACTCTCGATGCTGGACCTAGTATTGAAGTCTCTAACATTTCACTCCCCTACAGAAGTATCTGCTATATAACTACCTTTAACTATTATTCTTACCTCATTATGTCAAATAAATTGTTTTAGTCGTCCTACAAGGGGACTAGTTACAGTGGTCACACCATGCTTTATAAGGAGTGATAAAGACAATGATGATGATTTTTTTTTTTTGTAATTTATTACTAAGTAACGTATTTTTGTCTGTTACATTTTACAGCAGCAGCTGTGGTCAAAACGATACCTAAATCAGTGGAAGAACAAAATAATGGCATACGACTAGAGACGATAGCAGACCGAAAGCAAAAATGTTGTCTGTTCTCTTGAGAGTTTGTAAATGTTTGTGTGTTTGAGAAGAGGGAACGTGTGACAAGAGAACAGGAGAAAAAGTGAGAAGGAAGAAATCAAATGAACTACTTGCCACGATACTTCTTCTTCTTCTTCTTGCGATCGCATCTTTGATGATTACACCGTCAGACGAGTTCTCATGATGAATTCGACTGTTGTTTGAAGTTCCTCTTTAACTCCATATAGCTTTGAGTTTAGTGTTGAGTCATTGGGCCAGTATATCTTTCTTAACTGGTCATACAGAGGGCAGTCCTGTAGAACATGCTCAGCAGTTTGTTCGTTTAATCCATATGCGCACAGTGGTGAAGCAGACAATCGTAGCTTGTGCATGTGTTTATTCAGTTTGTTATGCCCTGTCCTGAGTCGAAAAATAGTTATCTGTCCCTGCCGGTCGAGAGTGTGATAGTCGTCTTTGGGTTGGTTCTGTTCTCTTCTGATAGTCTGGATAGCTCTCTTTTTCTCAAAGCATGTGACTTCATTATCTTCTTGTTCACATTCTCCTCCCTTTTTTGCAAGTTTATCTGCCTTTTCATTTCCGGGTACACCACAATGAGATGGTACCCACTGAAGTATGGTTCTCTTTTTGGCAGCTACCTTGTTTAGTTCATTTCTCAGATGCGGGAGTTTACCACCCTTGAGAGCTTGCAGGACAGACAGTGCATCTGTGAGGATGACTACCTGGTGGCAGTGAGAGTTGGTGTTATAAATCATATTTGCAGCTTGCTCTAGAGCTTGAACCTCAGCTGTATAGTTGGAACAGAATTTACCAGTGGGAATGTGCCTAGTCTCATAGTGGTTGTCAGGATATGAGATAAAGATACCGGCACCTCCGTTCCTAACAGCATTAGTTGCTGATCCATCTGTATAGGCATGTATCCATGATTGATTGGGATAGCTTTCTTGGATCATACTCAATGTAGCAGTTCGTTTTTGCAGATCATTATACTCACATCCACTTGTGAGACCACTGACTGATGTATTAATTTGGAGGGCACTGCTGGCCTGCTCCCATGGTACAGGGTATAGGGTGGGCTTTAGTGGTGTTGTCTTCATGGATAGGTCTTCTTGATGCTGTCTTATAAGTCTTTTCCCCCGATGCACAAAGCTGCTACGCTTTAGACGTCCCAATGCCAGATCATCTAGTCTTGCCTTCATTGGGTGCGTTGGCATACTGTTGTACTTTTCCATCTGGATCATGGTTTTTGTGTCTCTTCTATGGGACAATGTCTGTAATCCAGCAACCTTCTGCATCTCTGATATTGGTGTAGTTTTCATGGCTCCTGTAATGAGCCTGAGAGCTTGATTTTGCACCTTGTCCAAAGACTGCAGATGTGAGTTAGCAGCTGATGACCATGCTTCTGGGCTAAACTCTAAGTGTGGTCTTATTACTCCATTATAAATCTTCTTTAGATTTCATTCATTTGCTCCCCAGTTGGTACCTGCTAATTTTCTGAGTATGCCTAGTCGTCTTCGGGCCTTTCCTTCTGCATTTTCAATATGCTTATTCCATGTAAGCCTTTTGTCAAATGTCACCCCAAGATAGGTGGGGTAGCTTTCTTCCTTGATCACGGTTGTCCCTAGGTGTATGTTAGCTGGTTTGTCCTTGGGGGCGAGGGAGAACAGTGTTGTGGAGGTTTTGTCTGTGTTTATTGTGATAAGCCATTTCTCTGCCCATGACACTAGCATGTCTGCTGCCCGCTGCATTCTATAATTTGCTGTGGTGACATTTTCATCAGCGCACCAGAGTACTAGGTCATCTGCATATAAGGCAGCTTTAACTCCTGCCGGGAGATCTTTCACCAGGTCATTGATGTAAACAAGGAAGAGTGTTGGGGAAATTACTCCTCCTTGAGGTACCCCCTGATGGAGCAACACTTTTCTGCTCTGCAGACCGTCAAGAGTGACTCTAGTTCTCCTGTTATGCAAGTATGACTGGATCCATTTCATCATGTTGCCTTGGATTCCACTTCTCCTAAGTTTTGCAATGAGGCCATCTTTCCACACCTTGTCAAAGGCCTGCTTGAAGTCGACCCAGATCGTTAGGACCTTTTTCTTCTCCTGGAAGGCATCTTCTATTGCTTGAGACAAGTAAGTAACTTGGTCTTCTATACTGTAGCATTCTCTAAATCCAGCTTGTTCCGGCACCAGGATCTGCTCAGACTCTAAATACCATTTCAATCTGTAGTTGACTATTCGCTCCATAGTCTTCCCAACACAGCTTGTGAGACTGATTGGCCGGTAACTTGCAGCCTCGGTCTTACATTTCCCTTTCTTTAGTATGGGTATTGTGATGGCTTCTCTCCATACTTGGGGTACCGTTCCTTTCAACCAGCTGTGGTTGAATATCTCAAGCAGTTTTGTCTTTGCTGCTGAGCTCAGATTTACTAGCATTTCATTGCTGATTTTGTCTGGGCCGGGTGACTTTTGAAACTTAAGCTTGGAAATAGCCTTCTGTAGTTCTCCTAGTGTGATGGGTTCCCTCATTGGGGCAGGAGTATCTGTCTGTCCCATGGTTGCCAGTATTTCTTTTCTTATCTCTCTCTGATGATCTATGTTAATGGGTAAGTTGCTTTCTGAACTGTATCTTCTAGCAAACAAGTCTGCAGCTTGTTTTCCTCTGAAAAGTTTGCCACCTTCATCCAATGTGATAGTCTGCCTAGGTGAGGAACGCTCTTCATTTAGAGACTTGACTAATCTCCAAAGTTTCCTGCCGTCTTTCTCAAGGTTCAGCGATGCCGTTTTAGTTCTCCAGCTTTTCCGTTTTTCTTCTAGCTTTGTTCTCTGAAACTCTGCTACAGCCTTTTTCCATTTGTTGTGAGTTTCAAGTGAAGGCTGAGACTCTGCGTCCTTTCTAGCCCTGTCCATAGCTTCCTGACGTTCTTGGAGTGTGCTGGACCAGTATGGTATGTAGTTACGCCGGCATCCTTTGGGAATGGTTTCTTTTGCAGCTTGTAGTATGCATCTGTTGAAGTCTTTTACCACTTCATTAATGTCTCTGTTCTGTACCTTGAGGGTAGACAGCAGCGTGTTCACCTGATGCCTGAATAAACCCCAGTTGGCTTTTTTGTAGTTCCATCTTGTAATGGCTGGGCCTGTACTGAGAGTTGCACTCTGGACAGTAAGAAAGATTGGGCGATGGTCGCTTCCCCCTAGTTGGTCTCCTACTTCTCTACTAATAGATCCAGCTATATCTGGTGTGGAGAAGGCAAGATCTGGTGTTGAAGTTGTGTGCCATCCTCTGGAGTAGAAGGTAGGAGTATCTGTGGCATTATTGACTAGGATTAGGGAGTGATCATCTTGCCAAGTTTTCAACCTCTTCACCTCTGTGATCCAGATGGTTATAGCCCCAGCTCTGGGAGTGGCTATTAAAGTCTCCAACTGCTATAAAGTTGGTGGCTGGTACCTGTATAGAGCTGAGACTCAGGGGTTTGTTGTTCGGACAGTAATAGTTCAGGAGTTCTATTTCCATCTTGTCTACCTTTATCTGCAACAGCTGATATTCTGCTCCATCCATGAAGGTTTTCCTTTCGTGTGCAGGAATGTTATTCCTTACAAGAGTAAGAACTCCTCCTTTTCGTCTATCTTTTCTGTCGGATCTGAAGCATTGATATCCCCTTATTTTAAAGGTTTGATCTGCTTTCAAGTGAGTCTCTTGGATACAGCAAACACTGACTTGCTTCTCATACACAATGTTTTCCAGCTCTGTCTTTTTGCTGTATCCAGCCTGCTTGCTGTTCACTCCCTCTGCATTCCAGTGCATCATGACAAGTGGCACTCTGGGTTTCTCATTTTCTGTTTTGTTTTGGTCAGTAGTTCTCCTCCGCCGTCTGCTGACTCCACAAGACGGTCTAGAGGGTCCTCCAGTAGCTGAGGGTGGGCTCTGTCGAGGCTCAGAGCCCGGCACTGCACCTGTCTGGTGGAGCTCCACAGGGCGAGCACCATTACGAGATTTATCTGACGGTGTACTCTCCATAGAAAAAAAAGCGAGTTGCGTGATACTGTGGTTTCCGGTGCGCCTTCTGGCCCAGTATCTATGACTTTAGCACCTGTTCAACGGGAGAGTGGGCTCATCCCTAATCTGTTTATGTTGCCACGATACAATATGTGTGTGTGTGTGTGTTTATTTAGTAGGAAAGAAAGAGATAAGCACTTTGCTTCTTCTTTTCATGGTGATAACAATTTTATGGTTCCATGCTGTGTATGTGAGATAATGAAAATATATTCATTTGACCAAGTGGTGATGCTCTCTACGGCACCACCTCAGATTGGGCGAAAAGAAGCTCTCACGGCAAGCAGAACAGAAGAGACAACGTCGAAAGGAATACCAAGAAAATAAGCAGCTGAGGGCTGTCACCTCACGGAGCATTCCATAGTCAGTTATGATTGAAGGAGCTATTATATTATATTTGACAGAAATTGTTTTTGGTGTTGCTTAACTGGGGCTGCTGAGCGTTTTAGTATTTTGCAGCCAATATCCAGTAGAAGAGTCATTGGTATTATCCACACTGTAGATATGCTATATAGGCTTTTCTGCCATTTCGAAACGTGTTGAGTTGAGTGTTGAGCTCCAGTTTCTCTTGCTTCGCTTACATGTAAAGGATCGTCACATTTGGTCCCAAACTAGGAGGAAGAAACGCATGGCATAGTGTGCCTTCCTTGCCATCGAAGGGGGCTCTCCAATTATGCAGAGCTAAAATAATATGCTCTAGTTCTGGGCTCTCTCAAGGAATTGTCACGTTCTACATAGAACCACTTTTTAGCTCCCCTGCCTATCGTGGGGTCCAGCGAGATCCTCCTGCATACAGTCAACCAGAGTTACGTCTGTCGCTCAAGTGACTCCTCCAAGCTTAGTGTGCAGTGCTAGGTTCTCAATATGTTTCACCACAGGGGGGATCCCTGGAAGTGTATGGATAATTTCATGAGTCAATGAAAGTGCAATTAGCCTCAGACAGAAGTTCACATCAAAATCGGTAATGTTTATCATTTGCATTTTTTATTATGGCGGTCACAGAAATTATTGTTAGTTACCTCTCCCTTGGAGTGATTGGGCGGTTACATATACAAACTCGGCAAGTATCAATTTCATACGCATTGGAGGAAAAAAAGGGGGAGGGGAGAGATCAAAAGGCATTTATATTAACAGAAAGCAAAAGTTAGTGATGAAATGTAGTATACGGGATGTATATGTGTGTGTATATATTTATGTGTGTGGCAGAGACGCGTGAAAAAAAAAATTTGATGCTTGGTCATTTTTTGTAGTGGTGATATTTGAGTGAGTGAGTGAGTGAGAGAGAGAGAGAGAGATTGTGAACTTTATTTAGAGTGAAATGAATTAATGATTTCTAAACTTTTTTTTCTTGAATTACAAGAAAATTAATAACACAAAAATCATAATTACGTAAGAAGTGTTACACTTTTAATAAAGGTAATATAATAACTTTGACTGTAATTATTTGGCTTTGTTTCATGTTGTGTGTGTGTTAAACCCATGTTCAAGAAACATTAGACCCTTCTCGTACATAGTTCAACCACATGTGGGTTATAATGACGTGAGTAATGGACAATTAGTAAATAAATAAGAAAATCACTAGAGGCCACAGAGATGTGGTTTCACAAAAGAATGTTAAAAATACCGTGGACAGCTAAAAATAGTAACGAGGATGTCCTGAAAGAGGCCAATGCGAAAAAAGCTTATTCCTCATGTCAAAAAGAAAAAAAAAATCCACTTTATTTGGGCATGTTATGAGAAGAAGAAAGCTGGAGTATATCGTGACAACAGGAGTTAAAGTTAGTTGTTGCTTATCCTTTACAGGACGTGGCAATCAACCCCAGCTTTTATTGGCTGTTTTGTGATTTTTCTAGGCATTTTTTTTCATTCAGTAGTTTGCCATTGCTTTCTGAACGGTACGGCGCTTATACCATTGTTAAAAATCCACACAAAGCGATCTGCTACCAAACCGCCTGCAACAGGTTTCGAACCTGGTATATCTGGATTATGAAACTGCATTCATATCCATTAGGCCACAGACGCCGACGACAACAGGAGAGAGAAGGAAAAAGCGAGAACGACAAAAAGAGAAGGTACTGGACAATTTGACATTATAGCATGGAAAGAAGTCAACAACAGAACTGATAAATAGTGATGTAGACAGGAAGTTGTGGAGAGACATGATCGCTTATACCACCAGGCATGGTACGGTACTTGAAGTAGACAAATAGAGGGTTATTTATTACATACAGCATATTCTACTTATTGTTTTCTTTTGCTGTCTCTTCCAAGCTGCAAATTCTAGTGTTTGTTTTTATGTCTTTTCAATATGACTATAAAGTAAAGGGAGCACCTGTTTCAGTGCTTTTAAATATACAATATATAATTGAGTGTTTGAGACACTTGGGGGCTTTAGTTACTTGCTTTAGTAAGGTTTACTGTAATTTATTTATTGTAATTAAAATTATGTTTAATATGTGTGTATTGTTATTATTGACATTGTTAGGTTACCTATTTTTAACATACTTTTTGCACTGACTTTGTGCAGTGAATATTATTTTGTTATAGTATTCGTTTCTCCCTAATCGTCTTTGTTAGCTCATGTAGCTATTAATTAAACACCGATTCTTGTTCTAGTATTGTCGAAAGGGGAGCAAAGAAGAATAATATTGTCACTTACATTATACCATGGATGTCGTAAAAGGCGACTAAGGAGGGTTGGGCTTGAGGCCAGTTACTTCATGCTGTAAAAAATGTAAAACCACAAAAGCTCCAACACGTGGACAGGTCAACTAAAGAAAATAAAACTCAGCCATCCAAGACAGAAGGTCCTCTGGCAGGGAGGCGTATGAAGCAACAAAGAGGAAGCCTATAGGAGTTTGTGTTGCTGACTAACCATCTTTCATCAAGGAGAACCTCCAGATTTGACACCTGGAGTGTTCTTACTTTGAACGAACAATGGAAAACGGTACAGGTGGCAGCGGAAATGTGAGACTACAAGATCAATGTCCTGGAACTGTGTGAAACAAGGTGGAAGGGGGTAGACATGAGGAAACTCAGCACAGAAGAAATTATGCTGCCCTCAGGACATGAAGAACGCTCACACTATAGTAAGAGGGTAGATCTAAAGCTCAGAATTATCACCAATCACAATCCAATGATCCTGTTCACGTCTGTGTCCAGTTCTCATCTCCCTCTATTTCTCTATCTCTGGGCATTCCAGAACAGGGACTCCCTTGTAATGCTATCCCTTGCAATTGCCCAGAACTCCTTTCTGTTGTGCCTGCCATGACTCTCATAATGTGAAAGAGCTAATTTATTGTTACTATTCATTGCTTTTTAAAACAGTATTCAGATAGTCACTTCAAAATAGATTTCTCACTGAGGGTATGATGTATGTCCGCATGTCAGAATTATCACCAATCACAATTGTTTCTGTTGCCTGCCAATATGCTTCTAATGTGAAAGAGCTAATTTATTGTTTTTAAAACAGTATTCTAGAAATAGATTTCTCTCCATTCACTGTTCCATTTTCCACTGAGGTTTAAAATGAATGTTTTCTTTTGTTCCAAAATGAAAAAGGGTTACTGATACTGCTGACCCCATTGCGCGAAGCCTGCAGCAATGACCGGTCTGTGTGCTATTCAAGTGGTAGTTTGTAATAATTTTGCAGGATGAGGCTGTTAGTCCTATCAAAACCTCACTTTAGTTGCCTCCTTTAACATGTCCTGTAAAAGCAGTAATCTAAGTCGTTCAGTGTCTCCTCAAAGATATTTTAAGAGCAAAAATGTTGCTATGAAGAATTACAAAACAAAATACTGGCCAAGACTGAGAGCCAAATATTTGTCACTTATGAAAAATCATTTTCTCATGAAGTTAAAACCCAAACAATGATAAACTCCTTTCATAGAAATTATGACAATTTTCCAGCACACAAAATGAAAGTTTGTGAAACAATTCTGATGAAGTTTTCAGTTTTCAACTGATTTAAATTACTTTAAATATTCTCCTCCTGAAAACATTTCTTATGAAAGGTAACCAAAAGCAGATTATTCAATGCATTAGTGGTAAATGTTATCAATTGAAATAATGAAAATGTTGTCAAAACTCAATAAGGCAATAAACAAAAATATAATAAAAGTTTTATAAACAAATAATACCAATTTTATTTTTTAGTACGGTACTGAAAATTTGCTATTTTATAAGATACATAAGAGATTTTTCTGCCGTTCTGTTTTTAGAACTTTATACATTTTATTATTTTGTGTTTTGCAAAATGATTAATAAGCGTATTAATGACTATACGTTTGAAGGAGAGGAGGAAAATGTTAATTGGAGAAAAGATCTTGGAGATCATTTCAAGAACTGTAGCATGTGAAGGAGCATCAGCCATGGCATGCACATTTAGAATTAACGAATCCACAGTGCACACCATCAAGGCATATGTACAGCAGTCCAGGCCTGCTGCAAAAAATCATAACACACGCGGAACCTGCTGATGAGGAACACTGAATCAATGTTGCTGACTTGGATTGAAGACAACAATAAAAAAAACACACTCGAGCGACTGTTCTACAATATTCATATAACATTTTTATACTTTTAATGTATGAAACGTGCAATAACCAAAAAACAAAAAACTTATTAATTTCAAAATGTGCACTGTTGATTTACATTGTCTTGTTTATTCCATTAATATTAGTAGATGAAAACAAACACTCTACCCGAGCATGGAACCTAACCCATCATTTCCTATAGCTTCTTTGCTCCACTCACATGAATGTTAGGTTTCTGAAGAACCAAACCCGCACGCACATCCAGGGTTTAGTGTATAATGTAAATTATGTTGAAATACTCTATAAAATTGTGGCAAAAGTACAAATTCATTATTTGCATCACACTAGGAATGTTTAATCTGCAGTCATATTGGTTGTAAACGATGGCACATTTATATGATCAATCTGTGTGGACTTGTGCCAATTCAGAATTTTTTAATGTTTTTTTTTTTTTTAAATTTCCAATCGAATTGTGGTGTTAATTCTAAGTTTAACCTCCTTATCTATTAGCTTCGCTAATCCCTAAGACAAGGTTATCTGCTTTCATACCTAGTGAGTGCTACCTTACTTTTGGAATGCCACACATGAAGACCATGTATGGCTTTGCATGTAACTCTTCAGTTCATTTGATGACAATTATTGTGACACTAGGAATTATGTTTTTGGTAAGAAATGTTCCAAGATTTGATATGTATCTGCATTCCCACCAGCTTTATGGGAAAATATAGAAACAGTGCACATTGCACTATTTTCTGAGTCAAAGTTATCTTCAACACTCATCCCAAGTAGAGGCCAACAATGTTTTTTATTTGGATTTCACAGATCTCTTTGCAAGTTACTCGTCAAGAAATGAAGAAGAAATACCTTTCATACTTTTTTTTTTTGGTACGAGTAGCTTTAACATTATTTTAAAACTAAAGACAGAACTCTGAATTTTTTTTTTTTTAAATAAAAAAAATTGTTACAGGCAGTAATTAAGGCAAATGAGTTAATTTCCTACATCAATTTAGAGCCAAGTGATGCCAGCCTTCCTATTATCTTGAGACGTCATGAGTTTTCTGTGATTTCAGCTTTTTCCATGGCAATCAAGAAAGCACATGGACAAAGAATTTTATCATGTCAGTGTATACCTACCAGAAGCAGTCTTTACTTACTTACTCAGTCGTTCCTCTTCTACTGTGAGGTGTAGAGGTTTGGAAGAGAGAGCGCGCCAAACTATTCCTATTGGCTGTCTTCCTCCTGGCCTGGTTCCATTCTAGTCCTCAGTCCTTCAAAGATTGTCTAATGTTGTCCTCCCAGCGGACACTGGGTCATCCTGGAGGTCTGGATGCTTGGCTCTTAGTTTCCCATGCTTGTCGCGGTAGCCAATCTTCTCCCGTTCTAGAACCAGTCTTTGCTCATGGTAAACTTCATATAGCACTCAAGTGAGGAAAGAAACCCAGACAATCTTAAAGTATATATCAGGACACAAGCTACCAAGGTGCACATTTTAAAGATAACTGTACATTTACAAACAATGTTGGGATCAAAGAGCTGTTAATTAGTCCAATTACACTCTGTTAACCTATTCCAACTTCTCAGTCTTCTAAATGTGCTGTAGATGCTGAAAGCTCAAGATGCTTTTAAACTCTCCCATCATTGTTTTGACAGATATACTTGCTCATAGTATACATAATAACATAGACAATCCGTTAAAAAGATTCTTAAATATTGCCATCTTTACTCTAAGTACCTGGAAAAACATAGCATTTCTAGTGCCAACTTTTTCATTATAATGCATACATTTATTGCAACAAAATATTAAAACATTCAATTTCTGCCAACAGTTTAGCCTGCTTTGACAATCGGCTGCTAAGGATCAAAGAAGAAAATCTTCTGTTGTAGGTCGAGTACAATTTTCACATTTTCTTAGGCATGTTGAGTACAATGTTTCTCAAACTGCACACCTTCATTTTTAACCTGGCACTAATAAAATAACGTGTGAGGTGTTTTTAAGTACAGAAGGAAATAACATTAATGTATACTGTTGCAATGTAACATAACATGTGTTAAAAGGCTTCTGATGAGATGATCAGAGCAGCCACGCTGCATTCCCTTCTTGCATGAACAGAAAAGCTAATATAACAACTGAACAGTTCTTTCTTTAGCTGCCTCTTGAAACTTCCAGAAGCAATGTTATATATCCTGCGACACTATTCTCAGCAAGTGTCTTTTTTCTTTTTTTAAAGAAAGATCATCAACAGTATATCTGATGATCTTTTTTTAAAAAAAGATCATCAACAGTACATTTGATGATTGTTGGGACAACTTTATGCACTTTAGGATGCTATCATCTTTTTTATCTTCAGGGTTACATTTTCCATTTTGGGGAGTAAGGGTTGCTATAGGTCTCATCCAAAAAATGAGAAATGCCTGCAACCAAGCCAAACGTACCTTCACACGTGGTCCAATTCTTGGGCTGCTCCCTATTTCTACCAACATGGCTATGGCGAATGGTGAGCCTCTGGTGCCAACAAACCAGAACCCCGGAGTCTACTGGGGTAAAACTCTAGACTATGGGTAAGGTAACCCTAGCGAAACCTCTGGCAGAGTAAGTCCTCCATCAGATGCGGCCGATGCTGGGCCCACCGGCACGTGGAAATGTCCCGATCCCCATCGAGACTTGCCTGGGGAGCACACCCCAGCTCAAAAAGAACAGAGAAGGCTACTCTCCAAACCTCCGATGTCTTCCGGGCAGTGTTAGGATGTGCAAGAGCATGGACAGGAAGACTCCATAACTTCCCCCACCGAAGACGGAACATGTCAGCATAATAAGTGTGGATAGCCAGCAATGGAAATGGGACATGTACGCATCATATGTTCAGCTTTATAACATGAAATGGAGCTGCCACTGTGGATCATCACCCAGCCTCGAAAGAGTCCACCAAAAGCTCCTGATGACTGCGTATCGGGGACCTGGGATTAACAGAGTAGAGCTAACAGCCAAACCAAAAATAACACAATTAAGATTATGCAGTGGAACAGTGAGGGTGTTTTGAAGAAAAAACTTGAACTGCAGAACTTCCTCCAGAAAGAAAAGATAGATGTTCTGTGCATCCAGGAAACTCACTTGAACGAAAGCTGCAGATTCTTTATCAGAGGCTTTGAATGTTTCTGACAAGATAGACTAGGCCACAAAGGTGGGATCATCACTATGGTAAGAAACAATATCCCACAGAAATCGCACGGAACCTAGAGGATTCTGAACATCTCACCTTCAAACTACACACAACACCAGAACCCCTGTTTGTTACAAACTTCTACTGCCCAAACAATAAAAAACTAAACCTTAAGAAAATTCCCCTTTCAAAATCAAATCACATCATAGTGGGAGACTTCAACAGCCACTCACCCAGTTGGGGATACCCAGCCATGGACTCACAAGGAGAAGAAGTAGAAGACTGGATTGTAGAAAACCGACTAGTCCTCATAAACAAGCCACAGGCAGAGCCAAACTTCTACTCCAGACGATGGCAATCTCAGAGCACCCCAGATCCTGCTGTTGCAAAAATGAATATCCAACGTGTGACAGAAAGAGCAGTAACCAAACAACTTGAAGGAAGTGACCATAAACCTATCATCCTCACAATAAAAGGGACCTACTTCACAGAAAAAATACATAAAATTGCAAGCTGGAACTACAAAAAGGCAAATTGGAATGCCTACCAAACCCTCACAGAAGAAAAACTGGAAGTACACTTTGAAACAACAAATGTGAGGGAAAATACAAAGATACTAACAAACATAGCCTTGAAAGCTGCCAACAAGAATATAACCAGAGGCAGAAGGCATAATTACAAACCCTTCTCGAACAGAAAACTCCAAGAGATTCATGATCAGGCATCTGCTGCAAGATTCAAAATGGAAAATAATGCAACTGAAACTAACATCACTGAGCACAACAAACAACAAGCTATATTCAGAAGAGAAAAACTGAACTGCATCAGATCCAGCTGGAGAGAAAAAACTGCATCACTTAACATGAAAAAAGACACTACAAAAATATGGCATCTGGTCAAATGTCTCAATGAAGAGAACAAACAAGGAAGCATCATTATTGAAGAAAATGGAAAATCCTACACTAGCTCACATGCTGCAAATGTTATAGCAAACTTCTACGCTGAAGAAAGCACAATCAAGATGACAAGAACAAGAACTGCTGAAGTAAGACAAGAGACAAAAAACCTTCTCAGAATTCAGCAGCCATGCCCAGACTCAATGACCTCACTCTTTCAAATAACAGAACTGAATATAGCAATCCAGAATCTTAAAAAGAAGAAGGCCCTTGGGCCAGACGAAATCACAAATTATCCAGCATCTAGGACCTCATGGAAAGGCCAGATTATTAGACCTCTTCAACGAGTCGTGGACACAACTGATCTTCCCAGAAGAATGGAAAGAGGCAGAAATAATACCAGTTGCAAAGAAAGGGAAAACAAAAACTAACAAATCAAGCTACCGCCCCATCAGCCTGTTAAGCTGCCTGGGAAAAGTAATGGAAAGGATGGTCAACAACAGGCTTCAAAATTACCTTGAAGAAAACAAGCTACTAGATGACTGCCAATCAGGTTTCAGAAAACACAGAAGCACTGACAATCAAACAGCATATCTCGCCCAAGAAATTGAAGATGCTTTCCAGAAAAAGTGCAAACTCCTAGCTACTTTCTTTGATCTCACAAAGGCATTTGATAAAGTCTGAAAAGAGGGCTTACAGCTAAAACTAGTCCAGAAAGGAATCGGAAGCAGAATGCTAGTGGATTAAGAACTTCCTACGTGAAAGACATGCAAGAGTTAAACTCCAGGGAAAGAAAAGCAGAATGGTTGTCATACCAGAAGGGGTCCCACAGGGAGGAGTACTATCCCCAACACTCTTTATCATCTTCATAGATGACCTGCCAAAGCTATTCACACCATACATCCACAGGGCACTACATGCCGACGATCTTGCTATATGGACTCAGTCTGAATACAGAGGAGTTACAAAATTGAGAATGCAGGAGGCAATAAATAAAACTGAAGAGTGGGCCAAAACCTGGGGCATCCATATAAACAAGAATAAGACTGTCACTACACTCTTCTCCCTCTCCACCAAACCTGAAAACTACACTCTCACACTGGACAACACTCCACTGCCAAAAGAGGACAACCCTGTATACCTGCGATTAAAATTTGACAAAAAACTGACATGGGGATCACATATCGAAGATAATGAAAGAAAAGCCACAAGCAAACTGCAGTTAATGAAAAAACTATCGGGGACCAGCTGGGGAGCAGATATACAAACCACAAAGCAAGTCTACGTAGGAAATATCCGCCCAACTCTGGAATATGAAATGGGCATATATGCAACAGCAGCAAATACAAATCTCCAGAAGCTGGAAAAAATACAGAATGCAGGGCTCAGAATAATTACGGGAGGACTAAGGAGTACACCAATAACAGCAATGGAAGCAACAGCAGAACTACAAAATCTAAGAGAACGAAGAGATGAGAAAATCACCATCATGACAGAAAAATTCAGACGCCTAAAACAGCACCCCATGCACGAGAAAATAAAAGAACTAACCAAAAACCGACTGAAAAGATCAAGCTTCAACCACCTATCAAGACAGCTGATGGTTGCCAATAGAGAAGTAACCTCAGAAATCCCAGAGGAATGGGAGCAGCTCATAGCATACTACAACATCACAAACACCATACCCAAGTACACTGTACACCTTACAATCCCAGGCATTGAGAACAGAACTGTGGAGACTCCCACTATTCTGAAAACGAAAACACTGGATCACCTCAACAACCAATACTCCAGTCCACAGTGGATTCATGTCTTCACTGATGGATCTTCAGAAGAAGCAGTAAGGAAAGGAGGAGCAGGGATCCAAATACTAATGCCAAATGCTACAAAAATAGAACAGTCAATTGCTACTGGAGAACTCTCAACAAACTACATGGCAGAGCTACAGGCAATCCTAGAGCCTACAAAGATACTGCAGGAACAAAGACTCAAAGGATCAAATATAGTCTTCTTATGCGACTGCATGTCAATTCTCCACACTATTCAAAATGAACCTGAAGATCTCTTAACAAGAACAGCCAAAGAACATCTGAACCAGCTGTCCGTCAACAACAAAAGTTTCACTGCAGTGGATTCCTGCACACTGTGGTATTGCAGGAAATGAGGCAGCCGACAGACTGGCAAAAGCAGGCACCCAGAAGGAACAGTTTCACCACAGTCTCACTGAAGGAAGCAAAGACACTCATCAAAAGAAAGTACAAAAATGCATGGAGCCAAAGAACAGGCAGCAATTACCCACAAGACCCCATCCTAAAGCTAGACAGAGTGCAGCAAACCACCATTTTTAGGCTCCGCACAGGACACTGCAGACTACAAGCCCACCTCCACAACATGAAAGCTGCCCCAACTGACCAGTGCACATGCCAAAATGACCCCCAGACTCCGGAACACATTCTGCAAACGTGCCCTCGCTTCGGTGACCTGAGAGCTCAAACCTGGTCCCAGGAGACGAAAATGGAAGAGAAACTGTGGAGCACCCGCGAGGACCTCCTATTGATGACTGCATTCATGGAGGCAACTCATCTCCTTGTTTAGACTGCTGAGCATAGGAAACTGATCACAGAAGAAGAAGACATTTTCCATTTTAATTCATCTCTATTCGATGTTTTACTATCACGGAATATCAACAATTTATAACACCTGATGTATACCAAATTTTAACACCATCAATCATCAAAATTATTAATAAATCAATTTATATCAACTTAAGCACAAAAATGGATATAAGATAAGAGGCAATATTAAATTATCAATTTGGTCTGTGAAGGCTTCTACTAAAGCACACAAACAGACTCCGGTAACAATATTTAGCAAGCTGGTGAAAGAGACAACACCTGAAAAAGTATGTTTAAGTATGTGTCATTTCAACTACTTCATTAAGCTTTCTTAAGAACAAAAATGTTTAGTCCATCTACTTTACAAGCATTGTTTTCAACTACTGTTATTTTCTGAAAGCATCATTAAAATTATTACTGCATACCAACTATTGACTAAAACTGTGACCTTATAGTTACTCAGAAGATAAAGAATGAGAGTGTAAGAGAGACAGCATGGATCCACCATTGCAGATGGCTTCCTTGAGGAAGCCTACATCAAATCGTGTTTTCTTGCAGCTGTGGTTTCTGTAGTAATTCATTTTACTAGATGAGACTGCAGTCCAATGCATGGCCTCATATTAGTCACTTGAGGGAACAGTAGTCCTATTCATTCTTTGTCTCCTCAGAGACCCCCAGGAACTACGTGGGACCTTAAGAATATCAGAGACCCCCAGGAACTACGTGGGACCTTGAATGAATGAATGAACTTTATTTTCAAAGGGTTTAGAATTGGGCACGCAGGCCCGTCTTACATTCTGCCCTTCTTCTCTCTGTCATCTTACATACCGTATCCTTTCAATAGCACCTGTATTTTTAGCATTATTTAAGCATACAACATCATCGAGGTAAAATAATAACATACATTTGTAACATCCAGACATAATCAAATTTAAGGGGGGGGGGGGAAAAAAATTATTAATTAAAATAAATTAACAAACATTACCTTTAAAAAAAAAAAAAATCTAACCTTAAGAATATCAGAGACCCCCAGGAACTACGTGGGACCTTAAGAATATCAGAGACCCCCAAGAACTACGTGGGACCTTAAGAATATCAGAGACCCCCAGGAACTACGTGGGACCTTAAGAATATCACAGACCCCCAGGAACTATGTGGGACCTTAAGAATATCAGAGACCCCCCAGGAACTACGTGGGACCTTAAGAATATCAGAGACCCCAGGAACTATGTTGGACCTTAAAAATATCAGAGACCCCCAGGAACTACGTGGGACCTTAAGAATATCAGAGACCCCCAGGAACTACATCAGACCTTAAGAATATCAGAGACCCCCAGGAACTACGTGGGACCTTAAGAATATCAGAGACCCCAGGAACTACATCGGACCTTAAGAATACCAGAGACCCCCAGGAACTACGTCAGACCTTAAGAATATCAGAGACCCCCAGGAACTAAGTCGGACCTTAAGAATATCAGAGACCCCCAGGAAACACGTGGGACCTTAAGAATATCAGAGACCCCCAGGAACTACGTGGGACCTTAAGAATATCAGAGACCCCCAGGAACTACGTCAGACCTTAAGAATATCAGAGACCCCCAGGAACTACGTCGGACCTTAAGAATATCAGAGACCCCCAGGAACTATGTCGGACCTTAAGAATATCAGAGACCCCAGGAACTACGTGGGACCTTAAGAATATCAGAGACCCCAGGAACTACGTCAGACCTTAAGAATATCAGAGACCCCCAGGAACTACGTGGGACCTTAAGAATATCAGAGACCCCCAGGAACTATGTCGGACCTTAAGAATATCAGAGACCCCCCAGGAACTGCGTCGGACCTTAAGAATATCAGAGACCCCCAGGAACTACGTGGGACCTTAAGAATATCAGAGACCCCCAGGAACTATGTCGGACCTTAAGAATATCAGAGACCCCCAGGAACTACGTCAGACCTTAAGAATATCAGAGACCCCCAGGAACTACATGGGACCTTAAGAATATCAGACCCCCAGGAACTACATGGGAACTTAAGAATATCAGAGACCCCCAGGAACTACGTGGGACCTTAAGAATATCAGAGACCCCCCAGGAACTACGTGGGACCTTAAGAATATCAGAGACCCCCAGGAACTACATCGGACCTTAAGAATATCAGAGACCCCCAGGAACTATGTCGGACCTTAAGAATATCAGAGACCCCCAGGAACTACGTCGGACCTTAAGAATATCAGAGACCCCCAGGAACTACGTCAGACCTTAAGAATATCAGAGACCCCCAGGAACTACGTGGGAACTTAAGAATATCAGACATGGTTTATTTATTTATGTTGTGTTAAGAATTAATGGAAACAGAAATGAATCCCCAATCAGTAGAATTTCAAACTAAAATTATAGTTTAGTACTGTTATTTTTAACTGTCAACTCACATTCCAAAACAGTTTGTACAAAGCTTAGCACAACCTACCTATGCATGATCCCATAATGACTAGCACCATTTGTGATGCTATCGAGAACAGAGTGCCTTCAATTGTTTTCTTGCTTCCTGTAGGAACAAAACATTGCAAAATATTCATCAGCTTAGAACCACAGAAAAGTTTTGTAAAAGTTTGCTGATTTCTTCTGGGAATACATACCACCAACATAAACCAGCAAGAAATAAAGCTCTTGTTTTGGGCAATTCACATTTTGCCACATGAACAGCATACCTACTTCATGTTTTCATTTCTTCTTCTTCTTCTTCTTGCGATCGCATCTTTGATGATTACACTGTCAGACGAGTTCTCATGATGAATTCGACTGTTGTTTGAAGTTCCTCTTTAACTCCATATAGCTTTGAGTTTAGTGTTGAGTCATTGGGCCAGTATATCTTTCTTAACTGGTCATACAGAGGACAGTCCTGTAGAACATGCTCAGCAGTTTGTTCGTTTAATCCACATGTGCACAGTGGTGAAGCAGACAATCGTAGCTTGTGCATGTGTTTATTCAGTTTGTTATGCCCTGTCCTGAGTCGAAAAATAGTTATCTGTCCCTGCCGGTCGAGAGTGTGATAGTCGTCTTTGGTTTCATTTCTTAAAACTGTGTAAATTAGCTTCCTGCAAGATAGCGAACTGCAATGGTTGCCTCTTGCTCCCTAAGGGGCATAAAAATGATGATGATGAAGAGGTAGTTAAACTTAGAGTAGGCAGATAAGTATTGGTGATTTTGTGTTTTTCCCAATATTTAATAAATTAACTCTATGACTCGTGCAGAAGTGTGAGCATATCCTTAACTTTATACTATCAACTTTTATAATTTTGCATATGACAATTCTTAACATGGAACCCACTTTGAAGATGAAAATCATGAGGAAAAAAGGAAACAACATTTATGCTTAGACAATACCTGGAGCATGAGTATCATTAAAAAAACACTTATGGAAAAACAGAAATTCACACTCAAAATGGGTTATTCTTAGAAGCTGCATTCTATCACATATGCTCTAGAAGACATGTTGGAGACATTTTTTTTTTTCACAATCATTTAGTACAAAAAGAGATTCATAATTACCTGGCCAGTGAATCCTACCCCAAGTTTTTCCTGCAACACAAGCAACTGTGTCACCTATACCCAGTGACAGAATACCACTGTACATTTCAATAGAGGTTGTGTGCACTGTAAGAAGAAATTGCAAACCATTAGTAGCTGACAAAAAGAACATGCCAATTAGAAATGTACAAAAAAATGTTTGAAAGTTCAAAGATAACTGCACCTATTATCATTCCTTAAGCTTCAAGAGATTATTATATGAAAGAATAACTTCTTTTTTAAAACTTGTATATGTCAGCATTTTTAGTTTTGCTTCACAGTTTCCTGCAACCCTTTCTGTTGTAGACTACAACTTGATGTCTCTTCTTTCTTTCATATCTAATTATAGGTCCTCCATCAATCTATTCTGCTGTTGACTTCCTGGTTGTACATGCTACTGTTTATTTCCCCCTCGAGAATCTTCAGTTTTCTTATTCAGCAATTTCTAACACTTAGCTACATCTATCTGTCCTACAATGGGTATTATGTCTCAGTCTTTTCTCATCACCAAACAGTTTCTGTGGCTGGCAACATCATGATGTAAAACAGATTGCTATAGAAACTATCACTACAAGAGCATATGAATGCTCTGGTGTTGGCTTCCAGCAAGAGGACCAGCAGCAGTGGTGATACCATGCTCCATAAGGAGACAAAAAAGGAAATGATAATGATACAGTTTCTCCCTAGAGGAGGACAGTGAAGGTCATATTGCCAGTCTGCTTCTTTCATTGAGGCACTCATTCTGGAGGACAAAAGAAGCATGAAAATCCATCAATGTCAAGGATAGAATGTCATGTCAGCAAGTCATCACAATGCACAATAACACAAAATGTTAAAAATTACTGATACCTTTCACTTTCTTATAAACATATCAATCAAATTCTGTGCTTATTTACAAAAGTCACAATATTTTTAGTGAACAGACAACTGTCTGCCTAACTTACAGGAAAACAAATTATGAGAGATCCACAGAGGCACAGACATGCCTACTAGCAAGTATATATGCGTGAGAAATACCAGGCCCTGATCTCGATCATCAACGAACGTCCTCAAAATCTTGTCCAGATGCTCACCAATCACAGGCACACATGAGGCTCGAGCAGCCTAGAACACAGAATACAGAAACTTAGACAGAAGGCAGCTGCATTGACACCAACAATTATATAACAGACTGCAAAGGGTAAAGTTTACATTTTAATAATAAATAATAAATGGAAAAAACACATATGCATACACATGCCGTTACTAGAACTAAACATAGAACACTCACTTATTCACTAAAATTGTTTGGACCCTGTTATGCGTTTGTGTAGCTATTTATACAAGAAGTTAATATTAATTATGGTCTACAGAAAGTGATGCTTTTATTAGGGTACTGAGTTGGCTGAACTCCCTAAACATCTCTTGTTTGCAACAATGCAAATCTTCAAAGTGCCTATTACTTGGTTTGTTTTCTATTATCTAGTGGGCTATTTTTCCCAGGTGCTCATAATTTTCTTATCATGTCGCAGCTTCTTAACAATTCACAAACATTTGGTTTCCTTATTTTAAAAAATGATAAAACAGCTAGAGTCTGCTATGTGCGGGGAATACGACATGAAGAAATAAATTATGATACTTGTAAGGCCCCATGATGTTCCCAGGGATCTCTGATGGAGCAAAGAAAGATTAGGAGAACTACTCCTCAGGCATGTTGTAAGTGGAACTAACATGACGCTGTGCATGGGATTAACAAACCGTTCTGCTTCTTGCCCAAAGCCGTTCCTGCCGCATACTGGTATCATTCAGATATAAACTTGCTACTTCATTAAATGTTTTTATCAAAATATCTTAAGTAATACGTTTGAATTCCTACAAAGTCATAAATTTTAACTGGAGTTCGCTTTGCACCACACCGCTAGTATCTTGATCAAATAACTAGTCACTTCTCAGATCCCAAAGCAAATATTCGACCAACTTAAAAGCCATGACTTTAAAAAATCATGAAAAATCATAATATCGATCGATTCAAAACACAAAATTCAGAAAAAGGAAGCTTTGCATGTACCAAAAATCTATATATAACTCATGTCTCCCTAAATACCGAGATCTTATATATATATATATATATATATATATATATATATATATATATATATATATATATATATATATATATATATATATATATATATATATATATATATATATAAGAAACACTTTAGTTATGAACTCAACACTTCTGCTTAATTTCTTTGAGTATACTAAATCTCATAAATTCATATTTTTGAATTAACAGGAATATTATGAAATCTTATTTTATACTTTAAAGAATATCTAAACATAAAAAAACTCAGCTTAAAACAATATTTTAAATGAAAACTAAAAACAATATCTACTCAAGATCGGATTGGGTTTTATCTCATGATAAAATTATGTCATTCAGTTTCCATTACACGCCCTAATATACATAGAATTTAAATAGGTTGTATAATAATAATGCAGACAAATGGAAATTTCTTGATACAAACTATGTGGTAATTTCAGCGGTTGTCTGCATTATTTTTGTTTAACTCTATTTAAATATTGGTTTTACTCAGTGTTATGGTCATTTTTATAGTTCATACATTTTTGTTCCAAAAATTATTCTAGCTTAAAGTTACCTCTAAAATAATGAACAGTCCAAATGTAACTGCTGAAGCTAATAACAAAAGTCGCATGTCCAATATCAGGCCTGGAAAATACACTAGAACTATAAAAACGTGGAAAACTTTCCGAACTGTGAAGGGCACAGTATTTTCAGTAGTGTGTAAACTAGAACTTCCACTGCCTTGCATGCCACCACATGTGGCTACATTTTCTTTATTCACTTCAGTGCGGTCGTGCTGTTGAAAAGAACTGTCTCTTTCAAGGCTTGATTGTTCTAAACCTCGAATCACTGTCCAAACAATGGCCACAGACAGCAGTATAATCCATGTCATAAGCAAGAAGATCTGAAATTAACAAGGTCTTAAGATTATTACATTTTTAAAAAGTATTAAGTCCAAACGAATATGCAATCTCAGGATTTAGGTCAAAATATTTACTGGTCATTTCTTCTGACACAAAAGATGAGAAAATAACTAATTATCTGTAAAATAAAATGTAGGGCAACAGGTTTTGTGTTCTCTTGGTCTGATCCCTACTCTTTGATCTGTCAGGCTTGGGAGATCATGCTACCATCAGAATAGCTCTCTGCGTCATGGGAGCTCTCTGGGTCAACACATAAATGCCCCCCTCACAATAAGGTGAAGAAACATTGGGAGTGGTACTTCAGTCTATAGTCCGTTCGGAAATTCGTGCCCACACATTGAAAGTTGTAACTTTGCAACCCCTTGACGGATGTTATTGAAATTTGCTACGTGCCCTACTGATATCAATGCAGTTATTAATATATTTTTTGCCCTTACAAAACTCATGTCATGTTCGAATTTTCTTCTTTAAGTTATATAAAAAACTCTTACCATTGTCTGGGTTAATTTTTATTAGTTCTACAGGAAAGTTACAAGATCCATTCAAAAAATGCGCACTTAATTTTTGTTGCAGCACAGCACAAGCGATGAAATGTGCTATTCAATATTTTTTTTGTTTGAATTAGTGTAGTGACTACATGTCTGCACCAGTGCGCACCTATTGCACACAGTCACGAGTAATTATTTCAGCGGTGTATGCTAATTGCAATGAGTTGGCTGCAACAAAACAAAACGACACCAGCGTATAATATATTAATAAACTAAACTGCATAATTATGAAAAGCGCAATGAATCTGAAATGCAAATTTATCACTTTGCAGAAGGTAACTGTTATATTGTACAGGCATTTTCGCAGAGAGGCTAAGATGGGTTGTTTATACCACGACATCCAAGAACCAGGTAGGAGAACACGAAAGGCCCTGGGTGTGGATAGAAGATCTTTTCGACGTTGGATACAACAGGATGGTGATTGTACAGAGGCTGCGGTTAAGCAAGGAAGGAAGAAAAAATTGATGATTTTGACAAGGATGTCATTAGACGTTTGATTTTGAAGATGTTTAATGCCAATCAGCTTGTTACTCTCCGCATGCTGAAAAGTCGGCTGCAAGCAGAATGCGATATTAACGTCTCAAAAACAACTCTTTGGCAACTTGTCAGAAGTGTCGGCTTCACTTTCAGAAAAACGTCTGGCGGAAGGAATTTTGTATGTGAAAAACCACATCTGGTTGCAGCTCGAAGCAAATACCTTAGGCAGATTCGTGAGAGAAGGCAAGATGGCTATGATATAGTGTATTTGAACGAATCTTGGGTTAATGCTCATCATACAAACGAGAAAGAATGGCAATCTGTTGACGGAGACCAAAATTCCCAGCAGCAAAGGTCAACGCATTATATTAGCACATGCTGGCAGCAGAAAGAATGGGCTTGTCCGTGATGCAGAGCTTATTTTTCTATCAAAGTCTGTAGATGGTAGGGACTACCACAGTGAAATGAATGGGCAAATTTTTCGAGATTGGATAGTGAATACACTCCTCCCGACTCTAGATAGACCGTTTTGCTTGGTGATGGATAATGCGTCCTATCATAATGTTCTAGCGCAGGAGGATAAAGCTCCCACTTCGGCAAGCACGAAAGACGAAATCAGGAATTTGCTTGTGAATGAAAATATCTTCGCTGACAACAGCTATTTAAAACCAGAGTTGTTGCAGCTTGTGAGACAGAGAAATAAGACAAAAGTGTATCTGATTGATAAAATCATCCAAGAGCAGGGTCATGTTTCTCTTCTACTCCCACCTTATCATTCTCACCTTAACCCAATAGAGCTGGTTTGGGCTAGAGTTAAAGGGCAAGTGGCCGCCCAGAACACCACTTTTAAAATGTGCGATGTTAAAGACATGACTCGTGAGGCCCTTTCACGAATAGACACAGAGTACTGGGCTAAATGTGAAGAACACGTGCTACAGGAAGAAGAAGATTACTGGCAGCGAGATGGCTTGCAGTTTATCCAACCAATAACTGTTGTGAACTTATTGGAGTCGCCCAATTCGAAATGAGGCACGACGATCGCATTCCTTCGTTTGTGATAAACTAATTTCATATGCCAATCTATAATAACACATAAACAGTTACGATTCGTCATAGCTTCCTGATGATTTACTGCTATCATGGTTCATTATCAGAACATCATTCCTCGTATCAAAATCACGTGAACAACCAATCACTCATTTAGGACATGCCTATGAACCGTCTTGTCGCACAAATGTTGTGATTTACTGTAAGAATTAATGTTACGGGCAGATTTAGGCAAATGTTCCAAGAAGATCAAAGAAAATCGCTGTTTTGCAAATTTCGCGACAGCTGTGGATGTAATGATCACAATATCTTAACTGCATGGAAAATCTAAGACTGCATGCAAAAATTCATGTCCATACAACAAACAGTTTTGGAGAAAATTGACGCTTTCTGTGGGCATGAATTTCCGAACGGACTATAATAAACGTTACTGGGTTAAAATTGCTGTCATACATAAACATACATCATATCAAACATTTAACTCAGGACAAAAATAAAACAGAAATAAAACATCACATCACACATAAACCAAAGTACAAAACAAACATACATAACACATACTGACATATGCCTTAGCAAAATACCTTAGTATGGTGCACATGCATACTTGCTGTTGTCACATACCAACAGATATGTGGCTTATCTCAGTATGCACATGCATAATGTTAGCACACGTACACAAGCACCTTATAGTATGATGCCCAAACATATACCCATCACATACAGTAAATATGAGAATTACCTTAGTGCAAGTGCCAATGATGAAATTCAGAAAAAATAACAAAGGATTTTCATTGAGGACCGACCAAAGAACTACAAGAGATAATGCAGCCAGGATTATGTACACAGCTACAAAACGCCACAGTGATGAATGTGCACCCATTACATAGACCATCACTGTTGCAACTATGACTGCAAGCACAAGAGTCTGGAGAAGAACAAAGACATAATCACATTTGTAACGACACTTATTCAAATCCCAGTGTTTCAATTATGTTATAGTCACTGAACAACTCATTCCTTCATTATGTTATAGCTCCATAAGGAGCATAGGCCTTCAACAAACACATGCTAAGTCTTTCTGTCACGTGCCGTCTGCTCAAGCTCTTTCTAAGTCTTCCTCATCTCTTTCATGTCTGTCTCCAGTTCTCTTTGCCACTTGTTTTTTTTTTGGTCTTTCTCTACCTTCCTTACCCTGGGGATTCCAGAACAAGGATTGCCTTGTAATGCTATTAACAGGTATTTTTTAGCTCACCTGTCCATATTGTTCTTAAAGGTTTTGTGTTGTAAAGTTTCCACAGGATGGGGTATCCAGCACCATAGCCAATTCACTTTAGTCACCTTTTACAAAATGCTTGGTAGGTTTCATTGCTTTTCTTTGCTCCCATTTTGAGCCCTGTAACACAGGGGTGAATAACTCATTGCAAAGAAATTCTTACATTATCTTTCATTTCATATTTATGTTAAAGGAGATGCAAAGTTAATTGCTATAGAAAAGATATGTTAATTACAATAAGAGAGAAATATGTTAATTTTTTTTTAATATTTGTAGCATAAAAATGTCAAGCTGTTAAACAAAAGAAAGTATGAACTGCAGACTCGACTGAGTGAATATACTATTGTTTTTTTTTCCAAACCAGCGGCACTTGGGCTTTCAGTCCTTCGGCCCAATGACATGAAACAATTTCATGACATTGCGAGGCTGGGGAGCCTATGGACTTTCCTTCCAACCCGGTCAGGAGCTTCGCTCCTTCCCATCCACAGAGGGTATGTGCTCAGGAGCCACTTGGGTTATTCCAGTCCCCTGGTCGAAGGCACTCCTTCAAATGTCTTCGCCAGGACTCAAATTAATCCAGTCCAATTCATGGTCGAAGACACTCCCTCAAATGTTCTCACCAGGGTGCAAACATGGATCACCCGATCACCAGCGCAGTGTGGTAACCATTCAGCCAGTGCGGCTCCCAGTGAATATACTATAAAGCACATGATGTGAAAAGATCATGCATAAAGTGATTAAATAGGCAAATGTACTCACACAAACAAACCAGGCCAGCTGAATATCTTCTTCTGAAAGTGCTTGTTTCTGTATGAAGATAAAAGCATTACACATATTTGCTAGAAACAAATTCAGCAACGAAAACAAGAAAATGAGAAGGATTGTAGTTGTTGTTTAACTAGGGCTGCTGAGCTTCTCACTCTTTTGCAGCCCATACCACGTTGAAGACTCCTTGGTATTATCTACACTGTAGATCTAGGCTTTTTCTGTGGCTTTTCTACCATTCTGAAACGTGTTGAATTGAAGTTATTAACTCCAGTTTGTCCAGCTTGGCTAGCACTTAAAGGATCATCACATCTGGTCCCAAGCTAGGAGGACGAAGCCCATGGCATACTGTGCATTTTCTGCCATCCAAGGGGGCTTTCAAATATTCTGAGCTAAAATACTGAGCTCTGGTTCTGGGCTCTCCCAAGGAATTGTCACGTCCTACACAGAGCCACTTCTCAGCTCCCCCTGCCCATGATGGGCCCATAGTGAGATCCTCCTGCATGCAGCCAATCAGGTAAAAATCCAGAGTTATGTCTGGGGCTCAAGTGACTCCTCCAAGCTTAGTGTGCAATGCTGCGTTTTCAACATGGTTCACCACAGGGGGAATCTTTGGAAGTGTGTGGATGATTTCAAGAGTCAATGAGGGTGCATTTAGCCTCACAGAGAGGTTCACTTCCTCATCTGAAAACTGTAGCATTGTGCTCATCTGGTGGTCATATAAGGATGACTCCAGATATGCCTCCATGCCAAAGGAATTTAGTAAGAGTATGATAAATGGAAAGGTGAATGAAAAAAAAGGTGGTATAAGTCTTACAGGGACAAATAATAAAGAAATGGACTTAACGCAATTAATTTTAATTCATCCTACCAAATATGAAAACCAAATCAACCACAAGAAATGGAATTTAATGGACTCTAGCTAGATGAACTAGATTTTGCCTGTGACTAAGCCCTTCTGTGTCATATGAAAACCAGATGCAAGACAAAATGAGATTACTGGATGAGAGGTCACTGCAGCTGGCCTGAAGATCCAGAGAAAAAACAAAGGCAATGAAAATAAATGAGGCAAATTTAAGCCAGATTGCACTTGTAGAAACATTCCAGGGCTCAACAACAGGCCGAAAAATTCAAATGACTAACAGACCACCCAATGTGCCATAGAATAAATGCTCTTAGAAGGCAAAGACTCAAACGAAGTAATTTTGTAGAATCAACCAAACCACAAATGAGAGCAGTATCCATAGATGAAATATCCACTGTTAAACCCATCTACACTGCACACAAGCTTCCAGTTTGGAAACAAAATCGTTTCCCTAAAATGATAGAAAACATTCCTGGAATTGAAAGTAAAAAGAGCCAAACTGCAACAGATAGAAAATCCATAGCGACAAAATACATAGAGAAACATAATCCACGCAACCCCTGGACCCATGCATACACAGATGGATCAGCAACAAATGCAACAGAAAATGGAGGTGGGGGTGTCTTTCTGACCTTAAGCACTGGTGCAGAAAAAAGGCTGTCAGTGGCGACAGGACGATTCTCCAGCAACTTCAGGGCAGAGGCCTTGAAAACTGCAGCAGAGGTTATATTGACAGAAGAAACGGCAGAGAGACAAGTTGCTTTCTTTACTGATGCACAGTCAGTAATTACAATGTTGAAAAGCCAAAATAATACAGACCTGGATGATCTCAGAGTAGTGCTCCACAAACTTTGTCAACGATTCAAAAGTGTTGTGATCCAGTGGATCCCATCTCATTGTAACATCGCCGGCAATGAAGAGGCTGACAGAATGGCAAAAGAAGGTTCACATCTACCTCAGCCTGATGCAAGCATAACTTTTGAGGAGGCAAAGAGTTTTATCAGAATCAGTTACAGAAACAAATGGAATGTGGAACATCCAGGGCACACACAGAATGATGCTTACTACCAGCTCCACAGAAGAGAACAAGTGGTAATCTTCAGACTCCGCACTGGCCACAACAGATTGAGATACCATCTATTCAACAAGCTAAAGATAGGAACTACCAATCAGTGTAACTGTGGCACTGATAAAATGACTGCTGAACATCTGCTTCAAAGTTGCCCCTTATATGTGGTACAGAGAAAGTGCATATGGCCGACGCCAGTTCCTTTCGTGGAAAAGCTTTACGGGGATTCAAATAGCCTCAAACTGACTACTGCTTTCTTTGAGAACATTCAAGTGGACGTCTGAGAGTGTACGAAGAAGAAGAAGAAGAAGAAACATTCCTACAAGATCTAGATTCATACAGAAATCTTGACAGCAACATAAAAAAAGGTAGAAGAATGGACAAGGATATCAATATATGAATACATTCAGAAAAAGGGTCTTTTACTGTATTCAGAAATAAATGTAAATCAAAAGAAATCAAGTCCACAAAAATAAGAATTTTCAATTCAAATTTCAAGGGAGTTTTATTGTATTGCTCTGCAACATGGACAACAAAATAAGAATGACAAGATCACCAATATGGAAATGATGGATAGAACCAGACAAGAACTAGTGCAACAAGAGGTGAAGAAAATACAGTGTTGGACAGGATACATAATGTGACAAGCAGCTGACAGCATTACACGGCACTCCTTGTTCTTGGACCCCAATGGTAACAGAAATAAAGGAAGATAAAAAAAACACGGAGAGAAGAATAGGAGACAGACTTAAGAAGAATAAAGAAGACATGACGAGAACTTAAGTGGATGGTGCAGGACACAAGGGCTCGGCATGAACTGATTGAAGGCCTATGTTCTGCAGGAAACTGAAAGGTAATGATGCTAATGATGGTGAAGAACCCTTCTTATGTCAGATTATGTTCTTTGAGAAGTTTATGTCCTTGTTCTTTGTCATTTTGCAGGATAAAGAACTTAAAAGTGACATTTTTGTTTAACACACTAAACAGTCTATCTTTTTTTTGTGAACAGTGCTGGAAGGGGCAGTCAAGAAAAAAAAAAGAAGAAAAAGTATGGTGAATGAAAAAACTTGCCTGAAATATTACAAGACCCATTCTGTTTATCCAGCTCGCAAAAAGCTGAAGGACAACAGAAAGTTCCCCAAATGTGAAGGATCTTGGTAGACATTTGGGGACCAACTCTAAACATTTCCATGTGATATAAGAAGTCACCAAAGGAACCACAGATATCCCTGAAAAGAGAATAATATATGAGTTAAAAAAATTACAAAGGATCTACAAAAATCTAAAAGTAATAGTCTTTGCCTACATAATATCATCTTACATCAATAAGCAGCATTCATTCAGTACCTCAACTAATCACGGGACATAGAGCTTCAACAAGGGTCTTCCAATTCAGTATCTCATCCACCCACGGGGCACAGGACTTCAGTAAGGATCTCCCATAAACACCAGTCTCCTGGTTCTCTGTTCAGATTTTTCACAGGACAGGCCTTAATATCTTAACTGTTTGTTTAAATGTGCCTCTCCAGGTCTATACAGGCCATTCTGTTTCGCTGTCCTGTGGTGTTCATTTGACAGCCATTCATGTCAAGGACATTCAAACTAATTAACACAATATTATACAGTTATTGTAGCTATCCACATTATTTCTTAATGTGTGCTTGCTTATATTCATAATCTGAAAGAATGAATGAATGCTTCTGTTTAGCTCTATAAAGAGAATGCAGCAACGACAGCAGGTGGCGCTCTAGTAGAAAACCTGAACCAAATGTACTTTACCCGTACTCCTGAAGTGGTAGCTTATGTAGCATTTTGTTTTACATTATAAAGTGTCTAGTCCCAGCATAATGCTCTTTAGCTGCTACTTTAAAATAAACAATTTATAAGGCTATGACCTCCTATATATGTGAAAGCCAAACGCGAATCCTTTTAATCACTACTGCAAGAGCACATGTAGTGCTTTGGTGCAAACTTTCTTTGGCCCCATGCTCCTTGAGAAAATAAAAATAAAGTACATTTATTTATTCACTATTTATTTTATTCACAAGAGCAGTGCTTCTTAACCAGGGGTGCATGCACCCCCTGGGGGTGCGAGACCTACCTTCATGGGGTGCGAGACGTGCAAGTTACTCTAGAAGGTGAATCATCATAAACACAATATAATAAATAGAACTCAAATGTATTTGTACAAAATAGATTACTGACAACGTGAATTCAATATCGAACCTGTCACATTTTCTAAATAACACTGTCTGTCACGAGTTGCCTCCCCTACTTTGCAGTAGTGGTCCAACAGTGACCAAAACTCAAGAGTATCTAATACTGGCTTCCAAGGTATCTACCTGCGCGCAAGATTACTCTTGGCAGAGATGTAGATAGAAGATTAATGACACTTCTACCTTAAGGTAGCTTTCACAAGATATTTCCAGAAGTCTTGAACAATGTTGCATTGGGCTGAACAATTGTTAACGCATTATATCTGGTCTGTCGCCTTTTGTGAAGGATTTAAGCAATGGTTCTGGCCCGTTAATCCCCCCCCCCCCCCCCCCCCCCCCCCCCCCCCCCCCCCTCCCCCCCCCCCCCCCCACCTCACGCCCCCCCCCCCCCCCCCCCCCCCCTCACCCCCCCCCCCCCCCCCCCCCCCCCCCCGCCCCCCTCGCCCCCCCCCCCACCCCCCTCCCCCCCCCCCCCATATTGGTGTAATCTAACGAATGCCCTCTTATACGTAATGGCTCTATATATATATGAAATTATTACATAGTCTTGCTCATACGTTTGCTTTCATACTTCTAATGACTGAATAAACAATTATTTGTTTAGTTTGAAATAACATACAACAAATTTAATAGTCAATTAGTTCAACAAGTTAAAATAAGGATTAAATGGGGGTGAAAGGTAAATTAAATTTTTCCTCACAGAGGTTGGATCGGGGCGCTATCAATGTCCGTGTCTTGCTGTTGCCTGTGACAAAAAAAACTTAACTCCAGATGAGTCCTGCAGCTGTGGTTCATCAATTCTGTGATGATGGAAGCCTTCTCCACACTCTCTTCCACTGTAGCGGTTAAGGTGGATGCTTTTCCCTCACAATAGCGGCGTTTATACCACAAATCGTCTGATGGCTTGTAACCACGAATTTTAGACAAATAGAAAGAAACAAATGCCTGCTAAGTACATTTGTTCACCACAAACTAATAGGCCCATTGTTATGCGCTCCACCCACCAATATTAAACTCTCAGAAGAATTAAATTCCCGAACCCAAAGTGTAACTCAGGGAATATGATGAAAATTCACCAATATCCTTCTGGGTGTTAACTAGGAAGTTGTGTCTGGAATGCGTGAATAATAATTTGCCAGAATTAAAATTAAAAAAGGTACATAAATCTCACAAGATAATATGTTACACATTAGGCACATGTGATGTAATCATCACACATTACTCATCACTACTCCCGTTGGAGTCTGGGGTCGCTCTGCTGTCGGATTTCCCGCACGACTAGTCAGAAACAATCACCAGCTCTTGCATTAGTGGTTCATGCATATACTATTTTCATATGTTGAGGTTGCCAGCCTTGTATATAACCACTTAGCAAGAAACCTGTAGAATTTACATTAGTAAATAAATTGTTTACACTTACCCCAAAATTTTGGGAATACACAATCTCCTTGCACAGATTTAGACTGGACACAGATCTGTATTAGATGCTTCAAAATCACTTTGGTCTGGAAATTACAGTTGATTCCTCCGACGGCGAGTGTTCTGCGAAATCCTGGCCTGGGAAAACTTTTGTTTAATCCTCTATGACTTGGTCTTGGAAATTAGAGTTTAATTCCTCTGACGGTGGATGTTCTGTGAAATCACCTGGGCCTGGGAAAACTTTTGTTAAATTCCTCTATGACTTGTGATCAAATTCCTAGGATTCCAGTCTTGTTAATTAAATTCCTGGCCCCTTTAAGTTTCCAGTCTTGTATTAAAAATGGGGGTTTACTTGTGAATTCTAAAGTTGCCCAATACTCGATCTGTTACTTATAGTTGTGAAATTTCTAAGTCCAATATCTCCTTTTTCTTTCTGGCTTTTAGAAGTCGCTGATATAACTTGTGCGCTGCAGTCTCCCTGTGTGATCTGTGTCTGTGTTTTCATCACACTATATTCTCAGTTCTTAGTGCAAATCACAGATTGCACTTCCGACTAGTGTGCCAATAAAATACATTGTATATTTCAGCTCCTCAAAATGAACCAATCCAATCAAATTTCGTTCAGGACTACGTGGGTAGGGG
Source organism: Oreohelix idahoensis (assembly GCA_024509875.1). Classification (NCBI taxonomy): domain Eukaryota; kingdom Metazoa; phylum Mollusca; class Gastropoda; order Stylommatophora; family Oreohelicidae; genus Oreohelix; species Oreohelix idahoensis. The sequence continues at coordinate 66,046 of JAMPIV010004927.1, forward strand.
CGTTTTCAAATTCGAAAAATACCCTCACGCGTTTCACAATATTAAAGTTAATATCCACGCGTGACCTCTTCGTATTGTTGAGCCAGATTTCTGCCGGCATCCTGTGCACAACTCATAAACACCACCTGTGAACTCATTTGATGTCCAGATGCTACCTATCGCCAATATTGTCTCTCCAGACAGATTATCGTGATAATCACACACAGGGATGGTCCTGTGAAATGATAAACGCATCTACCACCTGTGTAATCTGCCCACCCCAGAGGGCTATCTCAGAAAGACAATATTGGCTTCTATAGATGTTGATCGGGCAAGACCGTCTTTTCATGATAAGAATCTCGCTCGCTGACCGGTGATAATGACTGGATATTGTTATGATAATACCCCAGTTCACCTGGTGGAACGTAAATAAGTCTGAGGAGTGGTAAACAAGATAAATACAGTCCCATAGCAAATACTTCCATAGGGGAGTGGAGTGTTAGAGACTTTCCCCTACTAGATCCAGCATAGAGAGTAAAATAATGAATGGGAGGCCATAAAAATAAGCCAAATAATAGCGATGAATGAGAGGAAGAGAAAAATGAAAAAAAAGTGATCCTGCCAGAGTGGACGTGAGATCGCACAACTGTATCGTCCCACTGTATCAAAACATAATTTTATCTCTTTTTCTCATTTCTGCTATATTTTGTAAGCTAGGAGATAATGGCATGCAAAGCTTAAGAAGATGCAAAGGTGTGAGGCTTCTTAAGATGCTGTAAAGGGGTGCAGGACCTCTAAAAGGTTAAGAAACACTGCACTAGAGACAGGAAGCTGTGAACAGACATGATCATCTATGTTAGTCAGCATGGTAGTTTAAGAAGTTACACTTTAAACATACAGTCATGAACAGTTTTATAGTATGGGTGTCAGAAACATATGCTCCACAGGGAACCAGAGAGCTTGGTTGTGTTGTTAATATGTGAGTAAAAATGTATCTGAAATTAAATCAACTCTTGTTTTGACATAAGCGTAGCTTGTTTGTGAAGTAAGTGATGGTAAACTTTTGTTTTCTCTGTTACGAAGGGTCAAGTTATTGAGTTGTTGTTACAGGTCAGAGGTTGTATGACAAGAAGTGTGACTGTGCGAGCCAGAAGATGATCATGTGTACTAGTTTGTGGTACCAATCCAATGTAGCAGTGCACCTTGCATATGATAATGATATGTCTGCGTGAGAAGCAAGCATTTGCAAGAAAGGAGACATCTAATAATTTGCAATGCAGAAGGCCTGCAAGTTTTCAGGGTATTTTGCAATAGTCAGAGAGCCGCAAACATTGTAGTTCCATGAGTTGTCATGATTTGCTTGAATGATTTAAAGTCAGTTTGTCTAGGTATGAACAACAGTTTCTATGCCTCCTAATACTTCAGCATAAAGTTAACAGTATTTTATTTGTAGAACATTAATAGGAATTGTCATTGCATTAGCAGTAAGACGTTATGAGGTACTAAGTCTGCCTGTTTACAGAATCTTGTTAAGTGATTATTGTCATAAATTTAATGGAATTTGTATTCCTACCTGACTTAGACTTTTGCTATATGTTGCTGCAGCTTTATGTTGTATCTAGCTGTTGTGGTTAATCATTCCCCAAATGCTGTTTACATGCAGGTGTGTCACTGTACAAGTCACAAGTATGTGACACATATAGTGCATACTTTAAAAGCAAGCTGTATTGTAAGAATAACAAATTATGCCTGGGCACGTTAGAGTTTAAGAGTTGTACTACATTAGCTGCGGTTTTATGTTGAGTCTTGCTGTTGTGGTTAATAATCTTCTAAACAATTCTGTCACTGTTGTAAATGTTTACATGTAGGTGTGTCATTGTACAAGTCACAAGTGCAAGACACTTAAAACTTATAATCAAACTGTTTTAGAGGAATAACAAATTACGCTTGGACATGTTAGAAGTGCCCCGTATAGTTCCTGGGGGGGTCTCTGATGAGACAAAAAAAAGGATAAGACTGATGCTCCCTCAGGCATGTCATACGAGGTGCTACAGAAACCACAATTGCAAGAGCATGTGAATGACTGCCGTGGGCTTCCTGCCAGGAAACCAACTGCAGCGGTGACTTCATGTTCCATAAGGAGAAAAAAGGAAGATGCTGATGATGTTAGAGCTGTCCCTTCAAGAACACAGTCAGAGGTCACATGACCAGACTCAAAAGTGATATACCTGCAAGACTATTATCTAAGCACTGTAATGTATATTTGAACAATACAAATCAAAACCCTCACGCTGAGTTAATTCAACCCCACTTACAACCATACACCATAGCCAGAACTGCTCCATACACTGGAAACACTACAAGCAAAAACAGCTGCAGGTGTGGATCTTCTGCTAGTGCTATTCTCAAAATTATGATAAAAGCTACTGCCAAACTCAGCCACATCTCTTTAACTAGACCAGCGGGATCTGAAATTGGCAACACAAAAATTCCATTAATGACAGCAAAATATATATCATCAATTATACTTGGTACTGCAGAAAAATACAATTTAAATCAAACTGAATATCTACTTCAAAGATGCCCAATACATGAGGAGCACAGAAAGCACATATGGCCATCACCAGTACCATTCCTGGAAAAACTCTACAGAGATGCCAACAACCTTAAGGTAACCACTGCTTTCTTTGAACATATTCAAGTTGCGTTGAGAGTGAACGAAGAAGAAGAAATCAAACTACTTGCACACAATTAATCCAGTTTCTTCCTTTTATTCAAAAAACCCTTACTGGTCACTTTCTTCATTCCTTACCTTTCAGCTGACTGTGAACTATGGACCTTCAACAAATTCACATCAAATCTTCATGTCCTATGCCATCTATTCAAGGTCTGTCCATGTCTTCTGTAGCCGTTATATGCCTGTCTTACATTCCATTCTTCATGTGTTTTTTTTTTTGTCTCCTTCTATGTCTCTTATCCTGGGGATTCCACAACGTGGACTGGCTTGTATAGCTATCAACTTGTGTACTGAATGTATGCCCTATACAACTCCAGCTTCTTTTCCTAGTGTCTTGTTTCACTGCTATTTAGATCATCTTATTACCAACATACAAACACTGACAAAATTAATTCAACACATTTTTCATTAACCGAAAAAAATAAATAAATAGGTAGGTGTATACAACTAAATTTTACCTACAAGCTTCCCTGCACCAAGTTCACCCAAAACAGCCAAGGGCACCAACAACACGCAAAATATACCTGAAGATGCATTTGGCCTGAAAAAACAAAAATAAGCTTTTAGTTCAAATTTAATTTACAAGTCCCAATGAGAAATTAACTTTCTTGGCCGCAGATATATCAGAACCAACATATATACACACATTCGCTACTAAATTTCGGCATGCCTGCTTACTTTTAAAAATAATGTTTTAAATACTACTTACTTACTTAGTCATTCCTCTTTATGTAAGCAAAAATAAGCTCTTAGTTCAAATTTACTTTACAAATCCCATGGAGAAATTAACTTTCTAGGTTGCAGTATATCAGAACCAACATATACACACACATTCGCTTTCTAAATTTCGGCATGCCTGCTTACTTTTAAAAATAATGTTTTAAATACTACTTACTTACTTAGTCGTTCCTCTTCTATCCTTGGGTATGTTTTAAATAAGAAAAATAAACAATTATTGATCACTCATTTTATTTCCGTTGCCCTGTGTAGTTCCTGAGGGTCTGTAACGAGATGGTGAAAGAACAGTTCTACTACTACTTCTGACATATCGTAAGAGAGGACTAATATGAGGTTGGGCGTGGGGCTGGCAATCTTGTCATGTAAAAAATCAGAGCAGTGGTAGCTTCATGCTCCATATGGAGCGAAAAAGAAAATTATGATGCTAATCTTGAATTCATTAGCAGCCATGGTCTTTTGTTTTTTTTTTAAATTACCACAATACATCTGGCGTAATCTCACAGCCACAATCGACACAAAATATCCCTATAACTGTAGCTGCAATATGATCGACCACAGAATTTTTCAATTTTAATACCTATATTATTTTGAAATACACATTTTAAGGTAAGTATAAATACAAAATCAATGGCCATGAATTGGTGCATGTGGCAAAGTCTGTGAGATGGTATGAATGAGACTGACTGAAAATTTCTAATATGCTTTTTTTTAGCCATGGTAGTGCAGTGGTTAGTGCACTGGCTTCCTAGCTCGGTGGTCCATGGTTCGATCCCCAGTTGAGATGGGATTTTTCAGACCGCAAAACGGCTCCGAGTCGACCCAGCCTCATGAACTGGGTACCAGAGCAACTCTGGGAAGGCGGCCAGCGTGATGCTGACCACATCACCTCTTGTGCGCAGATGGTCAAGAAAATATGGGCCTAACACCATATTCCCAACATGCCTTTTTTTTTTTGTAGACATTACTACCTGCTTCTGCTATTCATCATTTTCATTATTTTCCTTTGCACTCCTTAAGGTGCATAGAGCCACCACTGCAGCTGGTCCACTTGTGGCAAGCATTCACATGCTTATGCAGCGGTGGTTTCTGTGGTAGTTTGTTTTACATGATGAGGTGGCCAGCACCATCCACAACTTCTTATTGATCATTGTCTGATGGTGCAGTAGTCCCATTCTTTCTTTTTCTTGTCAGAGACCACTGGGAACTACACCAGTTATTACTAGTTGAACATGCACCATTCGTCTGTATCACAGTGATGACAGCGTGACATATATTGAGGTGGTTCAAATTTTTTTCAGCAACTAGCCAAATTACTTGTGCTGCTTGGAAACTGTGCACAAACCTTATAAGACAAGATACACTCATCCCATACAATGAACAGACCATCTTGAAATATCTATCGGCATAGATAAAAGTAAAGGTAGTTCCCAACCTTGCTGCCTATTCCTTCCCTATCTCAAGAGCAAGGTCAGGTACCTATTTACAGCTGAGTAGACAGGAGAGTGTCAATACCATGAATCAAACCCAGCACCTTTGCTACCACAGACCAGTGCTCTAACCATTCTGTCAATCAGACGATCATCTATCAGCATACCAAGCAATAAAACCATTGAAACAAACCCAAAAAATTAACATGAAAATATGCTGCAAAGCATACGTTTAATTTCACATAATGCTGCTTTTGCTTGGGCTATTATACTCTTAAACTTGGAAGTGCATCTTCCATGTGATATCATTAATCTTTGTCGTACTTTCTTCTTTGATTCTTAACTGCCTACTGTCAAAGCAGTCAGTGACCATCATGCCTGATGCGGTCTTGTAGGACAGCAACAAACTGCTTCCGCTTTTCTCAGTCGGCAGCCATCCTTCGTACAGTGCCCCAGCTCTGGTTCATTCTTTACATCTCAGCTTCCACAGTTCTCCGCCACATTGTTTTTGGTCGGCCTCTCTTTCGCTTTCCTTAGGGGGTCCATAGCATAGCTGTTCTTGTAATAGTATCAGGGTCCCTTCTGAGGACGTAGCCAACCCAACTCAGCGTCTGCCAGCTATGATCGTGTGCATGTCCTCCTGGTTACTCCGAATAAGCAGTTCTTGGTTGCTGATGGTATTCGGCCAAAAGATTTGGAGAATTTTCCTTAGGCAGATTGTGTGGAAAGAGGACAATTTTGACATTTCCTTCTCTGTTACTCTCCAGCATTTCGCACCATAGAGAAGCACAGAAAGTACATAACATCTTAATTTGGTGTTTGTGCTGTAACAAGAGGATTTCTAGATGTTGTTTAGACTAGAAAAGGCTGTTCTTGCTTTATTCATTCTGTTATTGAAGTCTTTGCTTGTTCTGCCATCTGGTGTTAATACGCATCCTAGGTATGTCTTCTTCTTCTTGCGATCGCATCTTTGATGATTACACCGTCAGACGAGTTCTCATGATGAATTCGACTGTTGTTTGAAGTTCCTCTTTAACTCCATATAGCTTTGAGTTTAGTGTTGAGTCATTGGGCCAGTATATCTTTCTTAACTGGTCATACAGAGGACAGTCCTGTAGAACATGCTCAGCAGTTTGTTCGTTTAATCCACATGTGCACAGTGGTGAAGCAGACAATCGTAGCTTGTGCATGTGTTTATTCAGTTTGTTATGCCCTGTCCTGAGTCGAAAAATAGTTGTCTGTCCCTGCCGGTCGAGAGTGTGATAGTCGTCTTTGGGTTGGTTCTGTTCTCTTCTGATAGTCTGGATAGCTCTCTTTTTCTCAAAGTATGTGACTTCATTATCTTCTTGTTCACATTCTCCTCCCTTTTTTGCAAGTTTATCTGCCTTTTCATTTCCGGGTACACCACAATGAGATGGTACCCACTGAAGTATGGTTCTCTTTTTGGCAGCTACCTTGTTTAGTTCATTTCTCAGATGCGGGAGTTTACCACCCTTGAGAGCTTGCAGGACAGACAGTGCATCTGTGAGGATGACTACCTGGTGGCAGTCAGAGTTGGTGTTATAAATCATATTTGCAGCTTGCTCTAGAGCTTGAACCTCAGCTGTATAGTTGGAACAGAATTTACCAGTGGGAATGTGCCTAGTCTCATAGTGGTTGTCAGGATATGAGATAAAGATACCGGCACCTCCATTCCTAACAGCATTAGTTGCTGATCCATCTGTATAGGCATGTATCCATGATTGATCGGGATAGCTTTCTTGGATCATACTCAATGTAGCAGTTCGTTTTTGCAGATCATTATACTCACATCCACTTGTGAGACCACTGACTGTTGTATTAATTTGGAGGGCACTGCTGGCCTGCTCCCATGGTACAGGGTATAGGGTGGGCTTCAGTGGTGTTGTCTTCATGGATAGGTCTTCTTGATGCTGTCTTATAAGTCTTTTCCCCCGATGCACAAAGCTGCTACGCTTTAGACGTCCCAATGCCAGATCATCTAGTCTTGCCTTCATTGGGTGCATTGGCATACTGTTATACTTTTCCATCTGGATCATGGTTTTTGTGTCTCTTCTATGGGACAATGTCTGTAATCCAGCAACCTTCTGCATCTCTGTTATTGGTGTAGTTTTCATGGCTCCTGTAATGAGCCTGAGAGCTTGATTTTGCACCTTGTCCAAAGACTGCAGATGTGAGTTAGCAGCTGATGACCATGCTGCTGAGCTAAACTCTAAGGGTGGTCTTATTACTCCATTATAAATCTTCTTTAGATTTCGTTCATTTGCTCCCCAGTTGGTACCTGCTAATTTTCTGAGTATGCCTAGTCGTCTTCGGGCCTTTCCTTCTGCATTTTCAATATTCTTATTCCATGTAAGCCTTTGGTCAAATGTCACCCCAAGATAGGTGGGGTAGCTTTCTTCCTTGATCACGGTTGTCCCTAGGTGTATGTTAGCTGATTTGTCCTTGGGGGCGAGGGAGAACAGTGTTGTGGAGGTTTTGTCTGTTTATTGTGATAAGCCATTTCTCTGCCCATGACACTAGCATGTCTGCTGCCCGCTGCATTCTATAATTTGCTGTGGTGACATTTTCATCAGCGCACCAGAGTACTAGGTCATCTGCATATAAGGCAGCTTTAACTCCTGCAGGGAGATCTTTCACCAGGTCATTGATGTAAACAAGGAAGAGTGTTGGGGAAATTACTCCTCCTTGAGGTACCCCCTGATGGAGCAACACTTTTCTGCTCTGCAGACCGTCAAGAGTGACTCTAGTTCTCCTGTTATGCAAGTATGACTGGATCCATTTCATCATGTTGCCTTGGATTCCACTTCTCCTAAGTTTTGCAATGAGGCCATCTTTCCACACCTTGTCAAAGGCCTGCTTGAAGTCGACCCAGATCGTTAGGACCTTTTTCTTCTCCTGGAAGGCATCTTCTATTGCTTGAGACAAGTAAGTAACTTGGTCTTCTATACTGTAGCATTCTCTAAATCCAGCTTGTTCCGGCACCAGGATCTGCTCAGACTCTAAATACCATTTCAATCTGTGGTTGACTATTCGCTCCATAGTCTTCCCAACACAGCTTGTGAGACTGATTGGCCGGTAACTTGCAGCCTCGGTCTTACATTTCCCTTTCTTTAGTATGGGTATTGTGATGGCTTCTCTCCATACTTGGGGTACCGTTCCTTTCAACCAGCTGTGGTTGAATATCTCAAGCAGTTTTGTCTTTGCTGCTGAGCTCAGATTTACTAGCATTTCGTTGCTGATTTTGTCTGGGCCGGGTGACTTTTGAAACTTAAGCTTGGAAATAGCCTTCTGTAGTTCTCCTAGTGTGATGGGTTCCCTCATTGGGGCAGGAGTATCTGTCTGTCCCATGGTTGCCAGTATTTCTTTTCTTATCTCTCTCTGATGGTCTATGTTAATGGGTAAGTTGCTTTCTGAACTGTATCTTCTAGCAAACAAGTCTGCAGCTTGTTTTCCTCTGAAAAGTTTGCCACCTTCATCCAATGTGATAGTCTGCCTTGGTGAGGAATGCTCTTCATTTAGAGACTTGACTAATCTCCAAAGTTTCCTGCCGTCTTTCTCAAGGTTCAGCGATGCCGTTTTAGTTCTCCAGCTTTTCCGCTTTTCTTCTAGCTTTGTTCTCTGAAACTCTGCTACAGCCTTTTTCCATTTGTTGTGAGTTTCAAGTGAAGGCTGAGACTCTGCGTCCTTTCTAGCCTTGTCCATAGCTTCCTGACGTTCTTGGAGTGTGCTGGACCAGTATGGTATGTAGTTACGCCGGCATCCTTTGGGAATGGTTTCTTTTGCAGCTTGTAGTATGCATCTGTTGAAGTCTTTTACCACTTCATTAATGTCTCTGTTCTGTACCTTGAGGGTAGACAGCAGCGTGTTCACCTGATGCCTGAATAAACCCCAGTTGGCTTTTTTGTAGTTCCATCTTGTAATGGCTGGGCCTGTACTGAGAGTTGCACTCTGGACAGTAAGAAAGATTGGGCGATGGTCGCTTCCCCCTAGTTGGTCTCCTACTTCTCTACTAATAGATCCAGCTATATCTGGTGTGGAGAAGGCAAGATCTGGTGTTGAGGTTGTGTGCCATCCTCTGGAGTAGAAGGTAGGAGTATCTGTGGCATTATTGACTAGGATTAGGGAGTGATCATCTTGCCAAGTTTCAACCTCTTCACCTCTGTAATCCAGATGGTTATAGCCCCAGCTCTGGGAGTGGCTATTAAAGTCTCCAACTGCTATAAAGTTGGTGGCTGGTACCTGTATAGAGCTGAGACTCAGGGGTTTGTTGTTCGGACAGTAATAGTTCAGGAGTTCTATTTCCATCTTGTCTACCTTTATCTGCAGCAGCTGATATTCTGCTCCATCCATGAAGGTTTTCCTTTCGTGTGCAGGAATGTTATTCCTTACAAGAGTAAGTACTCCTCCTTTTCGTCTATCTTGTCTGTCGGATCTGAAGCATTGATATCCCCTTATTTTAAAGGTTTGATCTGCTTTCAAGTGAGTCTCTTGGATACAGCAAACACTGACTTGCTTCTCATACAAGATGTTTTCCAGCTCTGTCTTTTTGCTGTATCCAGCCTGCTTGCTGTTCACTCCCTCTGCATTCCAGTGCATCATGACAAGTGGCACTCTGGGTTTCTCTTTTTCTGTTTTGTTTTGGTCAGTAGTTCTCCTCCGCCGTCTGTTGACTCCACAAGACGGTCTAGAGGGTCCTCCAGTAGCTGAGGGTGGGCTCTGTCGAGGCTCAGAGCCCGGCACTGCACCTGCCTGGTGGAGCTCCACAGGGCGAGCACCAGAACGAGATTTATTTGACGGTGTACTCTCCATAGAAAAAAAAAAAGCGAGTTGCATGATACTGTGGTTTCCGGTGCGCCTTCTGGCCCAGTATCTACGACTTTAGCACCTGTTCAACGGGAGAGTGGGCTCATCCCTAATCTGTTTATGTTCCCAGTAGTAGACTATTCGCAAGCAGCCCGGGGGTGTCACTGCTCTGCGCGGACCTTGTTTACCGAGGCGGCGTCCGAGCTCGTATGGTGAAAATATGGTTGCGTTATCTTTAAAATAGCCCTGTCTTTCCCGTGGCTTTTCTGCCATCCTGCAACTTTGAGTTAGGGAGTTCTGAGCTCCAGTCTCTTTCCCAGGCATTTTATCCTGGCCTGGCACGCATACAGAGGACCCCACTTCTGGTTCTAAGTTAGCAGTTGGGGATAGGTGGGGTAGCACACTGTGCATTCCCCGTCATCCAGGGGGCTCTCCAACTATGCAGAGCTTGCACAATGCTGTGCTCTGGTTCGGGGCTCTCCCAAGGAATCCTCACGTCCTGCACAGAGCCACTTCCCGATACCCACCACCTGCCAACCCTCCATTGTAGAAATCTCCTGCATGCGGCCATCCAGTCAAGAGCCAGTATTAAGTCTGGTGCCCAAGTGATCCCCCCAAGCTCAGTGTGCAATGCTGGGTTCTCATCATGCTGCAACACAGGAGGGATTGTGATGCTCAGCCATCTCTCTCAATTCTGCACCGATAAGTGACATCGGGGACTTAACTTTGCCTCAGTACTGGGAGGCCCCGTTTCCGGGTACACCACACACAGCCAATTGAGGCAACGGTCGCCATGGGCGTGATAGACGACAAACAGTGAAGAATGAGGCAAGAAAGCATTTAACCCATGAAGTGGGGGTGGATTGGTGCAGACCAGAGCATGTACCACTCGCCGGTGGGTTCTGCATCTACACCTATAGGGTTCCACCCACTCCTCAGCCCATTTAGTCTGGCCCCTCACCCAGGACCTGTCCGGCTTGGGTGACCCTGCCAGGAGTAAAACTCCCGCCGGCATAGCTCCCGGGATCATTGAGGCGCTCAAGCTCTCCAACCACGGCAAGGTAGGCTTACATGTGGAGAGCCTAGGTATGTAAATATGATATTATTAATGTGCCTAGTTATTTGAATCTATTGACTTTATAAAATAAACATCTCAAAATTGACATTTTAAAACAAATTTTAGAGAGGTTGTTTGCATTCTTCTCAAAATTTGATATGCTGACAAGTTTTGATTTTGTAAGACTACACCACAAATACACCAGTTATCTATAAATGATTTCAGAAGCCTACCTGTACATGGCCTGAGGTGTTGTACTAAATTTAGCTCTCTGAGCATAATTCCACAAAACTGCACTTTCTAACAGAAGAATGCCTGTAAGAGATATAATCAGTAAGAATCAAATTTTTCATTAATTCATCTCCTTCTTCAAAGCATGAAGACACAAACTGCAGCCGGTCCCCTTGCAAGAAGCCTGTGATAAAGCACTTCTTGCACTCATGCTGTTATGGTTTCAGAAGAAATTTGTTTTAAATGATGAGTCTCCTAAATACATGCGGCATATTACATTAGTCACCTTTTATGATATCATACATGAAGGACCAGTAGTATTATTCCTTGTTTGCCTCATCAGAGACCCCTAGGTGGGGACACTGGGCTAATAAACATATCATCATCATTTTCCTTTTCGCTCCTTATTAAGCATGGATCCACCACTGCGTCTGTTTGACAGAGTGGTTAAAGTGCTGGCCTCTGGACAGAAAATGTGCAGGGTTCGATTCACGGTATCAACATGCTCAAGTTTATTCAGCTGTAATTGGCTACCTGACTTTGCTCATGTTTTAGGGAAGGAATAGGCAGTGAGAAAGGGAAGTTTCGAACACTTCTGTCCCCTATGGCAGTATCTGCTACGGGACTACCACCACTGCAGCTGGTCCCCTTACAGAAAACCTGCATCATCATCATCATAACCCTCCACTCCCAAAGGAGCATAGGCCTTCAACAAACACATGCCAAGTCCTCCTGTCATGTGCCATCATCTCAAGTTCTTTCCACGTTCTCCTCATCATTTTTACCTCTGTTTCCAGCTCTCTTCTCCATGTGCTTCTTGGTCTACCTCTGCCTCTCTTGCCCTGGGGGTTCCAGAACAAGGACTGCCTTGTAATGCTATCAACAGGTTTCCTCAGTGTGTGTCCTATCCATAGCCATTGTCTTCTTCTCATCTCTTGTTCCACTAGCACTTGTCTGGTTCTTGTCATCAGTTCCACTTTGGTAACCTTGTCATACCATTTTAATCCCAATATATCAAGTAAAACCTGCATCAAGCATTCACATATGCTTGCATCGGTGGTTTCTGTAGCAATCAATTTTACATCATGAGGTTGCCAGCCCCCACACATAAACTTATATTACTTGCCTTGTATGACATGCCAGGAACTACACTAGGTTAATATATACATATAGTCATATTCCCTGGCTCGCACACTGGCACACAGTGAAGAAGGCTTAACTGCTTTGTACAGTTACAAATATTTAATACACATGCTGTTCAAACATCAAACGACGCTATCCTTAGCCCGTCTCGATACTGTCTTGTGCTTTGATAATTCACACACTTTTTATTTGAACTGGCAACTTACGTGCAGTGAATCTTCACACACTCAGATACAGAATTACACTGACGTTAACACAATGCACAGTTCATAAGGACATATTTCGTCCACGAAGTCACAATGGACACTTGCCGAATTAAAGTCCAAATGGACACATCTTACATGGTCCTAAGACACCAGCCGAATGCTTGGCTGGGGACGCGTTCTTGTCCCAAATTCCTAAACTCACTTCTGCTATCAATTTGAGCAGAAGTCAAGACGTCACTTCCGGAAACCCAGGACTACCGTATATAAACAATAAACCAGGAAGTGATCGTATAACCAATGTTATGATATTTAAACATAACAATAATACTATTAAATAAATTCCATGACCTCAAGGGCAGACTGAGGGTGTAGTATTTAAAGTAAAATGTGAATTAAACAAAATATCCTTATAAACTTAAGTTAATCTGTTGGGGGGGGGAGAAGAGAGAGAAAATTAGATGAATTACAAAAGTATGTAGCAGATGTCTACATATGACTTTAAGATGTAAAAAAAAACCAAAAGATAATTCAAATGAATAAAAAGCAAAATTAAGGTACATGTAAAATTACCAGTAATAGCCACTGTCTGAGCAGACAGCTCCCGACTGATCAACCAACTAACTGTAATGTACACCACTGCAACCCCTATTACATAGTTGCACCATCTTTCTGTCATCCTGCCCTGTGATCATGTATATTTAAAAGCAGTTGACATATGCATTATTAACAACAAAGTAAAACAAGAATGTTATGCACAGAAATTTGTGTTTTTTTTTGTCTTCTTCTTGCCTCCACAGAAGCATAATAACTGAAAGGCATACAAGTCAATATCATCATCATCATTTTCATACCTGGTCACTTTTCCTCATGACTGGCCTCTCTTCTTACCAGTAGTGGTTTCCTCCCCACCCTCCTTTTTTAAAACATATTTTTATCTCTCACTCTCTATCTCTTTTTTTCTTTCTTCTATTTTTTTTAATGTATATTTCTTTCTCTTTCATTTTTATTTTATTTTGTTGTTGTTAAAATTTATTTCTCTCTCTCTCTCTCTTTAAAAATATATCTATTTATTTTTTCTCTGTTCCTTTTTTTCCCCCTCGTATTATACTTTTCCCACACTTAGTATTTAGGTTTTTATTTTCTGTACTTAGTATTTCCTCTCTACTTCTGGTAGCAGCAAAAGCCATTTTAGTCCAGCCCTGTGATTCTAATCAGGTGATCTTGCTTTTATTTTTCATGTTTTTTACTTAGTTCTCTCTTTCTTTGCTTTGTGTTTTTGTTCACCTGTCCCTGACAAAGACCTTGTGGCTGCAACGTAGGTTTTTTTCGTCTTTTGACCTAGTAAGACATATTACCTTTCATTATTTTCCCTCCCCTCCGCCAAATAAGAACGAAGTTAAAAAAATTAGTCGATGACAAGTATTTTTCTCCTGCGATTATGATATATATATATATGCTGACTGAGGTCACAATATAAAATGCCTCTACAGCTAAATGATGGGTTCACTAACAAGATTTATTTAAACTTTGAAAATGCCCTGAACTGAGATGGTTTGGCCATGTCTGCAGAATGGGAGAAGATCAGCTACCACGGCAAGCTTGGGAAACTAAGAGCCAGGGATCCAGACCTCCAGGACGACCCAATGTCCGCTGGGAGGACAACATTAGACAATCTTTGAAGGACCGAGGACTAGAATGGAACCAAGCCAGGAGGAAGACAGCCGATAGAATAGTATGGCGCTCTCTCTTACAAGCCTCTACACCTCATGGTAGAAGAGGAACGACTAAGTAAGTAACGACTAAGTAAAATGCCCTGTAGAGTTCCTGTGGGTCTCTGATGAAACAAAGAAAGAATCAACATTATCTTGTCTAGCTGTCTATGGAATTATTTACACTATTCTGTTATATTACACATCTGTGATATTCATGACTGTCTACTGAATGTCTATGAGTTGTTTATTGTTTATACATGACAGAATTTGCCTTTGTAACAGTGAAGAATTCTCTAACTTTCACGGACAAAGATTTTCTGCACAGGATGCCTTTTATTTTCCTGAAAATTTCTTTTTTCTACTGGGCTATTTTGTGCACATCTTCCATTTTATTTTATTTGTTGCTCAGAAATCTATAGGTTTATTTCAAGATTTTCCCCATTTCCCTAGACGTTATTATCTGGATAATTCAGTCTCTTAGAGACAACCATTACTTATGACCTCTTGCTGTTTAGATTTAGGCTTTTATTTTTACTAGTGGATACTGTAATTAAAGGACAGTTTCTAATCTGAACATGAATAATGTATTAAGGATACAAAAGTGCTGTGATAGTAAAGGCTGGCTATTCAGAGTGGTTTACTGTTATATCTGAAGTAGACAAAAATGTGTCTTATCTCTGCTACTATTCATTATCTTAGGGTACAAAGTTTCACGTCTGTAGGCACTAGCTAGATTAAATACTTTGGTCTCCACTAGTCTAAACAAACAAATTCTCAGCTGAGCATTTGGTTCCTCCACCTCAAATTTCTAATAAACACTTTCTGCTTTGCATTATCTGTATGCACATCATCATCAGCAAAGCAAATGAACAACTATGTGATCAAAATAACTGCACATTGCTGATGACCAGTGTATATCCCACAGTGACAGCACATAGCTTAAGACACATATAATCTTTGTAATGCATTCTGCTTCCAACGAATGATAGCGATGAGGAGGTCAAGGATGAATTCTATCAACAAATGCAGAAAGAAATGGAGGACACACCTAGATATGATCTTGTTATAGTAATGGGAGACCTCAATGCGAAAGTTGGTACACACAATACATACAATGAAAGAACAATGGGGAAATGCGGCAGCGGAATAGCAAACGAAAATGGGGATAAGCTAATAAGTTTCTGTAGCATTAACAACCTAGTCATTGGAGGAACACTTTTCCCACATAAGGAAATTCACAAGTTAACATGGGAATCACCAAATGGTCGGAACAGAAACCAGATAGACCACATCATGGTTAACGGTAGATGGAGACATGCATTACAAGATGTGAAGGTAAGAAGAGGTGCAGATGTGGGAAGCGATCACCATTTAGTAGTAGCAAAACTGAAAGTGAAACTAAGAAGGGCTGGACCAACTGTAACTACACAGAAAAGGTTTGACATCAGCAAATTGAAGGACCCCCTTACCAGAAAAGCGTTTGCGGCCGACATTAAGAAATGATATCAATTTGCCAAAAGCCAGGAAAAGACATTGACTGATGATATAGACCAGAATTTTAACACCATTTCAACAATATATAAGGAAAGTAGCAAATCATGCTTAGGATTCCAGGAAAGGAAGAAGGAAGACTGGATAACACCAGAAACACTAAACACCATAAAGATGAGAAAGGAAATGAAAAGAAAGAAAACAGAAGCGAAGTCCCCCAGGTTAAAGCAACTATATAGCGAACAGTACAGTCAACTGGACAGGGAAGTTAAACGCCAAACCCGAGCCAACAAAAGGAATTTCCTAGACGATCTTGCAAAACAGGCAGAAGAGGCAGCACTGAGAAATGAACAAAGCACAGTATACAAAATAACTAAATTCATCAGCGGAAAACAAGGTGCAAACAATATTACATTAGTAAGAGATAAGCAAGGAAATCTCATCAAGACAGCAGAGGGACAGGAAACAAGATGGGCAGAGCACTTCAGAGAAACTCTGAACAAGGAAATACCAGAGACACAATTGAATGTTCCTGAGGCTGAAAACGATCTAGATGTAAATACAGACATTCCACGAAAAGAAGAAATCATCACAGCAATCAAAGGGTTAAAGAACGGTAAAGCTCCGGGCCATGATAACTTAAATGCAGAGCTATTTAAGACAGACCCTGAGCTAGCAGCAGAACTATTAGAACCACTATTTGCACAAGTCTGGAAAACTAAAACTATGATAATTAGCAAAACAGATGATAAACCCACATTAAAGATAAGCGTAAATGGGAAAATCCTGGAACAAGTCAAGAGCTACGTATATCTTGGTCATATAATAACAGAAGATGGCAGATGTGAAACAGAAATCAAGAAGAGAATACCAGAATGGCCAAAGCTACATTCAACAACTGAAACGATATACTGAATCCAAACATTTATCTCAAAATTAAAAATCTGAGAATCATAAAAGTGTTATATATATTCTGCATTTCTGTATGGTGCAGAAACATGGACGATGAATAAATTTGGAAGAAAGAATTGAGGCTCTTGAAATGTGGATATATAGAAGAATGGGGCGTATCTCATGGAAAGAGATGAAAACAAATAAGGAGGTCCTAGAAAATCTAGGTATGAAAAGAGAACTAATGAGAGAGGTCAAAGTTCGGCAGCTAAAATACTTTGGCCACATAAAAAGGCATAACACCTTGCAGAAGACCATAACAGAAGGGAGAGTTGAAGGTAAACGTGCAAGGGGAAGACAGCGCTATAAGTGGGAAGATAACATCAAGAGATGGACGGGAAAGAGTCTATCAGAGTGTACCACCAAGACAAGAGACAGAAGACGTTGGAGATCCATTACAGCCAACCTCCGTTGTGGAGATGGCAACTGATGATGATGATGATGGAAAACGGGGACAACACCATCAGAGTGGAACAAAGGAATAATTGTCAAATTGCCCAAGAAGAGAGATCTTTCAGACTGCAATAATTGGAGAGGAATCACTCTTCTCTCAGTTCCCAGCAAAATACTAGGCAGGATAATTATACAGAGAATTTCAAAGGCAGTAGACTACAAACTGAGGAAAGAACAAGCAGGATTTAGAAAGAACAGAAGATGTGTAGACCATATATTCACTCTCAGGAACATTATAGAGCAGTGCTCAGAATGGCAAAGACAGCTTTACATAAATTTTGTTGATTTTGAAAAGGCTTTTTGACAGCATACATAGGGACAGTTTATGGAAAATACTGAGGGCTTATGGAATTCCAAGCTGCATAGTGTCAATCATAAAAAGCCTCTATGCCAACTTTACGTGTAGTGTTGGGCAGAGCAACCTAACCTTCGAGGTGAAGACAGGAGTACGACAGGGATGCCCCTTATCAACCACTCTATTTTTAACAGTCATAGACTGGGTGATGCGCCAGACAACAGAGGGCAGTCCAAGAGGAATAAGATGGACTACATTTTCAACATTGGAAGATCTGGAATATGCAGATGACATTGCACTGCTGGCATATTCACATCAACACATCCAGGAAAAAACGGATAGACTCAATAAATTTAGCCAGCAGGTGGGCTTGAACATCAATTTAAAGAAGTCTGAGGTCATGACGCTCAATGTGAGCAACCCTGAGCCCATATCAGTAAGGAATCAGCAACTGGTACAGACAGATACCTTCACATACCTAGGAAGCATAGTAACACCAGACGGTGGGGCAGGCAAAGACATCAACATCAGAATGAATAAGGCAAGAACAGCCTTCTTTAGCCTAAATAACATCTGGAAGTCCTCCCAATACAGCACAAGCACAAAATTAAGATTATACCAGAGTTGTGTGTTTTCTGTGCTTCTCTATGGTGCGGAATGCTGGAGAGTCACAGAGAAGGAAATGTCGAAATTGTCCTCTTTTCACACAACATGCCTAAGAAAAATTCACCGAATCTTTTGGCCGAATACCATCACCAACCAAGATCTGCTTACTCGTAGCAAGCAAGAGGACATGCATACCATCATAGCTGGCAGACGCTGGAGCTGGGTTGGTCATGTCCTCAGAAGAGACCCCGATGCCATCACAAGAACAGCTATGCTTTGGACCCCTGAAGGAAAGCGAAAGAGAGGCCGACCAAAAACAACTTGGCGGAGGACTGTGGAGGCTGAGATGCAAAGAATGAACCAGAGTTGGGGCACTGTACGAAGGATGGCCACCGACCGAGCAAAGTGGAATCAATTTGTTGTTGCCCTACAAGACGCCACTAGGCGTGATGGCCACTGACTGCTTTGACGGTCGGTGGTTAAGGATCGAAGAAGAAGAAGAATGCATTCTGCTTAGAGCATGACATTAAGGTCAACACAAAGAAAACAAAAATATTTACAACATGTGAAGCACCGAGAAAAAGAAATAGATGGTATCTATGTTGAACAGAAGGTATTATCATTTTCTTTTGCACTTCTTACAGAGCACGGAGCCACTACTGCATCTGGTCCCCTCGCAGGAAGCCTCCATCGAGCAGTCCCATGCTTGTGCTGCAGTGTTTTCTGTGGCAATTTGTTTGACATGATGAGGTTGCCAGCCCCATGCACAACCTCATGGTAATATCCTTGTATGATGTGCTTGAGAAAGCAGTAGTCCTATTCTTTCTTTGTCTCTTTAGAGGCCCCAGGAACTGCACGAGGTGGGCAACGCCTAACTCAGATAAGTGGAAAAGCTCAAATACTTTGGCAGTATATTCATTACAGAAAAAAGAAAAGACAGAGACTGCAATGAGAGTTCAGGTTAATAAAGGGATCAGCTCATCACACTTTTGAAGCATCCACTTTTTCAAGAGACGACAAGAAAGGCAACTGACAAATGCATTATTTTTAGCAACATTGTGCTGTTGGCGTGAAGGAATCATAACCCTAGCAAAGTGGAGACTTACTTGGATGAGATCGAAGAACATGTCCTACTTTTCTTCATTTACACCACCAGCCTGATAGACACTTGGACGAAATCAGACAAATGTCCCACTGCTCATTATTCTGGTTGAAATGAAGAACAGTGTGCTTTGTGTTCTATACGGCCTCAAAAAAGAATTCAGAGATGCAATAGTGAGAGGTAAGGTTTAGGAATCCTAAACCTAACCCTAAACCATGACCTTAATACAGCAACATGGGAGGATGAAGCTGCCGACCGCACCAAGAGATGATGCTATCCACGGCACCACCTCAGATTGGGCGAAAAGAAGCTCTCACAGCAAGTACAGGAGAGTAGAGAATGATGAAAGAACACCAGGAAAATAAGCAACTGAGGGCTGTCACCTCAGGGGCGCATTCCCATAGTCAGTTATGACTGAAGGGGCTATTATTATTATTATTATATGGCTTAAGTGAAGAACAGTGGTAGCATAGCCTACATGTTCTTTTATGTCATCCTTATAAATCGAGAACATCATTAGGGTTAGCTTTAGCATTTCTGACCCTAACCCTTATTATTGCACCTCTGAGAACTCATTTCATTACTATCAAAAATAATGTTCTTCATTTCAACCCCATAATCCTAATATATAATCATAATTCAGCAAAAAAGAAAAAAATCAAACCAGTCAATCTCTTTAAATATTTAGGCTACACACTGGCATCAGATGGCAGATGTGACAGAGATAAAGAAGAGGATCGCCATGTCCAAAGAAGTCTTTACTAGGATGAGCAACGTTATGAAAAACAGAAACATAACCATAAGCACAAAAATTCACTTACTAAGGGGCTATGTGTGGTCCGTTCTTTTATATGGTTGCGAATGTTGGACAATGAGTAACCAAATGGTAAAAAAACTGGAGGCAGCGGAAATGTGGTTTTTGAGAAGGATACTGAGAATATCATGGACAGAGAAGAAAACAAATGCCAAGGTGTTGACAGCTGCGGGTGTTAATAGATCTCTCATCAAAACCATCAGGAAAAGACAAATGAAATTTATGGGACATATTAGCAGAAGAGGAGGAGTGGAGGAATTAGTCTTATGTGGGAAAATACCAGGTAGGAGAGGAAGGCAGAGAAAGATGTATGTGGAAAGCTTAAACAACTGGGCAACAAACAACAGCATGGGTAACATCAACCTCATTAGACTATCAAAAGACAGAGAAGATTGGTGGGTCATGATCGCTAATGTCTGTTCCAGACCAGGCACCTGAAGAAGAGAATCCTAACCCTAACGAAAAAGTTGACTTTTTTGGGTGACATCGGAGAACACATGCCATTGTGCTTCATTTCAACCAAAACAAGCAACTAAGGCAGATGGGAAGGATAGTGAACTGGCAGCTGCCATATTGGTCTATTTTTGGAAAGTGTCTATGATTACGAATAATGTAATTGCGGCATTTACAAGGTTAAGTACGAGAGGATATATGTAAATGCGAAGGTATATAGTTGGGGCAGTTTTTTATGGCATTGTGAAAGGGGGAGAAGGAGAGTGTAGGTTAGGGTTCTGGGTGGGAGAAGGGATAGCGACACTGGTGCAGAGCGGGGGGTGGGGGGAATTAGGGTTAGGTCTATGTCTGCCTTGTCGTTGGAAAGAAATTTTTAAGTGCAGAGTGTAGGCTATAGAGCTATTGGTCATCGGTCGATAAATTAGGTCATATGTCTCCGTGTGGTGTGTTTTCAATGCAGTGTGCTTACTTTAAAGGGTAGTGGGAAGATGTGCGTAGTAGACTTTTTTTAATGAAGGTAGGTTTGATTTGTAATAGTTATGAATGTCCCAAAGTGTAACAGAAGTAGAAATTTGAACAACTAGAAGCAGGGGGATTGATGGCAACATATGGATTTGCAGATCGAATGTGCGTACTATTAAACAATTTGTGACAAAAAGGATGTTTGTTTGAGAGAATTGGATATTTGTGAAATTATGGTGATAACTTACATTTTTTTTTTCTGCGCACAGCTATATCCTCATTGAGAGCATACGCCTGTGTGCAGGAACGAGGTGTAACACTCTTGGTAAGTGGTGATTTTTTTTTTTTTTAATGTTTCTTGCTGACAAGGCCCGAACGGTATTGATAACGGAACAGGTCTGCTATCATTTTGACACACTGTAATTTTGCCGCACTTCGAGCGCTAACTTTGACCCAAAATC
Organism: Oreohelix idahoensis; assembly: GCA_024509875.1. Taxonomy (NCBI): domain Eukaryota; kingdom Metazoa; phylum Mollusca; class Gastropoda; order Stylommatophora; family Oreohelicidae; genus Oreohelix; species Oreohelix idahoensis. Next base: position 87,188 of record JAMPIV010004927.1, read on the forward strand.
CAAGCCTTTTTCGAGCTTGCACCGTTGGGAAAATAAAAAGGCCTCTAAACCGAGGAGTTATCACTCACGGTCAAGCAGAAATAGGGCAGGGTCGTTCAGGTTAGCGTTAATAGTGGGTATTTTACATTTGTGTCGAAGCAATACGGTTACATGTTGAGTTTATATAGGCCTAACGTTAGGGCAAAATGGCCTTGTTCCACTATCCTTCCCATTTACCTAAAAACATTCCAATTTACCGCTTATTACCCTTTAGGCCTACTAGATCCTTATTTTAGGCGACTTAATCGGTCGACGTATCGATAGCCATTTACGAATTATTATGATCAACGAGTTAAATCGGATGCATTCTCTGCCATTTAATTTGGAAAAAAATCATTGAATATCACTTGTGTAACATCGAGATATCCGAAAAAAATACCAACCTAACGTAGTAAGTAGGCTAAATCGAGTAAACGAAATGCTGCAAGTTTCGCACACTTTTCCGTTCGAATTTAAAAGATACAGAACTCAATTTACATTGTTTATTTATCAGCTAGCACCTTTTCTAATTTCCTATAAAAGAAAAGCATTTCCTACAATAGAGTATCCGTTGAATTCTGCGTATTATGTCAAATTCAGATATATTAAGATTATAGTCATACATATGAACTTTAAATAGTCTGTCTTTACAAAACAATGTAACTCGCATATATATGGCATTTACTCGTGATGATATTGTCATACAAGAACATTATTATCATGCGGTGAAACTTTAATACGTAGATGCGCCTACTTTACAACGATTAATAAAACAGTGACGGACTGCCTGTTTGTCATATTTCAAGCAACATTTTTGTTTTCCTTTTAAACTGCCTTTTTTCACTTTTCACACTGCCCTTGCCAAAAGTCGTTGTAAATTGTCGACCTTGGTTTTAGCAACGGCAAATTTATATCAGTCATTAGTATATCATTCCTGAATAAGGGAGAGATACTGAGGACAATCTGAAGAAGACAGAGGTCATGACACTCAATGTGGGCAATCCTGAGCCAATAACAATAAGGAACCAGAAGTTAGAACAGACACATTTACTTACCTAGGATGCATAGCAACACCAGACGGCGGAACACGCAAGGACATTAACAACAGAATGAATAAGGCGAGAACAGCCTTTGCTAGTCTCAACAACATTTGGAAGTCTTCCCAATAGAGCACAAACACCAAATTAAGACTGTATGAGAGCTGTGTACTTTCTATGCTTCTCTATGGTGCGGAATGCTGGAGAGTAACAGAGAAGTAAATGTCGAAACTGTCCTCCTTTCACACAATCTGCCTAAGGACAATTCTCCGAATCTTTTTGCCGAATACCATCAGCAACCAAGAACTGCTTATTCGGAGTAACCAGGAGGACATGCACACGATCATAGCTGGCAGACGCTGGAGTTGGGTTGGCCACGTCCTCAGAAGGGACCCTGATACTATTACAAGAACAGCTATGCTATGGACCCCCGAAGGAAAGCGAAAGAGAGGCCTGCCATAAAGTACCTGGCGGAGACCTGTGGAAGCCGAGATGCAAAGAATGAACCAGAGTTGGGGCACTATACGAAGGATTGCCGCCGACCGAACAAAGTGGAATCAATTTGTTGCTGCCCTACAAGACGCCACCAGGCGTGATGGCCACTGACTGCTGCGAATGTCGGCGACTATGGATCACAGAAGATGTAGAGGTTGAACGGGATATTTTTCATCATCAAATTTTAGAAAAAAAAATTGTAAAAATGTGATTCTATAGCTATATATGTTGCTTGTGTTGTGATTTTAACCGTTTAGACATCCTGTTCCTAACTAGCACGCACATTAAAATGTATTTCTGTTTTTCTTCTTCTTTTTAATGCAAATGATTCTAAGTTATTAACTTCAGATGGAAAATTAATTGCAGGGAATGTGACAAACAAAAATGGCACTCCACAAAATGAGAAATATCATATGTAATAAGTCTTTATCGATGAATAGTAAGGAAACGGGTGCTGCTGTGTGTTATAGAAGTGAAATGAATTCTGAACGTCAGGCAAACACGAACATTTTATAAGCCAAAAGAGATGTGGTTCTTCTGAACGCTGGTAAGAATACCATGACTGAACTATCATTTTTTTTTTTAATTATTATTTGTGAAGGAAAAATATCCCGTTTAACCTCTGACTGGTTATAATTATGAAATCAAAATAATCACTTTCCTTTGTGTTACTTACGGAGCGTGGGGGGGGGGGGGCACCATTGCAGCTGGTCCCCTTGTAAGAAGCCTGCACCAAGTATTCACATGTTCTTGCTGCTGTGGTGGCTGTGGCAGTTTGTTTTGCATGATTAGGTTTCCGGCACCATGGACAACCTCATATTAGTTGCGCTCTACGCCATGCCTAAAGGTACAGTGGCCCTATTCTTTCCTTATCTCCTCATAGACCCATGAGAACTACATGGCAGATGTGTCTTCAAGTCTGTCGTAACGAGTTTCAAGTCGAGTAGCAAGTCTCTTAGTACAAGTCTCAAGTCGAGTCGCAAGTTCCTATCACTAGCCTTCAAATCGAGTCCCGAGTCGAGACTCATCTTTGATCTAAAACTGTTAATAGCCACAATTTCACGTTATCCAACAATCACATCTTTCATTATAAATAATAGTGAAAAATAATAATATATAGTTTTAGTATTTTTACTATCTAATTTAGTGGCTGTTTCATTTGATCACGTTATCTTTCAGTATTACATTTCAGAAATATTATCTTCTCAACCCACCCACCACTCGCCCTCCCCCAAAGCCTACAAGGGTATGGATGGAATAATACACTTGATCAGCACTAAATCTCGTGAGGGGTTTTAATGCCCTGTGATTATTATTTCTGCAAATATTATTTCTGTCTGTCGCAAAGAAAAATTTTCGCCCAGCAGGAGTGTTATGTTTCCGTAGTCGAGGAGAGGAATGTTAATGTTTAGACGGTCGCTACGTCTCCCCGAGATTTGTCTAACAACAGTGTACAATTATATCTGATAAACCGAAGGAAATGTTGTGTTTGCACAATGGAATTTTTGTCTTTGTGGTATCGCTTTAAACAGCCATTTTCTGTTTTTCCTTAATTCAGAGTGCATTATAAATGAGGACGGCGAGTCGATTTGCCAAAATTGGTAAGTCTCGAGTCAAGTCGCTAATATCTACATTTCGAGTCTATCCCAAGTCGAGTCTCTGTGGTGATTTAAGTCCGACTCGAGTCCGAGTTGATTGACTCGAGTCAACAACTCTGCTACACGGGGCATAATTAGGATACCTGTAAATAATATTTGTAGTCTTAGATAATGTGTTCAATAGCCAATACCTGATAGTAGCATAATTATCCTCTTGCCCAATTTTCTTTGTTGTTCTTTGAGACATAGAGTAAATTAATAGTTTCAAAAAGTGTGGATATGCATGAGCGTGTTTTTTTTTTTTTTTTTTTTTTTTTTACGTACGGTACCTTAAAATGGCACCGGGTAATGTCCTCATATCTGTCATGTTTTTTTTTTTTTTTTTAAGGGAGATCTGTGAAAGCTTGCGGTGTTTGGGGTTATATTTAAGTTACTATTTATTTGTCATTAGTATATATTACGAGAAACTCTTAGACTTTAACTTTCCCGCCATACCCACACGAATCATTCTATGTTAATTTTTGTCCAATTACGTACTGTTTTACTATAGTGTAGAGTTATCTTCTTCTTCTTCTTCTTCCGTCCTTAGCCACCGACCGTCAAAGCAGTCAGCGGCCATTACGCCTAGTGGCGTCTTAGGGCAACAGCAGATAGGTTTTCTTTGCCATTGTTTCCCATCACGCCTATTGGCGTCTTTAGGGCAACGGCAAATCAATCCATTTGCTGTTGTTTCCGTAATCGAAGTGACTGGCAAACGGGTGATCAGCCCGTTGGTGTAGAGTTATCTAGGTTTGTCTATTCTCAGTATCGGCTATTATGGGTGAATTGCATGCTTGAAAATAATCTAAGATTTGAATTTTTTGTAAACTAGCAAATGAAGAATGTTTGAGAATAGCTAATATTTTTTTTTCCTCGCATGAGGTCGCATATTTTTTCCTCGCATGAGGTCGCATTGGCACCCACCCCAAACCCGGCTCTGGTCAAGACCACATGTCCCAACACAAGAAGACCCAATGACAAACTGTGTCACTGTAGTGATCCTCTGTGTTCTCACACAAGGGACCTAATGACACATGAATGTCACTGTACCGGTCCCTGTGTCTAGACACATGATCCTAGCCAAAGGCCGGATATTAGGGCGTTGGGTCTTCACAGCATTATTCGTGCTAACAGCTAATAAACAAAGAAATAGAATCTCTATTACTCAAAGGTTGAGAGGAGTCTGCTTTCATTGGAAATGCAATGAGAAGAGCACTCTAAAATATCGTAACAAAGGGAAAAATGGAAGTCATGAGAAATAGAGGTAGAGAGAAAAAAGTATTCGACGACATGACATTTTGGCTGGAGAAATCAGTAATAACATTTATGGAGAACATGAAGAATGGATATTTGTGGAGAGACACGATAACCCATGTTACTGTACACAATCTTTTTTTTTTAATCAATGGCGACGTTGTGGCTTCATCAGATCACACAGAGAATTGAGTAAGATGATCAAGACTCCTCGCAGAAAGAAGAAAGCTGTCTTCAGGCTACCCGACAATCACAAACAGTCTTCACGGTATCGCCCAACGTCAACAGAACATAAATTCAACTTAGTTAAGAAAGAGCAAGAAGTTTAGCAGCTCTACTTAACAAATATAAGTATATAAACCAATAAAACGGTATTGAATCAGTTCTACAAATTAACACTTTACATGAAACAAGGGCATTTATTTACTTAACAAATAACGTATCTACTGAAGTTCATCATTTAAAATTTATGTTCACATAAGTACGAGTTCCTAGATACTAAGAACAATTTCAAACCCAAGTCCCTAATGTTGCAATAATTACCATGACAAAGATTTCTGAATAAACAAACAAAAATAAATAAATAAATATTAGCTTCCTAAACTGTTAAAAACATCACACAGTGCAGCTAAAAATTGAGCGTCATTGGCTCCCAAAAGGTATTCATCGGGAATTGCAGATACTGCGCATGAAAAATAATTCTGCATAAAAATAAATAAACTTTCTTTTTATTTGAAGTTGTAAAAATGATAATGACGATCATAATAAAAAACTTCAGATATGTTTTAAAAAAATCACGTTAGTATTCTCCCTTAAAGAGCAATCATGTCTGAAACTGTATTATATTACCAGTCTGGAGATGAGGTTGCAGAACTTGTCTTCTTCTTCCATCCTTAGCCACCAACCGACAAAGCAGTCAGTGGCCAATACGCCTAGTGGCGTCTTAGGGCAACAACAAATTGATTTCTTTGCCGTTGTATCCCATCACGCCTAGTGGCGTCTTTAGGGCAACAACAAATTAATCCATTTGCCGTTGTTTCCGTAATCAAATTGACTAGCAAACAGGTGATCAGCCCGTTGGCAGCAGAACTTGTGGTTTTGGCAAAAATGCAGATCAATGCACATTTAGAACTGACGTTTTTTATGTTTTTATTGAACATATCCAGACCTGTTGCACCACATGCAGTGATGCTACTCTAACCGATTCCAGAGTTACTTCAAAGCTGTCATTTGCTGCACGTACCCAATCAAGAGTTGTGTAATGTCTATGATATCAGTACTCTCATCTAATGTGACTGAAAAAAATGCTTTCAAGCAACTAACCCTTCATGCAACTGTTCTGTAACATCATTTGTTAGATCTTTCACCCTGTTCAGAATTGTCATTCTTTATGATGAAATCGCTGTGATGACGTGGCAATTAAGTGCGCTAGTTCACAGCTGGCACGTGTGAAATCTTTTTTCTTTTAGTTACTTTGTACAAATATTTTGTTGTATGAATAGAGTTTTCATCGACTGCTCTATTTTATTTTTTTCGTCAAGTAGTCCTTCAAATCATCAAGAACAGTCGTATGCTTTGTTAATAATGTCAACAGCAGTTGAACTCTTGCACTGGCCTCACTGATTCGTGTCAAATAAGTCAAATTGGTTTTGCAATTAAAAGTTGTCATGAAACACTCATTTCCCTAAGTAGTTCCCGGGCGACTAATATGAGGTTGCATGGGACTGACAACCTCAACATATAAAATCAATTGCCACAGAGACCACCGCTACAAGAACATGTGACTGTTTGGTTCATAGACTTCCTGAGGGACCTGCTGCGGTTGTGGGTTCGGGTTCCGCACAGAGTTCAAAGAAAATAATGATTATCCATTCCTCATTAAGTTGACAATTTCAGTAACAAGTTTGACACTTTTTTAATTGGGGTTGTAAAAATTGTATCATTTAGTGTGGTCATAATTCCAGGCTAAACTTACAAGGCGACTAATATGAGGCGTAAGACTAGCAACCTCATAGGAAAATAATGATTTAGTTTAACCTTTACATTCCATTGGCACTGAATGATGCGGTCGCTGCGTGAATGTTTAGAAGGACCAGTCGTGTGCAGAGAAAAGTATTATTACTTATTCAGACCACTTCCATTTTATGTGGTATATTTCTAAGGCACATTTAAATTGTTTTAGACATAAGCATATTTGTTTCTGCCCCGTGTAGTTTCTGTGGTATTGTATCTTAGTCCTCTAAATGAACCAATGCTAGACTCTAGTCGTTCTTAACATTTATTATACATAGAGATGCAAACATGTCTAACATCTCACAACGGCTATTATTCCCAGTCCCGTAACTCTCTCTTCATATCTAAATTTAGGACACTACAGTTTCCACGAGTCACTGATGAGACAAAGAAAGAGTAGGACTACAGCTCCATCAGGCAGTTGTACACGACGGCCAATAAGAGATTGTGTATTAGGCTGGCAACCTCATCATGTAACCCAAATTGGTATAGAAACTACTGCTGCAGAGCATATTAATCCATGTTCATGCATCTTGCAAGGGGACCAGCTGCAGTGATGACGCCCATGCTGAATATGGAGCGAAAATTAAAACGGCGCTGATAATATTTGTTCTGTGAGCACCTAGTTCATAATCGCTTACATGGGCTGAGACTTGCGCGGATTGTTATATCAATTAATATTATAATTACTTCAAAAAAGTTTATTCAAAACGACCATGGACTGACTGCGTAAACAGCACGATTCTTAGAGCAAGAAAACACATTAATTAATAGGTGAGTTCATTAAAATTGTTTGGTCTCTGACATTTTTCGTAAAAGGAAAAACAATTAATCATGCTACGATTTGCTTGAGGGCCGCAGTCCACCGCCGGCCCTAAATTTGGAACCCATGACTTACTTCTTGCGATGTGGGTCATGATGATGATGTACATTTTTGTTTTTGTTTCTCCTCTGTTTGATAAACTTGTTCATGTGTTGTATGATTATTGTGTAAATATTCTCTGCTTTCAGTTGGTATTAATTAAATTGGGTGGATTTTCTTTTTTTAATTTTAATTTGGTCTAAAATATGCAGGTAAACTGGCAACCTTTAGAACACTTGCTAAGATGGCACGAAACTAGCTAGTAACAGTGTAAATGAATACACGTATAAGTGATTAATGCACACCCTATTTATCCAAATCCCCCATTTGACTGACAGTTGGCTTTGGCAGTCAGAGTGAGTATATCACAATTATAATGACAAATCACTGCTGCACGAAAATGCCCACGTCTAATTTCTCAAGAGTGGCAGCCATTACACGGTCTAATACTAACGCCGATAGGCAAAAAAAAAAAAAAAACGGATACAGATCTGTAAATTTTTAATTTGCAAATGAAAAATGTTTCGAGTTTCTATATACTTTAAGTAGTTTTATTCTCCACCTTTCTATGGGTATCTCATTCTGAAGCTAACCGTGCGTAGGTGGACGAAGGCATTTTCTTAAACATCTTACTGACACGCAATGAATTAGCCTAGCCTACCTTGTTTTCTTGTCTTTTTTTTTTTTAAATTAGGCCTATTTGTTTGAACTTTCGTTCGCTAGACCAGTAATTTTTTCATATTTTTAAACAGAATGTTGATGAGTTAATCTATATGTAGCCATTATAATTTCATAAATTTTATTCATCTTTATTCCGTAGATGTATTTCAGTATCAATCACTAGGCCTATAGGCCTACTTTGTCTTTCACAAGAGGTCATTCCTCTTTTGCACAAGCCTAAGTATTTTGAAAAGGGATAAAGTTCATTGCTAAGATAGAGCTAGGGAGAACGGTTGAAATAAAAAACTCTGACATGTTTTTCAATGCCATCCCAATAAGTCACCCATGTCGTTAGGGTGAGGATTAAGATTTAGGGTTACATTATGATTCCTAATCTTAAGCAGTACCCCTTATTCGGCGTCTCGGAATTCTTTTTTTGAGGCCGTATTGAACACATGTCCCACTGCTCTTCATTTCAACCAGCGAGAAGTTTCAAGATTTGAATACTGGATAAAATTATTTGTAAATTCCTTGGGCTGACAGTTTCTCTTTATTTAAATTTTCATTTTATTAATTTTTTACACATTCGTGTAATCCTGTAAATTAAAAAGTGTTCTTATTTGGATGGTTTCACTTGCTTACAGGCTTACAAAATAAGCGGTAGAACTGAAAAGAGTAGACAGACTCAAACATGTCTGCCAACTGTTTTCAATGCATCGCTTGCACTTATTTTTTTTTTTATAACCAGCGGCACTCGAGCTTTCCAGCTCTTTTGGCCCAATGACATGTCATTGCGAGGCTGGGGGGTCAGTGGACTTTCCTTCCAACCCGGTCAGGAGCTTCGCTCCTTCCCATCCACACGGGATTTATGTGCAGGAGCCATTCAGGTTATTCAGTCAAATTTCCGGTCGTAAACATTCCCTCAAACACTGACGCCCAGGTTTGAACCATGAAAACCTGGTCGCCAGTACAACGCCGTAGCCATTACACCAGCGCGGCTCCCGCTTGCACTTATTAAAAAACATACATACTACCAGCTATTAAAACCCGAACCCTGTTTCAAGCAAATCCATTTAAAGCCATCAGTAATGTGCTTCCATTCAACCAAACTCATACGTCTGTTACATTTTGGACATTCGTAACAGTCTGTAATGACACCCTCACTGATATTTTAATCACTTTAATCGACACACCATCATGCCACTGCCAACATATTGATAGCCATCACCCAGCATCATCAGCCATGTCTACTATTCTACATTTCAAATGAGCAATGACCATTCACACGTTTGGGAACAGCCCATAGAAACCAGTTCTCACATGCATACATGTACTTACGTGTGGTTAGACCCATAGGCTATTCACTTATGATATGTGATAACTTGGTTTATTGCTAAAGTGTACATTTCTACATATAACCTCTGCAGTTTTTTTTTTTCATACTTAGAATACCCTATACTGTATTCTGATAGTGCACTTGGGTATACCATCATGGAAAGTATTGCTGTACAGTGTCAGCTCACTGTATGTTGACCTAACCAGCAACACATGGACCTAAGCAAACACAGTTTGGTGCGTCAAGTGCTGTGTGCTTGATTGGGGCAATTTAAAAAAAAAAATGTCTTTGCTTTTTGTCCTCCATTTTTGGAATCTTCTTTCTTCATCTTCGTACACTCTCACACGTCCACTTGAATGTTCTCAAAGAAAGCAGTAGTCAGTTTGAGGCTATTTGAATCCCCGTAAAGCTTTTCCACGAAAGGAGCTGGCGTCGGCCATATGCACTTTCTCTGTACCACATATAAGGGGCAACTTTGAAGCAGATGTTCAGCAGTCATTTTATCAGTGCCACAGTTACACTGATCGGTAGTTCCTATCTTTAGCTTGTTGAATAGATGGTATCTCAATCTGTTGTGGCCAGTGCGGAGTCTGAAGATTACCACTTGTTCTCTTCTGTGGAGCTGGTAGTAAGCATCATTCTGTGTGTGCCCTGGATGTTCTACATTCAATTTGTTTCTGTATCTGACAAACTCTTTGCCTCCTCAAAAGTTATGCTTTCATCAGGCTGAGGTAGATGTGAACCTTCTTTTGCCATTCTGTCGGCCTCTTCATTGCTGGTGATGTTACAGTGAGATGGGATCCATTGGATCACTGCATTAGTAAAGAAAGCAACTTGTCTCTCTGTGCTTTCTTCTGTCAAATAACCTCTGCTGCAGTTTTCAAGGCCTCTGCCTCTTCTCTGAAGTTGCTGGAGAATCGTCCTGTCGCCACTGAAAATCAAAACTACCTAGACATTATTTTTTATCGCCGTCTGACTTGGGGAAAAAACAGGTTGACAGAAATCGAATGAGAGCAAGACAAAGAATGGCAATTATGAAAAAACTTGCTGGAACAACTTGGGGTGCAGATGAGAAAGTGCTTAAGACGTTGTACACAGGGCGAGTGTCTTCGGCATCCCTTTACCATGTAGCCAGATTGCATTCTGATTCTTTTCTTTTTAAGCAAAACGAGAGGAGAACAAATAGCATCATGAGCATCTTTGCCTCCAGTCATCCACCGCCTGAGGAAAGTCTACCCTGTTCAGCTTAATTTCTATTATAATTAGGGAGTTGAAATGAACAGTGGGCCATGTGTTCAGAATGGTTTTATAAAAAAATTCAGAGACTGTGTTTAGGGTTAGGTCCAAACCCCTAACCTTAATTCTAACCCTACTGATGTTGGCGACTTAACAAGGATGAAATTTTTATTTTAAATGTCCCACTTTTCTTCATTTCAACCTAATTAGGGTATTCAGTGTAACTTTATTTCTATGCTGTGAGATATTTACATCATAATGTTATTTGCAGTTGATAGTATTTGATGGGATCTGTTTACGTCAGAATATAGTGCATGTTATTTTATTGAGATTTACATTATTTTATTTTTTAGTGTTTGGGGTTTAAAAATGCTAATATTTGGCATGTTGTAGCCATCCTTCCTGTGATGTAGATAGAGACCATATTTGACACTGGTAGCAGAGAGTTGATTTCTGCGCTATTGTTCAGCTGCCACTTTGCCTACAGGAGATTGTGGTTAGTCTGAACAGTTGAATCGCTTGGTAGACCACTGTGTTAGCCTTTTGACGTCTTATTTCTGTTTCACTGTTAATTCTACCATTTTGTGTGAAACAAATCTTCCTGACTGCTTAAACTCTTTGACCGTTTTGATGAAGGTATTGTTAATATAGCAGTTGAGTGAGCACAAATTTCAGCAGACCTGCATTGCTTCTGTTTTAGATGAACTTGCTCGTGCATGAATTCCTGGATTAGACAACTAACCAAAACCCTAAAGCACCTGAAAGCGGTGTATCCTGGAAATGGTCAACCTCTGAATTCTGAAAGGGGGCCTGGCCAACATTCAGAATCAGCTAACTGCACCAGAGCATTCCCATCACCATGATTCCCACTGTGGTGAAATGTTGAGAACCCAGTATTGCACTATGAGTTTGGGGCAACCACTTGAGCCTCAGAATAAAATCTGGCTTTTACTTGGTTAATGGCATGCAGGAGGATCCCTCTATGAATATGTGACAGGTGAAGGGAGCTGGAAAGTGGCTGTGTGCAGGATGTGACAATTCCCTTTAGATTGCCCAGAAGCTTTACATTGTATCTCACATGTTCTGTTGAGTGTATTCTTGGAGTCTTTTAACATGTGTTCAGTAGACTTTAGAAATCAGTGTATAGTTGTTGTTTAACCAGGGCTGCTGAACTTGTCGTTCTTTAGCAACTAATGCCAAACTGGTTTCTTTGGCATTATCTACAGTGTAGATCTAGGGTTTTCCTATGGCTTTTCTGCAACTTGTTGAGCTGAAGTCATGAGTTTTCAGGTGGTGTTGTTCTGCTATAGTTGTTGCTACCTTTAGTGGTGATTTTTGTTTTAGTCTGCTAATTGACTTCCAATTTTCAACCAGTTGTCTGTTTGGGTGGTCTTTTCTCATTTTTCTATAGCACTCTGTTGCTTCCAGTACAGCACATTTACATTGTAGGTAAATAAGTGGTAACAGAAATGAATGAAGCAACGATATGATGTATGATGCAGAAAGATAATTAATAAAAAAACACAGAACAGGCAAAAAAGGTATTAACTCAAGAAATTCAACAAATAATGAAAATATAAAGTGATGAAACAAAGTCAGATAATATCCTGTGGAGATATACTCTAACAGCCTAGGTAAAAATCTTGCCAAGCAAGTGATGTAGCAACACACAAATATGTAAATAGACTGTGATAGGGGCTAGGTGTGGTTGAGGCGAACTTATGTTAACGTGGCTACCTCACACCCAAGACCCATGCACTAAGAAAATTTAATTAAGGATCGTTTGACAGGGGTTGCAATTATTGGTTGTTTGCAACCCTCTCAGCAGCAGACTTAGCAATTCAAGCAACACCAAGCCTTATATAGAACAACATTTAATTCTACTGAACACCCAGACAGTGCTCGTGGATGTTGTGTCCAAGGCAACTTGACTTCAACTCTGGTTCAGCGACTTCTCTCCTGGCGTGTTGCAATCGAAAATGACAGAGAAGATTGAAATTCTAAGCTTTGCAGGTTTAACATCCGGGCGTTTAGCATACCTCTGATTGGCTGTTGTTCTGTCAGCAGACATAACTAATGTTCTATTTTTGGATCATGACGAAGATGGCGCTGAGGACTATGCCCCAGCATGAAGGAGAAAATGGCGCTGTCACATATTCCTTGCCTGATTTTGTTGTCGTCTCGACAACTGCGCTACCTCTGGCTCTTCAGTCGTAATCTCTCAGATCGTCTTGGGTAGGACTGTCTAGCGGCTGCAGGGTGTACCAGCCTGGTCCAGGGGTTAGATCTTGTACGTCCTCACCAGGGCCTGTGTTACTGCGTGATTCGTGGTGCATGTCGTCTATCTATGTATGTATACTGGCCTGTTGGGCTTACTGTATGTGGCCGACATATCTTTGGATATGGGTTTTGTTTGCGAATGTTAATGTGGGCCATATGGATAGGCCAATGGTGACAAGACGAACATCACGGCAACAATTGGGTCATAAGATTGACCAATTGATAAGTAAAGTATACTGGACCCATTGTTTGACGATAATGACTTACTTACTTACTTAGTCGTTCCCCTTCTACCGTGAGGTGTAGAGGTTTGGAAGAGAGAGCGCCAGACTATCCTATCGGCTGTCTTCCTCCTGGCCTGGTTCCATTCTAGTCCTCGGTCCTTCAAAGATTGTCTAATGTTGTCCTCCCAGCGGACTCTGGGTCGTCCTTGGGATCTGGATCCTTGGCTCTTTGTTTCCCATGCTTGTCGTGGTATCCGATCTTCTCCCATTCTGCAGACATGGCCAAACCATCTTAATTGGGACTGTTCTACTTGGGTCTGCAGGGGGTAGGATTTAAAGCCTTGACATATCGTCTGGTTGCGTACCATGTCTCTTCTTGTTACTTCAACCACCTTCCTCAGATACCTCATTTCTGAGGTTTGGATCTGGCTTTTATGGGTTGTAGTCATTGCCCATGACTCGCATCCATATGTCAAGACTGGGACATAGGTGGAGCGGTATACAGCCATCTTCGTTTTCTTCCCAACCTCTCTCTTGCTGAGGAATCCTCGATTTATGGCCTGAAAAAGTCTCCCAGCCGCTGCTTTTCGAGTGGCCAACTCTTCTTTGATGCCTCCCTTTCGGTCTATAACAGCTCCGAGGTATTTAAAGTGGTCGACCTGCTCCAGGACCTGTTCTCCCAGCTTAATCTGATGTCTTCTTTCTTCTCGTGATATCACCATGGATTTTGTTTTAGAGCTGCTTATGGCCATCCCTCTCTTCTCCAGCTCTTCCTTCCAGATTTGCAGGTTGGATTGGAGATGTACCTCTGATTTAGCAATCAGGGCAACATCATCAGCAAATGCCAGCTCCGAAATATAGACCTGTCTCATCTTCCAGTATCCCACTGAATACTTTCTTGTTCTCTCCTTACATGCCTTCATGACATCGTCCATAAGGAGTATGAAGAGGTAAGGTGATAGGATATCACCTTGTCTTACACCAGTGGTGGTCCTGAACTCTTCTGACTTATGGTTTGCTGTCCTCACATAATTTCTGCAAGACTTGTAGAAGCTCTGTATAGCATGAATCAGAGGTGCTGGAATATTCTTCCTTGCCAAACAGTCCCAAAGTTTGCTCCAGGGGACCCTGTCAAACGCCTTTTCCAGATCTATGAAACAAAGATGCATCTCACTCTTATACTCAAGGGCCTTTTCACTCAGCTGTCTGAGTGTGAAGATTAGGTCTTGAGTACTTCGGTTTGCTCTGAATCCGCACTGGACCTCATCCAATTGTGGCTCAGCTAGGCGTCGGAGTCTCTGCTCTAGGATTCTGGAGTAGATTTTACCAGGGACACTGAGAAGGGATATGCCTCTATGGTTTCCACACTGTCGATTGTCACCCTTTTTGAAAATTGGTGTTATGATGGCAATCTCCAATCCTTTGGTATGTTCTTGTTGTACCACGCTGCCTGTAAAACCCTTAAGAGTAATAGGTCCCCTGATGCTTCCTGAACTTAACCATTTCTGGTGTTATACCATCATGCCCTGCTGCGTTGCCCATCTTGATTTCTCCAGTGCTGCCTTCAGTTCTTCCATCTTTATGTCATCTTCACCATTATTGGTTTTCTCTTCTGTGCTAGTGTTTATCATTTCTGATGCTTCACCATGCTCACCATCCAGGAGTTCTGAGAAATATTCTTTCCATCTTTCCATTACTTCCTTCGGGGCAGTAAGCAATTTGCCTGCTTGTCCTTTATAAATTTGAGAGGGCATTGTTTTTCCTTCCTCATGTTCTTTAGGGTCTTATAGAACAATTTCTGGTTTTCTTGTGCATCTTTTTCTAGCTTTTCTCCAAATTCTTCCCAGGACTTCCGTTTTGCTGCTAGCACTTTGTTCTTTGCTTCTGTTCTATGCCTGTCCCAAGCCCAGATGAAAAAGGAGGAGGGCGGCCTGCATGGAGGCCGTAAGGAGGCAGCCCCTCCACCATGCAAAGGCACAACAGGCCAATTACCTGTTTGCTTTAAATCACGATTACGAGCAATACAAGAGAGAAAACTGGACTGATTCTAAAGGCGACGAACTGGAATGGACTACGACTTATGGAACTTGGAACACAAGAAGTATAAATGGGAAAGAAGAGGAACTGGTGGAAGAGATGAGGAAAGCAAAACTAGAAATCCTAGCTATAACGGAAACAAAGAAAAAAGGACAAGGCGTCATGGATCTTGATGGCAACACGCTGCTCTACAGTGGTGTACCCATATCTGAAAGAGCTAAAGGGTGCGGGGGTTGCATTGTGGCCCAAAATCAAAAAGATAGTATCAAGGGATGGAACTTTGTCTCGGAGCGCATTATGGTTGTTAAACTAAAAGAAGGAGAAACCATAGTCAACCTGGTCATAGTGTATGGGCCAAATGAGGATGAGAGAGCAGAGGTCAAGGAGGAATTCTTCGAGCTGCTTCATAGGACAGTGGATGACTGCCTAGATGAAGTTATCATGCTCGGAGATTTTAATGCCAGAGTTGGAAATGACCATGCTAGATGGGGTGGAGTTATCGGAAGATATGGAGAAGATACCCTCAATGACAATGGAAAGCGACTCCTTAGATTCTGCAGTGAGCAGAATCTGATCATTACAAACACAAAGTTCCCCCATAAGCGCATACATGCATACACTAGATGTGAACCAACAAAGAATGAGAAGTCAGTGATCGACTATGCCATTGTTCGGAGAAGCTCATTCAAATATGTCCAAGATGCTAGAGTCTGGAGGGGGCCAGAGATTGGAAGTGATCACAACCTGCTAACAATCAAAAGAACAACTGAAAGAGTTGCTTAGCCTAGGAACTGCCCAACATCATGCAAGAAACCAAGTAAACGAGCAGGAGAAATGAGCATTAGGACCTACAAGCTGAGAGAGCCAGAAATTAAGACCAGATATCAGGGGCTTATTGCTGCAGTGGTGAGCAACACAGAAGAACGACCTGATGACTTGGAAACCCTCTGGATTAAATTCAAGGATATCATAAAGACAGCTGCTACAGAAGCATGCGGTGAAGTCCGACTTGGGAACAAGAGAAAGAGGACACCTTGGTGGACAGAGGAAGTCAAAGAGAAAATAAGAGAGAAGAAAATGGCATGGAAACAATACTTAGGAGCTAAAAACACAACAGGACAAATGGAAAAATATAGAGAATATGTGACGATAATGACGACACAATTTATTACAGGCAAGGACATTGACATCATGTGTAGGTATAGTAGATCATCAATATGGTTTTATGGCAAATACATTGGTATATATAACAGTCAACATGGCCGTTGACTGACATCACTGGTCGTTATGACTTCAAGGTGAACGGCTTGACAGAATACATGGTACTGTCGAATTGACCAAGTTTATCTTCTTTACGTAGACATATATTAATTTGAAATATCAATCTGCTCCTGATGTCAGAGGGTCGCTCTAGCAGCTTGACACATCGAGTCCAGCTGAAGCTCTGCCGTAACACTGCAGGAGGTCAAGTATCTGAGGCGAGATACTTAAAAAACAAGCCGTTTTCTGGCTAAATAGTTATACTGGAACGATTCTTGGTTTAGGTCATCAAGAATGGCTTCTTCATCTTATTAGTAATTATAATATTATCATCCGCATGTCTTCCCTAGGCTTAGGGCAAGTACATGAAAAATCACATCTATCTCAGACGGAGAATAGTGGGATCTGTCTCAAGCATCATTGCTGAATAGCAACAGATCACCGCGACAAAACGCGTCATACCGTTCAAACATCGTGCGCGGTGGTATGCAAATAATCAAACATACAATTAACTTAGATACACTCAAAAATGCGTCTATACTAGACTCACGTGTGAGGATCTCCAACATTTAACTCCCCTGCGAAAATATAACTTAACAGCCTGTCTCATCTGGTAAAGCTGGTGCCTCAGGTAGGCCTAACGACGTATCTACTGGAGATGGAGAATCATCTTTGTCTTCACTTTGTTTCAGTTCGTTGCCAGTGACTCTAAAGCTCAGACTCGCACCATCTGTTCGTTGGATGACATATGGACCTCCTGCCATTGTGGGAGTGTGACAGTGCTGGGTCTTCTTTAAATATTAACTAGGTGACTGAGGCAGGCCTAGTTATTGCCTATTCAACTTGTCAGTCTAGTTCTTCGGCTTATCTTCCAAGTGAGACTATCTCTCATACTGGCCCTTCCCGCCAGAGGTTGTAATTCTTGGATGAGATGATTTGGTTCTTTTACACTCCCAGGACTCGTTCTTCCCTCCTAGATGTTATGTGGTGACTGGATCGTATATTGGCGTACTCTGATTATTTTAATATTGTTTTATTATTCCTGTGCTTCCACACCCTTTTTAATAATCAACTCAACTTGTGGGGAGAAAGTTCAACTGATAATAAGTTTATTTACAATACACAGGTTCCAACATTTTTCAATTGTGGATGGTTCAAAAACTCCATTTCACTTCAATGTATCCATCCCTTAATTAAATTTATGGGGAGCCGCGCTGGTGTAATGGCTACGACGTTGTACTGGCGACCAGGTGTTCATGGTTCAAACCCGGCCGTCGGCGTTTGAAGAAATGTTTACGACCGGAAATTTGACTGAATAATCTGAACGGCTCCTGCACATAAATCCCGTGTGGATGGGAAGGAGCGAAGCTCCTGACCGGGTTGGAAGGAAAGTCCACTGACCCCCCAGCCTCGCAATGACATGTCATTGGGCCGAAAGAGCCAGAAAAAGCTCGAGTGCCGCTGGTTATAGAAAAAAAAAATAATTAAATTTATGTTCCACAAGTGTAATATTTATTGCCTTTAATATTGGATGGGTACGTTCCTTGGAAGTTAGATATTTCCAGACCACACTGGAACACCATTTATTGTTGACTCCATTTTATCGTTAAGTTCAGTGAAGAGGTAAATTGTAGTCTGCCCAAAATGTATCCTTTCCTATCTCACTGTCTATCCTGTTTACCTCTATAAACCTGTCAGCGTTAACTTATATAATGGCATCAATCGCTATACATGTTTCATATATATAATACATCAAATGCTGTCAAGTACTGCTGTGGTGGCCTCCTCATACTTACTGTTCAAATGAGAGAGCGCATAAGTAGTTTCATTAACATGGAATTCACCTGATGGCAGAACTAAGAACCAGATAGATCACTTCTGCATAAGCGCTAAATTTCGCTCATCAGTTCAAGACGTCAGAGCATACAGAGGTGCAGAGATCGGAAGCGATCATAACCTCTGCATAGCTAAAATGAGAATTAAACTGAAGAAGTTATACCAACCGAATAAAAATAGAAGAATAGATGTACACAGACTGCAATCAAATGATATAAAGAAGGAATATAATGTCAAAATGAACAACTATTTCGATGCTTTAGGCAAAATTGACAACGATATCACCACCAAGACAATCGATACTAAATGGGAACAACTGAGAACAGCAATGACAGAAGCAGCTGTAGCGACCACCGGATACCTAGTACATAAAAAGAAAAAATGGATGAGAGAAGATACTTGGGATAAAATACAAGAAAGGAAAACAGCAAAACTTAAACTACTAGCGGCAAGTACACATAATGCAGTTGAATCTTGCAAACTAACTTATAACTTGTTAAATAAAGAAGTGAAGACAAAAACTCGAAGAGATAAAAGACATTTCATCAATGAACTGGCCGTAGAAGCTGAAAATGCTGCAAGAACTGGTAATAGTAGGTGCCTTTATCAAATTACAAAACAACTATGTCACCAGCCTACTGCTATGGAAACACCTGTTAAAGGTAAATTAGGGAATTCAATACCAACAGAAAAAGAACAAATGAAGAGATGGGCTGAGCACTTCATGGAGGTGCTAAACAGACCACCACCAACAGTAACACCTGATTTTAATAATGAAACATCCACAACCACTTTGCCAATAACTTGCGATGAATTCACGCTGGACGAGATCAAACAAGCCGTTAAAAGATTAAAAAATTTTAAAGCTGCTGGAGTTGACGAAATTTCAGGGGAAATGATTAAAGCAGTTAATGACAACAACCTCTTGAGAATTTTAGATATTATAAATGAAGTATGGAGAGAAGAACAACCACCACAACAATGGAAAGACAGTATTATTGTAAAGTTACCGAAGAAAGGTGATCTATCAGACTGTAATAACTGGCGTGGTATATCTCTATTATCAGTACCTGGAAAATTATTATGTTGCATGATGTTAGAAAGACTTAAATTGCATGCTGACGAAAAGATCAGAGAAGAACAAGCGGGTTTCAGGCCGAAACGATCATGTATTTGATCAAATATTCACACTAAGAACAATTATAGAAGAATCAGTGGAAAGGCAATCGCCACTTATTATCACCTTCGTCGATTTTCAAAAAGCCTTTGATAGTCTACACCGCCCATCATTGTGGAAGATACTTACAATCTATGGTTTTCCAACAAAATATGTGAATATAATCAAAGCGCTATATGACAATGCAAGATGTTGTGTTAGAACAAATAAAGGGAATACAGAATGGTTTACAGTAGAAACAGGGGTGAAACAAGGCTGTATTATGTCACCACTACTTTTTGGAATAGCTATTGATTGGGTTATGAGAAACTATACCCACAATGAACAATTGGGTATAAAATGGACAAATGGAAAATTCCTGGGGGACCTGGATTTCGCAGATGATGTAGCATTCTTAAGTTCAACACCAAGACAATCCCAAGAGGCAATAAATAAGTTGTGTCATCTCTCGGTTAAAATTGGTCTCCAAATAAATGCCTCGAAAACTAAAGCTATGAACTTTTCTAACGAGACCTTTGATATCATCTTGAACGGGGAAAAACTACAGAAAGTTGAAAGTTTCAATTATTTAGGCAGTAAAATGACTCAGGATGGTGACACAACAAGAGAAATCCTTACTAGAATTGCTTTGGCAGCTAGCGCCTTCAATAGATTATCTAACATTTGGAAATTACGATCATTGAATATACATACCAAGCTTCGTCTGTTTAATTCAAATGTTATCTCAGTGTTAACATACGGCTGTGAGAGTTGGAAAATAACAAAATCATTGGAGAACAAGCTGAATACATTCGAGAACAAATGTCTTAGAAAAACTCATGAACATCAGTTGGAAAGAATTCAAGACTAATCGACAAATAAGAGAAGACTCTAGGCAGAAATATGTCTCCGACTATATAAGGAAAAGACGATGGTCATATATCGGTCATGTCCTACGAATGCAAAACAACAGAATACCACTACAGGCGCTCACTTGGGTTCCTGAGGGTAAGCGGAAAAAAGGAAGACCAAAAGAAACACTCAGAAGAACAATAATAAGAGAAGGAAGAACGTTGGGCCTAAATAATGTGCAAGAGCTAAGAGGAGTGGCGTCACAACGAACAACCTGGAGAGCACTGGTTTCTGCCTTATGCGCCGTGTTTGGCGCTTAAAGAATTTATTATTATTATTATTATAAGTAGTTTCATAGGTTCATAACCTCTGTTCATTTATTCATGCCAGTGACGATACCTCGTCTTATTTATACAACAGCCTATCTGGCAATCAATAAATTTCAATGTTATTCTCTTGTTGACAGCTCCCTTAAATATGAGCAGCATTATCTTCAGATACCATGTTGACTAAGATTCTGCATTAGGATCTTCTTTTCATCTTGCATAATATAATAAAAGTCAAAAGTCAATCTTACCATCAAGCAGAATTCCATTACTTATCACATCCTACTATTATCTCTACTCTAGCCCTAGACTTATAACACAGTTCATTCTATTATCCTCGAATTGCTACCGCTAATTCAGGCTAAAGCTATCTATTTGGTTCATCATGAACAACTGTCACCCACAGGTTCGTTTCTTGAGCACCCGGCAATTTCATGTCTTGCCACTTCAAATTTTCAGCCAGGACTAATTTCTTTTGTCCTTCAATTTATTGTCTCATCATCCGATCTTGTTTTCGAGTCATCTGATTGGTCCATTGTTCAGTTCACTCACCGATCACAAACTCACGGTTAATTCCCCGCTAGTAAGTCAGTGAGCTTCGTTCCATGACTGTTTACCTTTTACTCACATTTTCCTCGTGTGTTTGTTTAGCTCTTCGTTCCCTTAATCTGCAAGGGGTGCTAATATTTGTAGTTATCTCCCTTAGTAGTTTATGCTCAAAGGCTATATTCCCTTACTTAAAATCTACTAGAAAAATACTAATATGCAAATCTTGTAAACCACAACTGTCTACCTCTAGAAACTAACTAAGTGTAAGCTAGCCTTGTTTTACAGAGACTCCGTTCAAAGGGATTCTCTCCCTTTCCCTCTAAGCATAAGTGCACAATCTTTTATCTCCCATCTTTAGAACTAATAGCCCTTTTCCCAAATTATTCAAATTTCCCAAACCATTTTCTATGCACCCCTGTTTCAACAAAACCAAATTATTATCCTACCAAACCTCACGGTGACAGGAGCACGAACAACAATGTCATACTTCTAGGGATCATTTCTAGAGTATGCCGGGTCTTAGCCAGGGCCGGGATCACACACCTTAACACATTAAACCTAATAAAGTCATTAGACCTCATTTTGAACCCCAGAAGGGGCATATCGTTTCAGAAGCGGACCCTGAGGGCATTTGGCTGCCATGTGGTCTAAA
This sequence comes from Oreohelix idahoensis, assembly GCA_024509875.1. Lineage (NCBI taxonomy): Eukaryota > Metazoa > Mollusca > Gastropoda > Stylommatophora > Oreohelicidae > Oreohelix > Oreohelix idahoensis. The sequence continues at coordinate 108,908 of JAMPIV010004927.1, forward strand.
ACATCTTCACAATTGTAACACCTTATTTTTCTAGGCTTCCTCTGTGCCATGGGTCGCCTCCTGCTACCTTTACATTCCTGGCCGCCTATGCCTTTCTTTCCTGCTATCATTACATTACATTCAGGTCGGCCACCAACCATCTTTATCTTCGAGTCATTCTGCTCCCCTTCTGTAGCCTGACTCCTAGCCGCAGAGGGGTCTAGTTTAGTGCATGTTGGCATCGATTCTGTACATGGCCTAGCCTTCTACATCTAAAACAGCGGACTGTCCTGGTATGCATCCCCTGCTCCTGAGACATCTCATCAATTTTAGCCTGTAAATGAGCCACCTGTGCCCTCAGCTGCTCCACTTCTGCGTTTAATGCTTGGGTATCTGGCACCCTCTCTGTATTTACAACTTCGACACTGGCAACACCAGCCCCGAAAGTGGGTTCAGTCTCTAAAAACCGTAGGGCATATTCCCTCACCGACATGAAGGATGCTGTAGGCTCTTTAATGATCATTTCCTTTGCAAACTTTCTTAGCAGATCATCTCTCATTCAAGCAGCTAACTGGTCTCGAAGGATGGATTGCTCTAAAGGAGTGACATTGCTCTGTCTTTGTGCTCTTACAACACTTTCGAATACCTCATGGATGCGATGGGAGAATTCCCAAAGAGACTCCTTTGCACCTTGCCGAGTAGAGTAAAGAGAAGCCATTAGCTCTGGGATGCTTCGCCGCTCCCCATACACCCTAAGAATGGAATGTAGCATCACTTCTGGGTCATCATCCTCAGTCTGAATCCTCAGCTCCCTGCAGACACTCGGGGTGACACTGTCCCAAATAACATCTGCCTGGTTGATAAGGTTGATAATGTTGGATTTTTATTCCCGTTAATGATATCCACCAAAAGATAGATATGAGTGGATGGAAGCAGACATCATCATCATCATCAGTTGATAAGATCTCTATGGTGTTGTTTGCTCCACTGTAGTGTATGGAATGTCAACTTGACCTACGCAGTGGTGTGTAGACATGGATTGAGTGTACAATGTGCGAATGATGATAAGGGTTCGTGTTGTTGACAAATGTTCTTTTCTCACACTCATGTATGACTGGAAGTCATCGACACCAACGACTGTGTACCTTTTCTAAAGTTTAATTGGACGTACACACTCGACAGCACAGATAGTGACAAATCACAGGTTGGCATAATACATCATAGTACAGTGGATAAATGGTCTTGCAATGTTATGTTACATGGGCACTCATGTAGATTAATATTATAATGGACTGTCAGTAGCCAAGCCCTCAGCATCGCCCATACATATAAATCATCTGACTTCACTGACTGAGCACGTCAGCTTATAAACAATATTTCAGATGGCTTCTAAACCTAATCTCGTTTAGCGACGATTCTTCAACATAATGTTCAGCACATATTTTTTCATATAATAATATTGAACCGCTGATAAAGGGTTCTCATGTGTAGCAGTGATCTCTGGACTAAACAAGCGATAATACGGGCATCCCCTTTCTCTTCTTGAAAGTCACTACATGTTTTGGTTCCAAGATGGCTTCACTCGTGAACTGTCACTCACGTTTGGATGCAGATAATGAATCTGTCCTAAAGTTAGTCATTCATAAAACATTGCATTGCTCTGTAGATTTGATCATGAACAATTGACTGCATTCTACAGAATATAGTGCTGCTAGGAATCGAAGTCGTTTTCATCGAGTCAAATATATTCTCCTATACATTCAAATCGTAACTATCGAAAATGGTGGCTTCGATCGAGAGTTCATAAAAGTATCTTGGATTACCTTGTTATAAGAAATATGAAACTGCCATTCCTTGGCAATATGAATAAACACTGGGGTAAAGCATACACGATAGGTTTAGACGACTATCACTTTCCCCACAAATACTGAGATCACTTTTTCCCGGCGACAGGCCGACATAGGAAAAACACACAGTCCCTATCAGGACGAAGCCAAATCACACCACACTCTAGCGACACATCCGCCGAATAGCCTTTGACCTCTCTAGAGACAACAGAACATATAGTTCGACTTAGATATGTAAAGATATACAGATATAAGACAGACTCGTCCTACTCAGACAAACAATACACATAAATTCAGGCCATAGATATTCTGAAGCAAGAACAATCTATTATTACCCAAACAACGAATAAATCGCAGTAAAATGGATTTATCCGCGGAGTTTGATCGAAGAGATGGCACAACTTTCAAGGGAAGTAACTCAATAATGACTTTCCCTTAAGCACAAAAAAAATTACCTATGTATAATATTGTAAGATATCAAAGACTGCACGTAACAGTCTTACCACACCTCCCGGGAAAAAAAAAATGGAACATTTTTTTTTTTTTTTGAAATACATCTAGGAGCAACGTACAATAGGCTCACAACGCATGAATAATGCGCAGATGAAAATATCAGGAATACCTATAACGCCTAATATGAGGCTAAGTCGACTTATGGAGCGACTGGTGAGAATGTGTCTCATAAACTGAGAGAAATTATTTCTCTACAAGTATATTTTTCCAGGAAGGTGTCATCAAAGTATAATACAATTCTGGCAATTACACAATGCCTAAAAAATTCATATCATCATTTCGTATTAGATATCTTAAATTTATAATTTATGAAGAAAAAATCATCAAAGCACAGCGGTGAATAAACATCCATGAACCGCTATGTAGTGATACAATCATTATATTATTAAATTACAAATGTGTATCTATCATGATATAGAAAAGGAACTACTATAGAACTAGACATATCAAGAAGTCTAAGCCCTAATAGTTATGTGGAATCATGTGGGCATCTTGACAGAATGTCTGCCATCACATTATCTGATCCACGAATAGCTCGCACAGAGAAATGAAAAGGTTGAAGAGCAATTGCATATCGAGTAGACCTCGAGCTCTTCAAATTCTTACTCTGTATAGCAGTAAGAGCTTTTTGGTCGGTTTCTACTATGAAATGTGCGCCTAGAAGGAATCTCTGTAGTTTGAGGATCGACCAAACCATAGCTAATAGCTCACGGTCTAAAACCGAATAATTCCTTTCTGCCGCATTAAGTTTTCTGGAAATATACATTACAGGATGCAGAGTTCCAGAGTACTCTTGCATTAGTGCCGCTCCAATCCCAGTGGATGAAGCGTCACTACGAAGAACGAATGTCTTATCTTTAGTGGGTAGCACTAAAATAGGTGGTGTTGAAAACAGTGTTTTAATCTTATCCAGAGAGCATTGGCATTCCTGAGACCAGTGGACCACATTAGGCGAACCTTTCTTTAGAAGTGTTGAGAGAGGTGCCATGATAGAGGATAGATTCTGAATGAATCTGCCATAAAATTGAATAAGACCTAACAGACTTCTCACCTGTTTTTTAGTCTTAGGGATTGAGATGTTAAGTATCTTACTAGTATTATGGTCCTCTGTCTTTAGGAAACCATGACCAACTCGGTGGCCTAGGAAAGAAATTTCGCTAAAACCAATATAGGCTTTAGAGGGTTTCGCTGTCAGGTTGTGCTCACGCAAAGTAGACAGCAATTCATCTAACCCTGAATAGTGATCTTCCCAAGTATCGCTGAAAAGACAGATGTCGTCTAGATATGCAATGACATCTGACCGATAAGATAGGATTCGGCGCATCATGCGTACGAACGTAGCTGGTGCGTTCATAAGACCGAAAGGCATAAAATTCCATTGGAACAAACCTCTAGGTGTTGAAAAAGCCGTGAGAGGTTTGGCGCGTTCAGATAAAGGAACTTGCCAATATCCTTTAGACAAATCAAGTTTAGTGAAAAAATGAGATTTGGAGAGTCGAGTAAGTAGCTCTTCCAGTAAAGGCATAGGTTCGGCATCGAACTTCGTTACTTGATTCAATTTTCGATAGTCAACGCAAAGACGTATGTTATTGTCTTTTTTACGCACAATAACCATCGGCGAAGAATATGCAGAGGTGGATGGTTCGATTATTTTCAAATCTATCATCTCATCCAACTCTTTCTCGACCTGTGCTTGAAAATGTATAGGTATAGGATAAGGTCTAACCCTAATAGGAGTATGGTCAGTTAGAACAATGTCATGTTGAATGACATTCGTTTGTCCAGGGATGTCAGTGAGTACATCCTGAAATGTTTGCAACATAGTTGAAACTTGTCGCTGTTCTCCTAGAGACAAATCAGGAGAGACAGTAACGTTCTTCCATGATTCACTGGAATGAAGTGGGATCATTGGAAGAGGAAGATTTACATCTGAAAAAACTTGTTTCCTCATCCTGTATCACGGACAGTGATGAGTAATGACCATGTTGTACTGGAGAATTGTCCGTTGCTTGGAAAATGGGTTGCAAATAATCCGGACGTTCATGGAATTCAGTAAGCATATTGATGTGGAAGGTTTTATGCTTCCCATCAATATCGACAATATAGTCGACATCGGAAATTTTCGATATTATATCGTACGGACCTTTCCAAGAAATAAGTAATCTGTTTTCCCTACAAGGTAGTAATACAAATGCTTTGTCACCAGGACAAAGTTGTCGTAAGCATCTCTTCTTATTGGCAAATTGCCTTGCCTTCTGTTTCGCAAATTCAGAAGAAGAAGTTGCTAATTTGCATGCTTCGATAATTTTTTGTCTCAACGCGATGACATATTCGTAGGATGACTTTGTGTCATCGTCAATATTGTCAGATGTTATGAGATCGTGAAGCAACGACATAGGGCCACGCGGACGCGCGCCAAAGACGAGTTCAAAGGGAGAAAATCCCGTATGTTCATTGGGTACCTCTCTGTAAGCGAAGAGGGCCGCAGGTAAAACTCTGTCCCAGTCTTGAGGATGATCCTCAGTTATCTTCCCCAGTAAGTTTTTAAGTGTTCTATTAAGGCGTTCGACCATACCATTAGACATTGGATGGTAGATACTACTTAAAGATCTATCTATCTGCAGGGTAGACATTACTTGAGACATGGTATCTGATATTAGTTGGGTGCCATGGTCTGACAATATCTCTCCGGGGAACCCCAGACGAGAAAATATAAGCCAAAGAGCATCTGCAATATCAGCAGTAGTAATGCTCTTCAGAGGAATAGCCTCTGGCCAACGTGTGCACATATCAACACACGTCAAGATAAACTGATGTCCTCTGGCAGACTTGATCTTAAATGGACCAATAATGTCTATGGCCATTTTTTGAAACGGCCGAATAGGAATGTCCGCCGCCTGAATGGGTGCAGCATGCCGTGGACCTTTGGATTTAACTTCCTGACATACTTTACAAGATCGACAATAAATACGTATGTCCTTGTTTACCAATGGCCAAAAGAAAGCCGCAAGGACTCTTGACTTAGTACGGGAAAAACCCATGTGTCCAGCACACTGAGAGTCGTGAGCGTGCTGCAAAATTTTAACTCTCAAATTCTTGGGAACCAGGATTTGAGAATGACTTGACGTAATGGAGTCTTGAACCATACGTACAAGTACGCCATTCTTCTTTGTAATCCACGATTTACGACTTGTGTCTTTATTCGGATCACCTTTAGTTGCAAGAATGAAGAATTTCTTCAGAGTGGGATCATCTTCTTGCTGTTTTATAAACGAGTCACGAGAAATTACCAAGGGATTATCTTGGTTATGCACTTCATTATCTTCAATAGATGAAGTTTGAGGCACATTAAGAGCCTGAGCTCTAGTGACTACAGCGTTAGCAATCTGCATGTTTTGCCTTTCCCACGTGGAAATTTGTTGCGGAGTGCATTCCTTGACTCCATGAATGCGACCGATGATGAGGTCAGCGATCGGATTCGGAAGAAGACATGCGTGTACATCTCCCGTAAAGAAAGGAGTAGCAATCCTAATGATAGCAGTAGAGTATTTCTCTAATGTGCCGCCAAATGTTACACATTTGACTACTTGTCCAGTGGCACGGGAAGGATCTACGAGTGACTGCCTAACACCAATTGTGGTGCATCCAGAATCAAATAGCACAGAGACTGGATTGTTATTCACTAAACCCTTATGTAAGACAAGAGAACCTCTTCCATCATGCGCGACTGATGCCGGAAGAGCAGGAAGAGGATGGCCACAGCTTAAAGTAGACACTGTGGTTGGCTCAAATAACGTTTTGCATTGGGGGCACTGAGATGCTCTCCCAAAATCAAAAGCGGCACATGCCATATTACTAGCATCATTATTATCTTTACTCTGTTTATAGGCTTCATGGGACTCTTGTTGTACAGAGTTTGCCTGAAAATGTGGTTTATGTCTTTTGTTTTGAGATCTACCTCGGTTATTATCACCTCTGTAGTTATTGTTACCTCTATTGTAACCCCTATTTGGGTTTGAGTCATAGTTCCCTTGGTTACCATTATCATATTCATTATAATGAGTATCTCTGTAATTATGATCTTGTTGACTCCAAGACGGATAACCCTGATAGTTTCTATAATTACTTCCTCTATGGAAATTCCTATAATTATGACCACCCCTGTGTCGAGAGCTATCAGGTCGTCTCCAGTTCTTTGAAGAAGAACCCTGAAATGATTGGTTACCTTGGTTTTGATAACTATTATGGTTACCTTTTTTATCAAATCTGTTTTGAGGTCCCTGAAATCTGTGTGAATAATTGGGATTGTATGGTGTTGCTGAAGCAACTGGCATACTCTCCTTAATCTTAGTGTTGCCAAAAGTCACGTCGGGGTGTGCAGTGACATATTGGGAACAATATTCTTCCATTTCTTTTAGAGATTTGGGTTTACGCTCATGTATAAATTCAAGGAAAGGTTTGTTCACACATGACATAATCTTATCTCTGAGCAACAAATCCATAAGTCCTTCATACGTTTTTTCTGTTTTGGAAAGCTCAATCCAACGATCAACTGTGAGACGTGCCTTTGCAGTGAATTCTGAGAATTCTACACCCGTCTCAGGTACCATCGTCTTAAATAAAAGGCGATAGCCTTCCTCACTTAGCTGATATTTTTTTATCAAAGCCGCCCTAATGACATCATAATTATCCTTATCTGCTTCTCCTACAAGGCATAATCTAGTCAAAGATTCACCTTTCAAGTTTTCTGATAATTGATTAGCGTATTGTGATTTATCCACATTATGTGTACGACAAGAACGTTCAAATCTATCCAGCCAGAATGTAATATCGTCACTGGACTGATTGAACGGTGGAACCTTAACCTTGTAAGTAGAAGGTTTACCATTACCACTAGATGCCTGATTAACATTACTCATACTTGTCAATCTCAATTTCTCCAACTCAAATTCATGTTCTCTTATTGCTTTTTTCTCTTCAGCATCTAATCTTTTTTGTTCAGCCTCCCTGTCTAATCTTTTTTGTTCAGCTTCCCTGTCTAATCTTTTTTGTTCAGCTTCCCTGTCTAATCTTTTTTGTTCAGCTTCACTGTCTAATCTTTTTTGTTCAGCTTCCCTGTCTAATCTTTTTTTGTTCAGCTTCACTGTCTAATCTTTTTTGTTCAGCCGCAGCTTCTCTTTCTAATTTTTTTTGTTCAGCTTCAAATCTCCTTTCCTCCACCTGCATCTGCAATTTCTTTTGTTCAGCAGCAGCCTCAGCTTCTCTTTCTAATCTTTTCTCTTCCGCCATAGCTTTTCTTTCTTCTGCAGCTAATCTTTTCTCTTCTGCCATAGCTCTTCTCTCTTCTGCAGCTAATGCTTTGTCATATTGAGCAACTGCCCATTGTTCTAATTGTTGACCAGTCTTATCAAGGGCTTTCCCTTGTGTAATGAAGTATTCTAAAGTAGACATGATGTCTAACAATAATACTAATCACCTGAATCAATAATAATACCACAAGTTCTCAATGACTTGATTAATCAGTATACTATCCCAATATCTGTGGGTCACAAGCCTTTAATAAGGTCTTGTATAATAGTAATAATAATCAGGTACTGGTTTATACCATAATCCAAGTGCAGTGCACAGGCAATTGTGTCTTATGAAATATACCTATATAAAACATATGTCAACCAACAGAATACATAAAGTACAAATAGGACTGACAATACAAGAACGTTTGCAGAAATCAAAATAAATTAAATAGGGAAATCAATGAAAATAATCACTGAATCTGCAAAGAATAACAACACAAATGACGTCACAATATATGAATATAAATTGTGAATAGAACTGAAAGATAGAAAAGAGTAGACCAACAAATTACAAACAACTCAAAACAAAACTAAAGAACAAAGAAATATTACAAAAATAACAATAATTACAGTCTTCACAGCTAACACAAAAGCAACAGTTGTCGCAGCAAATTTTCAATCAAGAAAATTGCACCTATAGAAAACGCCCACAACGGACCCTCTATGACGTGGGATATTCTGTTGTGAGGACGCCGCCCAACCTTAAACACAACCCGCTGACATAGAAACTAACATACTATACAAACAAATAACATGTAAACATAAATATATATAAATTATGTGTATGATAGTATGTGTTGCAAAATAGGCTCAGTCTTACAGTAATGGCAAAGTTATTTTTATGAAAACAAACAAACTGCCACTTTATTCAATTAAACATTCTGGCCTTAAATATTAAAGTTCATATATGGAAAACAAGAAGATCCATCGATGAAAATAGGACTTCTTAGTACACAAATACTGTCTTCCTGTTAACATTGACAAGAATTGATCCAACTGTTCTGTGAAACTCTGTAATGTCTAATGTAAAACTGTCAACAACGCTGGCCTACATACTGCATTCACTTGACAGGTCACGTGACGAAGTGTTGACAAAGAGCAAACCAATACTGCAAGTGTGTCGTATCAGCCACAGGAAACGGTCTGGTATCGGTAATCTGTTGACTTCTGAACTTCTGCGAGGTCAAACCCAGAAAGCTGGCCACCAGTTGATAAGGTTGATAATGTTGGATTTTTATTCCCGTTAATGATATCCACCAAAAGATAGATATGAGTGGATGGAAGCAGACATCATCATCATCATCAGTTGATAAGATCTCTATGGTGTTGTTTGCTCCACTGTAGTGTATGGAATGTCAACTTGACCTACGCAGTGGTGTGTAGACATGGATTGAGTGTACAATGTGCGAATGATGATAAGGGTTCGTGTTGTTGACAAATGTTCTTTTCTCACACTCATGTATGACTGGAAGTCATCGACACCAACGACTGTGTACCTTTTCTAAAGTTTAATTGGACGTACACACTCGACAGCACAGATAGTGACAAATCACAGGTTGGCATAATACATCATAGTACAGTGGATAAATGGTCTTGCAATGTTATGTTACATGGGCACTCATGTAGATTAATATTATAATGGACTGTCAGTAGCCAAGCCCTCAGCATCGCCCATACATATAAATCATCTGACTTCACTGACTGAGCACGTCAGCTTATAAACAATATTTCAGATGGCTTCTAAACCTAATCTCGTTTAGCGACGATTCTTCAACATAATGTTCAGCACATATTTTTTCATATAATAATATTGAACCGCTGATAAAGGGTTCTCATGTGTAGCAGTGATCTCTGGACTAAACAAGCGATAATACGGGCATCCCCTTTCTCTTCTTGAAAGTCACTACATGTTTTGGTTCCAAGATGGCTTCACTCGTGAACTGTCACTCACGTTTGGATGCAGATAATGAATCTGTCCTAAAGTTAGTCATTCATAAAACATTGCATTGCTCTGTAGATTTGATCATGAACAATTGACTGCATTCTACAGAATATAGTGCTGCTAGGAATCGAAGTCGTTTTCATCGAGTCAAATATATTCTCCTATACATTCAAATCGTAACTATCGAAAATGGTGGCTTCGATCGAGAGTTCATAAAAGTATCTTGGATTACCTTGTTATAAGAAATATGAAACTGCCATTCCTTGGCAATATGAATAAACACTGGGGTAAAGCATACACGATAGGTTTAGACGACTATCACTTTCCCCACAAATACTGAGATCACTTTTTCCCGGCGACAGGCCGACATAGGAAAACACACAGTCCCTATCAGGACGAAGCCAAATCACACCACACTCTAGCGACACATCCGCCGAATAGCCTTTGACCTCTCTAGAGACAACAGAACATATAGTTCGACTTAGATATGTAAAGATATACAGATATAAGACAGACTCGTCCTACTCAGACAAACAATACACATAAATTCAGGCCATAGATATTCTGAAGCAAGAACAATCTATTATTACCCAAACAACGAATAAATCGCAGTAAAATGGATTTATCCGCGGAGTTTGATCGAAGAGATGGCACAACTTTCAAGGGAAGTAACTCAATAATGACTTTCCCTTAAGCACAAAAAAATTACCTATGTATAATATTGTAAGATATCAAAGACTGCACGTAACACTGGTCCTCTTTGCTCATCACCCTTACTCTCCAGGCAGCTCTCACCTCTCTGACATATTCCTCAGCCGTAGGGCCTGTGCGCTCTCCAAAGCACCGCACTTTCTTGTGAGTGGGTACCATGATGTACCGCACTCGCTCTGGTTGAGGCTCTAGTTCCACTACAGGGTCCTCCACTTCAGCCACGTCTTCATTATCCAACCTACTATTAGCACGTGTGTTGCGTGCCGCCATCTTGTTGCTAGTAAAGTTGAGTAAATACAATGATAAGCTGGATGATCCTGTTCCCTGCCTTGCACTGACCTGGATGTTCTACTGTTCTGGCTGTTGTTGCGCTGATTACCAAAGAGTTGCTTCGCTGTGTGATGTCTGTCAATCCTGCTGACGTCACCACTTGTGACGGGCTAGGTGTGGTTGAGGCAAACTTATGTCGATGTGGCTACCTCACACCCAAGACCCATGCACTAAGAAAATTTAATTAAGGATCGTTTGACAGGGGTTGCAATTATTGGTTGTTTGCAACCCTCTCAGCAGCAGACTTAGCAATTCAAGCAACACCAAGCCTTATATAGAACATCATTTAATTCTACCGAACAACCAGACAGTGTTCATGGACGTTGTGTCCAAGGCAACTTGATTTCAACTCTGGTTCGGCGACTTCTCTCCTGGCATGTTACAATCGAAAATGACAGAGAAGATTGAAATTCTAAGCTTTGCGCGTTTAACATCCGGGCGTTTAGCATACCTCTGATTGGCTTTTGTTCTGTCAGTAGACATGACTAATGTTCTAATTTTAGATCATGATGAAGATGGCGCTGAGGAAAATGCCTCAGCACGAAGGAGAAAATGGCGCTGTCACAAGACTACGAAATGAAATATGCGCAACAAAAAAGAAATTTGGGGAAAAGAAGGTGGAAAATCACCATATAGCAGAATTCAAACAAAATGAAATTGGGCATTCAAGCCATAAGGAGAAAGACAACCCATTTGAAAAATGAGATGATTCTTCAAGGAAAAGCGAGTCCAATCATCACCAAAGTATGAGCGGTTGGCAGTTATTTGGAAATCAGAATTACCTGAATGATCATATGTTGGGCATCTTTGAAGCAGATGTTCAGCAGTCATTTTATCAGTGCTACAGTTACACTCATCGGTAGTTCCTATCTTTAGCTTGTTGAATAGATGGTATCCCAATCCGTTGTGGACCGTGCGGAGTCTGATGATTATCACTTGTTCTCTTCTGCTGAGCTGGTAGTATGCATCATTTTATGTGTGACCTGGATGCTCTACATCCCATTTGTTTCTGTATCTGATTCTGATAAAATTCTTTGTTCTTCAAAAGTTATACTTGCATCAGGATGAGGTAGCTTTCCACCTTCCTGTGGTAATCTGTCAGCCTCTTCATTGCCGGTGGTGTTACAATGAGATGGAATCCTTTGGATAACAACTGTTTTTAATCATTGACGTAGTCTGTGGAGCACTACTCTTAGATCATCCAGGTCTGCATTATTTTGGCTTTTTAACGTTGCAATTACTGACAGTGCATTGGTAAAGGAAGCAACTTGTCTCTCTGAGCTCTCCTCTGTCATTATAACCTCTGCTGCAGTTTTCAAGGCCTCTCCCTCTACTCTGAAGTTACTTGAGAATTGTCCCGTTGCACTGACAACTCTTTTGTGTGCACCAGTGCTTAAACTCAGAAAAACACCTCCACCTCCATTTTCTGTTGCGTTTGTTGCTGATACATCTATGTATGCATGGGTCTTATTCAACCCAGTAGATATAATTTGACAAAGCTGTGCAGTATCTGTTATTTTACATGTAATGTACCATGTCATGCGGTGTGGGGCATGTAATTTGGTGTCTCAGAGCTTATGATTTGTCCACTGATAGTATTATCTACCACCTATTGTCTCCACGTGGATCCAGAGGGCCTAATTTTGGGATCAAAGAATGGGTCAACTACTCCATAATAAATATCTTGTAAAAGGCAGTTAGGAAATGTTATGCATCATGTAAAATAAATTGCTATAGAGAGCACCTCTGCAAGAGCATTTTTTTTCTCTTCTTTGTTCATTCTCATGGATCACATCTATTTCTCTCATAAAGTGGGCAGTTATCTGAACTATCTCACATCACTATGTGTTTTTAACCACAAGGGGATTGGTGAAAGCTGTGTTGTCAATCTGCTTCTCTCATGGAATGGACATTCTTAGAGGACATGTTCTGCTGTTTTCTTGTTTTAACCACAAGGATACATAATATATGTCTGAATTTTAGAATTTTAGTTTATTGGGCATATGGTATTTGAGTCTGCAGTGGGCAGTTCTCAGTGGGAAAATTAACACTTGGATTTGTCTTGGTAGTAGCACCATCATCTTCATAGTCATTTTCCTTTTCACATGAAGCCACTACTGCAGCTGATCCCCTTGCAAAAATCCTGCACTACAATACAATATATGTGTAGTGGTTTCTGCTGCAATGTGTTTTACATTATGAGGTTGCTAGCCTCAATGTGTAACCTCATATTAGTCATCTCTAATGGAATGCCAGAGGTAGCAGCAGGACTATTCCTCCTTCATCTCCTTAGATACCCCTGGTACTACATTGGGCTAGGAATAGTATGTTTTTATTACATTTGGCTCAGGTGTGTTTTGGGTACCTCTTTTCTTTGAAAAAAATTTATCATTATTGATTTATTATCTTCATATGTTGTTGGGTCCTCAGTTCCAATTCCTGAGATTATATTTCTTAAAACACCTTTACATCATTTAATACATTGTTTGAGCTTTCTGTCTTTGTATGTTGATAATTTTCACTTCTAATTCATCAGTAAATTGTTTTCCTGTTCCTTACTTTCAGCTTTAGAAGGAACAAAAATGGAAAAGAAATTATTATAGAACTAATGTATGATACTGCAGTCTTTCCCTAAAATCTTGCAGTCGGTTGCTACTGTCTTGTGCTTTTTATTTTATTTTTTAAATGGGGAGGGGCTTCCTATTTCTTCATACATTTTTAACGCTTTCTATAATTGTATTTTAATGTCTGTTTTCACTGTGTGTGAGATAAACGTTTTTTTAAAGTACTGTTTTTATATTTACAGTGTTCGTCAGATAAGGCATAAGCCAGCATCAAATTATCTGAGCCTGTTGTCTGTAATCAATAATTTCTTTATTTCTCCCATGTACTGTCTTTGTTTGACAAAAATAGGTCAGGCACAGAGTTCAGCATGAGATGGTTAATCAATAAAAGTAAATTTTCTGCTATGTGCACATTGCAGGCTATGGATAATAATCAGAATCAAGAAGGGCTTGATGGCTTGCCACTGGAACCTTGGATGAACCAACAGCACCTGAGCTCAGTTTATCCCAGTCATTCAGCCGATATCTATAATCAGCCTATGAGTGCTCAGTCTGTTCACGATTTTATGTCCAGTAGAGCTTTGCAGACATTTACTACAGGTAGCCGTATTCATTATTTGAAACACATTTTGTAAATTTTATGTTAAGCTGTCCATTATATTTTTTGTCTTTGCTTTTCGCTGTGTTTATTGTCATGAGTTTTTACCTGTTAAAATATTGCTCCTCTTCTCATCACATTCTAGTAAATTTTTATTTTCATTAACAGTGTCATGTTGAATTTTTTTTTGTTACATGCATTTTCTGTAGCAGTGTGATTAATTGAAGTGTGTGGTTTTTGTTTTGTTGGTCTTTTCCTTAAAATGGTGTTACTGATTTTTTTTCCATGTTTCATTCACAGGCATTATTTTATATTTTTCCTAAGCTCTCTGCAGATTAATAAAATTTAGATTTTGAGAAACCACATAACTCTTGCCTTAAACGACTTAATGTTTGTTTGCTTATTTAATGAAGCACACTCTCATACAGTAAAATAATATAAATACAGTATTTTAACACCATGCCTGATAATACAACTTCAGCTGGGTATTAATTACTGAAAGTAAATATTTAAAGCAATTTGGTTAATTTTTTACTATTTCCAGCTTTGCATTCTTATACAGTTTTGCAACTTTAACCAATACTTTCTTTTTATAATCTAACTTAATGATGCACCTCATGATGACTGATCCGTTTATGTTAGTATTATTTAATAAAGAGCTGCTGTAACACTTCTAGGGGTATGTAATAGTGAATATTACAAGAAAAGCACTAAGTGATTAAAGAAATAGTGGCTATTCTGGGGATCCAGCCTTTGGCCTATTAAATCTCGTATCGGGACATAATTTGTCTCTTGAACCAGTTGTTGAAAGTAATAACTGAATTCATATTGCCTGTTTAGAAGATAAAACATGACCACTAGCTATTCTAGGCCTTGAAGCTGTGTATATTAAATATAATGTTAGCATTTCACAGGATACAATGCATTAGAAAAAACCTGGGCATAATTTGCAACACAGTGAATTGGGCCGCTGCAGGTAATCAAGCAAAAGTATCTTCTACCTTTACCATTAACATAGTAGAAAAATATACTCCATATTAGTTTAGCCATACTTGAACTATTGACTGGCTAAGTTTATTTCAAGTTCTTAATGGGGCATGATCCCCAGTTTCCTGCGCCAAAAAGGGGGGGGGGGGGGGAAACGAGTTAACCACTGAAAAAAAAAAAAAAAGATCACAGCAATGGAAAGAACGGAAGAAAATTATTTTCAAATCATAACCAAATTAGAGCCATAGTAAAAGGGTAATAGAGTGAATAACTCGAATCCCTGGGGACCAGAACAAAAACAAAGCCATAGTAAAGATTTTAGGTTGGTCAGGGCTGGAAATTGTAACAGAATCCAGATGCAAGACAGATAGGGATTACTTGATGAGAGGTTACAGCAAGTGGGTCTGAAGATGTGCTGGAAAAAGACAAGATTTTGAGAATAAAAACAGCAAATGGTAACAAGATTGCAGTTCAAGAAACATACCTACAAAATGTAGACTCAGTTTATACTGAGCAGAATTATAGTTGGAGGAGCAGTTAGAGGCAAAAAGAATATTAAGAGGCAAGAGAAACTTTTATTGAGAAATACATGAAAATCAAAAGAAGTTAAGTACAACACAAGAATAAGATTCTTCGACTCAAATGTGAATGAAGTCCTATTGTAATGGCTCTGAAACATAAAGAACAACAAATCTGACAGTTAAGAAGACTCATAAATGGGTGCTTGCACTGATTAAAAGGATTGAAATGATATGACGAGATGACCAGTATATAACGATTGTACATGTAGCAGATAATTCCCAGTGGAACAAGAGATAAAGATGCTAGTGTAGGATAAGACACACATTGAGGATTGATAGCATTACAAGGCAGTCCTTTTACTGAAATCCCAGATAAGAGAGGTAGAGGGAGACCACACAAACACACAGAGAAGGGAACTGAAGACAGAAATGAGGGATAAAAGAAGACATGGAAAGACCTTGAACAGATGACACAGGACCGGAAGGAATTTGCTTCTTAGGGAGCGGAGGGGTAAAAATGATGATGATATCCTTACCTTATCCGTAAGCGCTGCTGTCCCTTTCATCATGATTTCATTCCCTTATCCGTAAGTGCCCCTGTTCCTTTCACTAACTCTTCAGCACTGCAGCATATTAGTGACCATCATCTATTTTCCTCCTCATAGATGTTATTCTTACGAGGTAGAGTGGAAGTATGTGTTTATCAATGTCGCTTATCTTTACAGTGGAAGTAGTCATCACTCCATCTTTAAATCCTTCCCTATAGAAAATCTAACAAGTACTGGCACACCTCAAGAACTCTAGAAGCCACTAAAGCTATGTATCTAGGTACCACAAACTGCCTCTTGCGCGGCGGTCGGAAAATTCTGTAACGCGCAAGCGAGGCCCAGTTTGGGCCCTTTTCAACCTCGCTCTGCCTAGTAATTAATTTGCCTTTTCTAAATAAAAATTATATCTTCTGGTTCCTTGATCTTTCTTCTTTCATAATATGTCAATTATAACTTTCTGCGTGTCATTGAAATTGAGTGAGACAAAAAACAAAAACACCACGAAACCGCTTTTACCGTGCGCGGGCTGATCGGCGCTCACGAAAGCGAAATTCCTTGAAAGGACCCCCACCTCATTCATAGCGTCCGCGTTATGTCCTCAAAAATGCTACACTAATACGGTTTTCACCATTGAGAAGAGCGGAAACTGAGGTTTACGCACATGTAACACAAGGTACAGATTTTGTATAGGAAGATATCGTAAATTCGAAGTGAATGAGAAAGTTTGAATTTTAATACACATCTGGGAGGCCTACCTACAGTTGTGTTACATCAAACAAACGAGCAGCCATACTGCTAAAATCGTATCAAAGTTTTAAACACCGTCGTTATTTGAGCAAAGAGCGAAATAACGTTAAAACAGAGCACCTCCAACACATTTCGGCGTGTAAACATAAAGGCGGATGTTCCATCTGACAAACCCGGACACGACGGGCCGGCTGTACGAAACACAGCACGAAATGACTCAGGCGCTGAAATGAAAGTTTCACCAATGGAAGTCGACTTAATATGTGTTCTGAGTAAGTTTTGAATTTTGTTTTATTTCTACTCATTTCAGACCTATTTTGTTTATTTGCAATATAGCAATGGCAATTGACGGAGGGCGGATGTATTAGTAAAAGAACAGCCAAATGTGGCTGCTCGATTCACACATTTAGACAGAAAGTTTTTCGTTTTTTAAGCAATTTTGGGGGTGGGGTATTGTTGTTTATGTAGCTATTTGGTTGTTTTATCGGACCATCACCATTTTCTAAACATTCGGTATCAGAATTAAGGTCTAACACTTAGTAACAGCTTGTAAAGCCGCTGACCTACTTTCAATAACGTTATGGATGTCAAAGGTCATGTTTAGAATTTAGCTTGTGAATGTTAATCTTTTTTTTTAAAATTGCCTCTCTCGCATAATTAACCTTTTTTTTCTCAATTATTTCAGGGGACAATCGTTATGATGCACATTTTTCAATGACGGGAAGAGGCAGACGTCCGGCTCTGCCACTGATTTCTGTGACAAATCTATTGGCACAGTTCTGTCTTCTGAAGGACTAGGAAAATGCAACATCGGAGATAGTACGTCTTGTTGTGTAAAGTGTATATATCATATTATTTCCTCTCATTCTCTGATGTTAAAAATCATTAGGCTAATGAAATTATGTAGTTGAAGCTTTCCTGGAAGTCTCTACAGGTTTTGAGTTTATTTGCAATTACAAACATAAAAGACAAATGACATAATCCATGTAAAAGAGAGACTTACAATCTACTGTATAATTAATATAATGATTTAAATGGTAAATGCAGTAAAAATTAATGCCGCAATAAATGCTTAATGATTAACAAAGGGAAAGAAAAAATAATTTGGCCGACATTTTTTGTATTAATAATAAAATAACACAATCATGTAATTTCTCCTCTTCCCGTCCCTCCCAACAAATTTCTCTCAGGTGACCTCTTGGTTTCTCTGTGCTACATGAACAGAATGTGAGTAAAGGACAGCTACAATACAGGTGCCAGATGTCAGTACAACAAGCCAGTGCCCTGAGAGGAGATTCACTTGAGGAATTTTGATGCAGCTGACCTCAAGTGACAGTGAGTTGGACACGGACTAATATGTAATGTTTCTTTGTTTCTAAAAATCAAATTTTAAGCAGTAAAGGTTGTTTCAATCAAGAAAATAACCATCAATTTGAATTGTACAACTCAAATTACATTAATATGGAAGTTTTCAGCTCTATAGCTGCAATATTCATGATTTTATGACAACATTTGGAATTTCGTGAGATTTTTCTTCCGAACTGCAAATTTAGCCTTCGATCCATTTTCACATAATGCAGTTTTATAGTATTCAGTATTTCATGTGGCTCAAAAAAATTAAGCATCAAGTATATATTGCTCTCTTTAAGCTCAATAAATCTTATAGCTTTCCTGTGTGTAGTTTTTAATTTATGGGTGCATGAAAATGCATATTTGCACTTTGCGAGCACAACAATGAGACTTGCTACTGCATCTTTTGTCAATTTTGATGGACCATAATTCATTTAATTGATTTGTTGTACTTCCCATGTTTCTTTTCTGCAATAATGACTTGTATGACTTTGTACAAAAAGCATTATTGACTTGGTAAGTGTTTGTTGACTGTAGTTATGATTGTGCAAAGTCAGGCAATTTGTTCGGTGCAAAGATGTTTGAAAATTTTTGTAATTCCCCACAATTTTGAAATGCTGTAACTCGGTTGTTTGATGTCCGATTTTTAAAATTTAAAAAGGAATATTCATGGCTTAAAGAGATCCATTAAGATCTATAAACAAAGACACTGTAAAAACAAAATGAAAAATCAGTTTGTGGTACCTAATGTATCACAGGAACATAATTCACTATATAACTAAATTTAGGAATCAGTACTACGAGGGGCGTTCAGAAAGTAATGCACCACATCATTTTTCTCAGGAGCTGTTTATTCAAAAAGCATGAAATTTATACACAATATACATGGATATGTCATGTAAACATCGGTATTATTCAACATAATCCCCATCAACTTGAACGGCTTTATGCCAGTGCGAAACAAGTGCATGTATTCCTTGCCCGTACCAGATTTTGTCTTGATCATGTAGCCATTTCTTCGCTGCATGAATCACTCCTTCATCATCTTCAAACCTTGTCCCACAGAGTGCATCTTTAAGTGGACCAAATAGATGAAAATCAGAGGGTGCCAAATCAGGACTATAGGGTGGATGGGGTAGTACAGTCCAACCCAATTTGGTGATTGCTTCCCGTGTTGCCAGACTTGTGTGAGGGCGCGCATTGTCGCGAAGGAGAAACAGGTCTGCTGGATTCTTGTGCGGCCGAACTCTGCGGTGATTGCGGATAATGCCACTCCATTGGCTGTCTTTTTGTCTCAGGTTCAAAATGATGTGCCCAGGTTTCGTCACCTGTACACCTGTAACGATCTTAGCCAAAAAGTTCTCTCCATCAGCATTGAAATGCTCCAACAATTCAGAAGAAATTGCTTTCCTTTGCAATCGGTGGTCATTTGTGAGACTTCGAGGAACCCATCTTGCGCAAACCTTAGAAAATCTGATAATTTTTATAACTGCAGTTGCACTACCAATGCTGACTGACAGCTGTAAGGCCAGTTGTTGAGTAGTGATTCGCCTATCAGTAAGAATAATGCCCTCAGCGCATTTCAACATTTCTGCGTTGGTGGCTGTGGCAGGACGTCCACAGCGCGGCCGATCAAGCAGCTCCGTATCTCCACTTCCTGATTCTTTGATTCTCTGAATCCAGCGACTGACTGTACTCCTGTCGACTGCAAAACTTCCATACACATCACATAGATGCTTGTGAATATTTACAACAGTTTCCTTCTCTGCAACGAGAAATTCTATCACAATTCGCTGTTTATAACGCAAGTTGCTAACATGCTCCATTTCAACAGTTTAGGGTAGCCGTATTATTTGGCCGGTTGCGGTGCAATTTGGTGCACACAGTTGGCACATGCCATATTTGAAGTGTGCAAAATTTCATGCTTCTGTCTTCATTATTAGCTGAGAAAAACGATGTGGTGCATTACTTTCTGAATGCCCCTCGTATTATAATAAGTACCATTTGTATTAATTTAATTTTAGAAATATAAAGTAAGTAGTAAAAAATAATTTATTAATAATTTGTAATTTAAAAATAATTCTTTACACTCATAATAATTTTGTCTTAAAAATTAGATCAAACATTGTATGTATAAGACATTTTTATACCAATCAATAAGAGAAGCATATGATTTCGTACCATTCTTGCGTAAATTCCAGTGTTAGATCTCTAACCAAAACCATGAAGCACCTTCACATAGTGCATACTGGAAACAGGCAGCCATTGAGTTGCCTGGCCAACATTTCAGGGATCTAGAAGCCATTTCAGTGGCCCAACATCACAATTGCTCCTGTGGTGAAGCATGTTGAGAACCCAACATTGCACACTAAGCTTAGGGGAATTCCCAAACTTAACTCTGGCTTTTATCTGATTGGCTGCATATGGGAGCATCTCACAGTGAATAAAAGACAGGCGAGGGGAGCAGGGAAGTAGCTTAGTTAAGGACATAACAGTTCCTTGGGAGAGCTCAGAGCCAGCGCATAGCATTTTCAGTCAATTAATGCCCCTTTAACTCCTCAAGGAGCATAGGTCTTCAGCAAACACATACCAAGTGCTCCTGCGGTGTTGCTATCAGATCAAGGTCTTTCCATGTTTTCCTCTTCATTTTAACTTCTGTCTCTAGTTCTCTTCTGCTTGTGTTCTTTGGTTTGCCTCTACCTCTCTTGCCCTGAGGATTCCCGAACAAGGACTGCCTGGTAATGCTATCAACAGGTTTCGTGAATGTGTGTTCAGTCCATCACTAGTGTCTGGTAATGCTATCAACAGGTTTCCTGTATGTGTGTTCAGTCCATCACTAGCGTCTGGTAATGCTATCAACAGGTTTCCTGCATGTGTGTTCAGTCCATCACTAGTGTCTGGTAATGCTATCAACAGGTTTCCTGCATGTGTGTTCAGTCCATCACTAGCGTCTGGTAATGCTATCAACAGGTTTCCTGCATGTGTGTTCAGTCCATCACTAGCATCTGGTAATGCTATCAACAGGTTTCCTGCATGTGTGTTCAGTCCATCACTAGTGTCTGGTAATGCTATCAACAGGTTTCCTGCATGTGTGTTCAATCCATTACTAGCGTCTGGTAATGCTATCAACAGGTTTCCTGCATGTGTGTTCAGTCCATCACTAGTGTCTGGTAATGCTATCAACATGTTTCCTGCATGTGTGTTCAATCCATCACTAGCATCTGGTAATGCTATCAACAGGTTTCCTGCATGTGTGTTCAATCCATCACTAGCGTCTGGTAATGCTATCAACAGGTTTCCTGCATGTGTGTTCAATCCATCACTAGCATCTGGTAATGCTGTCAACAGGTTTCCTGCATGTGTGTTCAATCCATCACTAGCGTCTGGTAATGCTATCAACAGGTTTCCTGCATGTGTGTTCAGTCCATCACTAGCATCTGGTAATGCTATCAACAGGTTTCCTGCATGTGTGTTCAATCCATCACTAGCATCTGGTAATGCTATCAACAGGTTTCCTGCATGTGTGTTCAGTCCATCACTAGCGTCTGGTAATGCTATCAACAGGTTTCCTCCATGTGTGTTCAATCCATTACTAGCATCTGGTAATGCTATCAACAGGTTTCGTGAATGTGTGTTCAATCCATCACTAGTGTCTGGTAATGCTATCAACAGGTTTCCTGCATGTGTTCAGTCCATCACTAGTGTCTGGTAATGCTATCAACAGGTTTCCTGCATGTGTGTTCAGTCCATCACTAGAGTCTGGTAATGCTATCAACATGTTTCCTGCATGTGTGTTCAGTCCATCACTAGTGTCTGGTAATGCTATCAACAGGTTTCGTGCATGTGTGTTCAGTCCATCACTAGCATCTGGTAATGCTATCAACAGGTTTCCTGCATGTGTGTTCAATCCATCACTAGCATCTGGTAATGCTATCAACAGGTTTCCTGCATGTGTGTTCAATCCATCACTAGCGTCTGGTAATGCTATCAACAGGTTTCCTCCATGTGTGTTCAATCCATTACTAGCATCTGGTAATGCTATCAACAGGTTTCGTGAATGTGTGTTCAATCCATCACTAGTGTCTGGTAATGCTATCAACAGGTTTCCTGCATGTGTTCAGTCCATCACTAGTGTCTGGTAATGCTATCAACAGGTGTCCTGCATGTGTGTTCAGTCCATCACTAGTGTCTGGTAATGCTATCAACAGGTTTCCTGCATGTGTGTTCAGTCCATCACTAGTGTCTGGTAATGCTATCAACAGGTTTCCTGCATGTGTGTTCAATCCATCACTAGCGTCTGGTAATGCTATCAACATGTTTCCTGTATGTGTGTTCAATCCATCACTAGCGTCTGGTAATGCTATCAACAGGTTTCCTGTATGTGTGTTCAATCCATCACTAGCGTCTGGTAATGCTATCAACAGGTTTCCTGCATGTGTGTTCAGTCTATCACTAGTGTCTGGTAATGCTATCAACAGGTTTCCTGCATGTGTGTTCAATCCATCACTAGCGTCTGGTAATGCTATCAACAGGTTTCCTGTATGTGTGTTCAATCCATCACTAGCGTCTGGTAATGCTATCAACAGGTTTCCTGCGTGTGTGTTCAATCCATCACTAGCGTCTGGTAATGCTATCAACAGGTTTCCTGTATGTGTGTTCAGTCCATCACTAGCGTCTGGTAATGCTATCAACAGGTTTCCTGTATGTGTGTTCAGTCCATCACTAGTGTCTGGTAATGCTGTCAACAGGTTTCCTACATGTGTGTTCAATCCATCACTAGCGTCTGGTAATGCTATCAACAGGTTTCCTGCATGTGTGTTCAGTCCATCACTAGCATCTGGTAATGCTATCAATAAGTTTCCTGCATGTGTGTTCAGTCCATCACTAGCATCTGGTAATGCTATCAACAGGTTTCCTGCATGTGTTCAGTCCATCACTAGCATCTGGTAATGCTATCAACAGGTTTCCTGCATGTGTGTTCAATCCATCACTAGCATCTGGTAATGCTATCAACAGGTTTCCTGCATGTGTGTTCAGTCCATCACTAGCATCTGGTAATGCTATCAACAGGTATCCTGAATGTGTGTTCAATCCATCACTAGCGTCTTCTTCTCATCTCTTGTTCCACTGGTTCTTGTCATCATTTCTGCGGCGGTGACGTAACTACATTTCAGTCCTTCTATTCTACGCATGCACAGCATTTTATCCCTGCATATTTGGACATCCCCTTCTTGCTTGAAACCAGTTGTGGGGATCCTTTTAATGCATGGCCAGGCCTGGATAGAATACCCAATAAAGAAACTGGAGCTCATGACTCAACTCAACAAGTTTTGAAATGGCAAAAAAGCCACATGAAAGCCTAGATCTGCCATGTAGATAATACCAATCATTCATCAATTTAACATTGGCTGCAAACGAGTAGCAAGCACAGCAGCCCTAGTTAAACAGCAACATCATACCATCAATAACACATTAGCATGCCACTGTTTTCTTTTTTTTTAAGTGGAACTCTTATGAGTGCTAGCTGAATGTTTGTTTCTGCTATTCCTGTATTGGATTGTTGAGTCAGTGTAATTTAGTAATTTTATTACTGCATAATGTGTGTGTGTTTGTTTCAAATAGTTTTTTTTTAACCTAATGAGAACATTGTAATGAAGAATAAATATGAGTTTTTGTTGTTATTTAACTAAGTCTGCTGAGCTTTTCGATCTTTTGCAGCCAATACCAAGTTGGAGACTCCTTGGTATTATTAGGTACCACAAACTGATTTTTCATTTTGTTTTTACAGTGTCTTTGTTTATAGATCTTAATGGATCTCTTTAAGCCATGAAATTTCCTTTTTAAATTTTAAAAATCGGACATCAAACAACCGAGTTACAGCATTTCAAAATTGTGGGGAATTACAGAATTTTTCAAACATCTTCGCACCGAAGAAATTGCCTGACTTTGCACAATCATAACTACAGTCAACAAACACTTACCAAATCAATAATGCTTTTTGTACAAAGTCATACAAGTCCTTATTGCAGAAAAGAAACATGGGAAGTACAACAAATCAATTAAATGAATTATGGTCCATCAAAATTGACAAAAAATACAATTTCAAGACTCATTGTTGTGCTCGTAAATTGCAAATATGCATTTTCATGCAATCATAAATCAAAAACTACACATAGGAAAGCTATAAGATTTATTGAGCTTAAAGAGAGCATTATATACTTGATGCTTAATTTTTTTGAGCCACATGAAATACTGAATACTATAAAACTGCATTATGTGAAAATGGATCAAAGGCTAAATTTGCAGTTCGGAAGAAAAATCTCACGAAATTCCAAATGTTGTCATAAAATCATGAATACTGCAGCTATAGAGCTGAAAACTTCCATATTTATGTAATTTTAGTTGTACAATTCAAATTGATGGTTATTTTCTTGATTGAAACAACCTTTACTGCTTAAAATTTGATTTTTAGAAACAAAGAAACATTACATATTAGTCCGTGTCCAACTCACTGTCACTTGAGGTCAGCTGCATCAAAAGATAATTGTGTGTTCAGAAAGTCCTCAAGTGAATCTCCTCTCAGGGCACTGGCTTGTTGTACTGACATCTGGCACCTGTACTGTAGCTGTCCTTTACTCACATTCTGTTCGGGTAGCACAGAGAAACCAAGAGGTCACCTGAGAGAAATTTGTTGGGAGGGACGGGAAGAGGACAAATTGCATGATTGTGTTATTTTATTTTTAATACAAAAAATGTCGGCCAAATTATTTTTGCTTTCCCTTTGATGATCATTAAGCATTTATTGCGGCATTAATGTTTACTGCATTTACCATTTAAATCATTATATTAATTATACAGTAGATTGTAAGTCTCTCTTTTACATGGATTATGTCATTTGTCTTTTATGTTTGTAATTGTAAAATAAACTCAAAACCTGTAGAGGCTTCTAGGAAAGCTTCAACTACATAGTAGCCTACTGATTTTTAACAGCAGAGAATGAAAGGAAATAATATGATATATAAACTTTACACAACAAGACGTACTAGCTCCCATGTTACATTTTCCTAGTCCTCTAGAAGACAGAACTGTGCCAATAGTCTGTTTGTCACAGTAGAAATCGGTGGCAGAGCCGGACATCTTCCCGTCATTGAAAAATGTGCATCATAACCCTGAAATAATTGAGAAAAAAAAGGTTAATTAAGCGAGAGAGGCAATTTAAAAAAAAAAAAATTAACGTTCACAAATGTGTAGCAAGCTAAATTCTAAACATGACCTTTGACATCCATAACGTTATCGAAAGGATGTCAGCGGCTTTACAAACTGTTACTAAGTGTTAGACCTTAATTCTGATACCGAATGTTTAGAAAATGGTGATGGTCCGATAAAACAACCAAATAGCTACATAAACAACAATACCACACCCCCAAAATTGCTTAAAAAACGAAAAACTTTCTGTCTAAATGTGTGAATCGAGACGTCACATTTGGCTGTTCTTTTACTAATACATCCACCCTCCGTCACTTGCCGTTGCTATATTGCAAATAAACAAAATAGGTCTGAAATGAATAGAAATAAAACAAAGTTCAAAACTTACTTAGAACACATATTGCGTCGACTTCCATTGGTGAAACTTTCAGTTCAGCGCCTGAGTCATTTTGTGCTGTGTTTCGTACAGCCGGCCCATCGTGTCCGGGTTTGTCAGATGGAACATCCGCCATTATGTTTACACGCCGAAATGTGTTGGAGGTGCTGTCTTTTAACGTTCTTTCACTCTTTGCTCAAATAACTATGATGTTTAAAACTTTGATACGATGTTAGCAGAATGGTTGCTCGTTTGTTTGATGTAACACGAGTGTAGGTAGGCCTCCCAGATGTGTATTAAAATCCAAACTTTTCTCATTCACTTCGAATTTACGATATCTTCCTATAACAAATCTGTGCCTCGTGTTACATGTGCGTAAACCTCAGTTTCCGCTCTTCTCATTAGTGAAAACCGTATTAGTGTAGCATGTTTGAGGACACAGCGCCGACACTTTGAATGAAGTGGGGTCCTTTATGGGAATTTCGCTCTCTTGAGCGCCAGTCAGCCAGCGCACGGCAAGAGCGGTGTTAATGATGTTTTTGTTTTTTGTCTCACTCAGTTTCAATGACACGCAGAAAGTTATAATTGACATATTATGAAAGAAGAAAGATCAAGGAACCAGAAGATATAATTTTTATTTAAAAAAGCAAATTAATTACTAGGCAGAGCGAGGTTGAAAAGGGCCCAAACTGGGCCTCGCTTGCGCGTCACAGAATTTTTCTACCGCAGCAAAGCGGCAGTTTGTGGTACCTAGTATAATATACATTGTAGATCTAAGCTTTTCAGTGGCTTTTCTGCCATTTCGAAATGTGCTGAGTTGAAGTCATGAGCTTCAGTTTCTCCAGATTGACTTGCATTTAAAAGATCCTGACATCTGGTCCCAAGCTAGTAGTAAGAAGTACGTGGCATACTGTGCATTCCCCGCCATCCAAGGGGGCACTCCAACTATGCAGAGCTAAAATACTGTGCTCTGTTTCTGGGCTATCCCAAGAAATTGTATTGCACAGAGCCACCTTTCATCTCCCCCTGCCTACCATTGGGTCCATAGTGAGATCCTCCTGCATGCAGTCAACCAAGTCAAAGCCAAAGAATCACGTCTGGGGCTCAAGTGACTTCTCCAAGCTCAGTGTGCAATGCTGGGTTCTCAACAAGTTTCACCACAGGGGGAATCCCTGCAGTTGTGTGGATGATTTCAAGAATCAATGAGTGTGTAATTAGTCTCATAGACAGATGTTCACTTCCATATACGTATATTATAGCATTGTGCTTAGCTGGTGGTCATATAAGGTTGACTCCAGATATGCCTCTATTCATATACTTGTGAGTAAAATTAGTAGTAGTAGTAGCCCATCATCTTTCAGTCATAACTGACTATGGGAGTGTACCCCTGAGGTCATATCCCTCAGCTGCTTTATTACCTGGTGTACCTTTTGGTGTGTTCTTTTCTCTTCTGCTTAAGTTTATATCTTGCAGGTTTTCGGATAGCACAGACAACACATAGTCTGGAGGTTCCAACATCCCAACCTGATAACACTGACAAACAACATTTTTCTTTCTTATATGAGAATAAGTGTTCTTAGGTCAGTTTCTTGCGCTGATTTCAAATTTGAAATCCGTTTATCTCTATCACGTCGGGTTCTTAAGATATTTGTAAATAAATATATTTTTGGGAAACCGTTATTTGCTCCGTTTCATTTTTACTATATAACTTTTTAAAAATTAATAAAATGCAAAATAATTCTACTTTTTATACTGCTAAAAGATGCATGACATATGTTACGTTATATTTCAAATAGTTACTGTATTTTGAAATAATTCCGAATGAAATATGGCTTCTAGAAGTTGTAGAAATTCGGCTGATCTGTTCTGTTACGTGTGCGGATATTTTACAGATCGTGTTCACCAGAAAAACTTTACACCATTGCTAAAGAAAGCATATGAACTTTATTTCGATTCGAAAGTTGATGATGCAAATAAATCTTGGAAGCCAAATGCAGTTTGTTCGACTTGTGCAAATACATTGGCAGGTTGGTTACGAATATCGCCGAAGCATAAGTCGATGCCTTTTGGAGTGACAGTAATATGGCGTGAACCGACAAATCACGCTACTGATTGTTACTTCTGATTGACAAATATCTATGGTTTCACTTTTAAAACTAGAAAGTCTGTGGTTTATCCAAATATTGAATTGGTTTCGAAACCAGTGCCTCATGATCCAATCACGTGTCCGATCCCAGTTCCACCAGAACAATATCCGTTGGACGTGAATGAACCATCAGAAAGTGATAGTTTACCTGCTTTAGAAACTAATTCTGACTCGGATTATATACCGGTGAATGATGGTGTTCACTTAATTAACCATTCAGAACTTTCAGATCTAATACGTGATCTCGCTCGCACCAAAGGACAAGCGGAATTACTCGGTTCGCGACTCAAAGAATGGAATCTTTTAGCGCCCAATACTCCGATATCTAAATTTCGTCATAGACACAGAGAACGTGTTCAATACTTTGAGATGGATGATGATATTTGCTATTGCAAAGATGTAAAAGGTCTAATGGTGCACCTCGGTCATGAGCACATAGTCAACGAATGGCGACTTTTCATCGACTCTTCCAAGACTAGTCTAAAAGCCGTGTTATTGCATAATGGAAATTTATTTTCATCAATTCCAGTAGCCTACTCTGTTCATATGAAAGAAACTTATGACAATATGGCTATACTTTTGGCAAAAATAAAGTACAATGACTACCAATGGCGGATTTGTGGAGACCTAAAGGTCATTACAATTCTCACAGGCATGCAGACTGGGTATACTAAATTTTGTTGCTTCCTATGTGAATGGGACAGCTGCAACAGACAGGAACATTATGCAAGAAAGGTGTGGCCTATCAGGGATCATATGCAGCTCGGGCATAAAAATGTAATACACGAGCCATTAGTTAACAAAGACAGCATCATTTTACCACCGTTACATATAAAGTTGGGGCTCATGAAGTGTTTCGTAAAAGCGTTAGTGAAAACGAGCAAAGCTTTCACTTATCTTCGAGAAAAGTTTCCGCAAATTAGCGATGCAAAGATAAAGGAAGGTATCTTTGTAGGACCTCAGATTAGGAAAGTTATTGCAGACAAACAATTCGAGAACTTGTTACATGGTAGTGAACTTCGCGCATTGATGGCATTCAAATCGATCGTCGATAACTTTCTGGGAAATCACAAATCTGTCGACTATGTGCATATTGTTAAGTAGTGCATAGATGCATACAGAATTATGGGCTGTAACATGTCCCTCAAAATCCATTTGCTCGATTCGCATCTTGACTTTTCCCCCTGACAACCTTGGCGAAGTCAGCGATGAACATGGAGAACGATTCCATCAAGATATCGCCGTAATGGAGTCACGTTATCATGGACGGTGGAGTGTGACAATGCTTGCCGATTATTGTTGGATGCTTCATCGCGATGTACCACATGCCATTCACCGACGAAAGTCGACTGCAAAGAAATTCAAGCCTACATAACTGTTATACTTCTTGTACAAATGATGTTGTAATACTGTATGCGTTGTTAAAAAACTTCAATTGCGTATTTCTAGAGATCCCGACCTGATAGAGAAAAACGGTTTGCAGATTTAAAAACAGCGCATTAAAATTGACCAGAAAAACATAGAAATGTTAGAGAAAGAAAAAAAAAGTTTTTTTTTGTTAGTCAGTGTAATCGGTTTCTTTCTTCTATTTCTGGTTTTTTTTTTATTATCGCTTGGTGCAAATTGTTCTGCCAAAAGTAGCCCCTGGCGACATGCCCTACTCCAGTTGGGAAAAATGCTTATATCTGGTAACTTCTACTTCCGGTAGTATGCCGACACCATAGGGTGAAGCCTGAGTGTTCTCTCCAGAGCACGAGCTTGGGCACAGTTATATGGAGATCAAGTTGTTGCCCATGCAGCATGTTCCCCTGCTCCAAGTAAAATTACCTTGTTTTTTTAGTGTTTGTCAGAACTGTATTGATGATGATGATGTCCCCAGATGTCAGGATACTATATAATATATATGATGATGGGGTGTGGCGTGTGTGTAGATGAAGATCAACAATGCCTGGGGTATGCAGTAACACAACGCCACTGGTTACAGTTCCATAACATTTATTAGAACATTCACATACATGTCCTGGATATCAAACTTCTTGTCAACAACACTGAACCAATACTTAGGCTAACACTGCCTGTATGGCATAACGAACTACAGTATTCATACACAGTCTCTCCGACTACACAATAACAATGTACAGAATGTCCTTGGTGCGGCCTACATTCTTCGCACACAATAATCCCTCAAACAACTCTACGTGCGGAAAACACCCTCGCACTAATACAACACCATCCAGGTGTATATCACATATCATTAGTGATAGGCGGCATGAACATCACCATATAGATTCAAAGAATCCTCTCCAGGCGGGAAAATACACTTAGCCTGTACTTTATCTATTCTAGCTACAAGGCGGGAAACGTGTCGCCTTACTCCTCCATAGCTGCAAGGTGGAAAAACGTCACCTTATAATGTTCTTCATGAACATACTTATATGGCTCCAACAGGAGCATCTCCAGGCGAGAAAATCATTGCCATTCATAAATAAATGGATAGGATCTATCACGGCATAAATATCACAATCACAACTATGGATCCTCTCAGTCACAAAATATGAGCTTACAGCTCGGCTTCCAAAAACAGACTAACTCAGTCACACCAGACTTGTATTCACTACATGCTTTCAACCAACGCATGCACAAGTCACACCATGTTGACATAAAGTCAGACATTAACTCAGTAGCTGAGTTATACTTAAACAAGTGTTTACAACATCAGTTCAGTGACCCTTAACATCCAACCACTATCATCAGTCATACTCATGAAAATGTTCTGTGACATCCACCCCCCTCTCCAGATGGAAAACAAAGTTTTGCACCGAAGACCTGAGTACACGCCACAGAACCCCTCATGTACCAACACATAATTGGCTGGAAACATATGGTCTTACTGAAACAGTTGTCATATTACTGTGACTGGAACATTTACACCATAAACGATGGGTGAGTCACACTCTAACCCATACCACAGTTCTCCATATTACCTCTCACATGGAGCAAATGCTACAACATACTGTCATACCATTCCACTAATGGAGACAAATTATATAGTTTAGTGCAATATCATAACACCCGTGAAAAAAGATTCTTGCAATAACTAACAGCTATTTACTCCAATGGACAATACATTCCAGAAGGAAAATTATTAGCAAATTCTTATGACACATGTTATCCAAATAAATACAACATCTTATGAAAAATGTAGTCTTATACACATCAGTACATCAGTCACATACACTACACAACAATTTAATTAAGCAATAAACCATATTGCTTTACTACTATGTGTCTTTATCCAATTAAATAATCTACTTAATATCAAAAGCTTCCAATTCTTTCTAATCCATTCTGTGAAGATCTAGTATCCTTCACTCTGATCCACAAAGATAAATTCCTCTCATATTCCTTCAGTTCATCCAACCAAAACGTTGCTCTGTCGAAATAGTATCTGTGAAATTCTGGCAGATAATTATAAGTGCTTTCTTCACTGCTTCCTACACCTCAAGGACTATGCTCATGTCGAGAATGCGTTATCCAGCAACTTGATTCTCTAAGGAAAATGAGATTTAATATCTCCATTCCTCTATCTCATTTTAATCCTTACTGCAGAGGACTATCACAACAGTATCATACATCATCATTACAATAAATGCTCTATCGATCCATTCCAACAAACCCAACAAAATTATGTAAATGTATACAATTACGTGTCAGTTCTACAAAATATGCTCACAATCGCATGAGCTAGACGTCAGCTATGCTTTCATCAAAATTACACTACTGAAGTAATTACCATTACATTGTAAAGGCAAGTGTTACCAAAAAAAAATATCACATCTCACTGCCAAAAATGCGAGTCTTTTACTCCGCAGTGACTGATTCCCTTTAAATTAAAAAATGCAACATCAACATTTTTACTCTCATACTACATAGTGTCAGCCACTGTAAAGACTATCAAACAATTATATACATTACAATTTCAAAAATTGCAGTATGAACTATACATCACACTATATATCTAAGTACTGCCATGTACATTCTGTAAAGATCATCAAAGCATAGGATAAATTCTTAACCACATGGAGACTGTAGAGCATCTCAGCAACCTGACGACTGATGACCATGTCAATACACTCTCAGTGATGGCATAAAGTGCTTCAAGTAGTGGCAATCCCAGGTTTACCTACACTACTGGGTACCTAAATTCTGGAAATAAAATAATTATCCAGATTAGGAAAGCATATTTGGCGATTTCCCAAAATGCATTCTTTCCTTTCATGCCACATTATACTCCACTGTTCATACCACTCAAACATTCTCTTCCGTGGTAGACATACATAAATGATGGACAGGGACGTGATCTGAGAGATACATCTAACATAACAGTCCTCACCTAACATATTGCGTCTTGACTACCAAGGTAACAAATTTCCCATTCATATCATGGGTCACCAATTGCACTGTCTTCCCATCAGCTCTCAACTATCTTACAACATAAAATATGTCACACCATCTAACACATCTCTTGCCAGCACTCGAGCAATTTCATCAACTATCACCACAAAGATCACAAAAGTATCTCCAGATAACACAAGATCTTCAGTAATGTGAAGAGATCATCAATGTCCCACTTATCTGGTGGTAACGTTTTGATGGCATTAAACATCAACAACTTCAGTGGCTCTTTACTTTTTGCTGCACATTTGCCTTTGAAGTTGTAAGCCAGTAATAATTCTAATTGGGCTGTAATTCCAGCACCTTCTCCCTTGAGACCATCTATTACTGTCTTCCAAACCTCTTTCTTTGCAGTTTCAGTAGCTTCCGTTACTGCTACTTTGGCTACAGATGCAGTATGCTCCATCTTAGCCTTTTTGCATTGAATTTCTGCATCTCCAGGTTCTTTCTTCAAATCTGACAGATCTGCATCAGATGTAGTCTCATGTCGCTCTTCCATAGATTTAACTTGATCTTTCAATGCCTTGGCTTGCTGCTCTAATCTTTGTTTTGCAGCGTTAGATTTCTCTTCTAGTGTTTTGTCTAGCTCCTTTATCGCTTTATCTAACTCATCCCGAATTTTCTTTGCAGCCTCATATTTCTCATCTATTGTTTGGATTCGAGCCCTGTATTTCTCCTCTATTGCTTCGTTTTCCTCCACTCCTAATTTGGCTCTTCCCTCTTTGCTTCTCCATGCCATCTCATATTTCCCTTGTATTCTTTGCATTTCAGCTTTGTATTTATCCTCTATTTCTTCATATGTCTCTTCTATTTTCCTTTCTAGTCTTTGCTTTTTAGCTCTGTAAAACTCTATTATCCTTTGCTTTTTCCCCTCATAGGTTTCTTCCTCTAGAATCACCTTGTCTATATCTAATTGACCTGTCTTCTTCTTTGATCCTTAGCCGCCGACCGTCAAAGCAGTCAGTGGCCATTACGCTGGTGGCGTCTTATAGGGCAACAACAAATTGATTCCACTTTGCTCGGTCGGCGGCCATCCTTCGTA
This sequence comes from Oreohelix idahoensis, assembly GCA_024509875.1. Lineage (NCBI taxonomy): Eukaryota > Metazoa > Mollusca > Gastropoda > Stylommatophora > Oreohelicidae > Oreohelix > Oreohelix idahoensis. Next base: position 142,124 of record JAMPIV010004927.1, read on the forward strand.
CAGTGCCCCAACTCTGGTTCATTCTTTGCATCTCAGCCTCCACAGTCCTCCGCCAAGTTGTTTTCGGTCGGCCTCTCTTTCGTTTTCCTTCAGGGGTCCATAGCATAACTGTTCTTGTGATGGCATCGGGGTCTCTTCTGAGGACATGGCCAACCCAGCTCCAGCGTCTGCCAGCTATGATGGTGTGCATGTCCTCTTGCTTGCTCCGAGTAAGCAGATCTTGGTTGGTGATGATATTCGGCCAAAAGATTCGGAGAATTTTCCTTAGGCATGTTGTGTGAAAAAAGGACAATTTCGACATTTCCTTCTCTGTAACTCTCCAGCTCTCCGCGCCATAGAGAAGCACAGAAAGTATACAGCTCTGATATAATCCTAATTTTGTGCTTGTGCTGTACTGAGAGGACTTCCAGGTGTTGTTTAGACTAAAAAAGGCTGTTCTTGCTTTGTTCATTCTGTTGTTGATGTCTTTGCTTGCTCCGCTGTCTGGTGTTACTATGCATCCTAGGTATGTGAAGGCATCTGTCTGTTCCAGTTGCTGATTCCTTACTGATATGGGCTCAGGGTTGCTCACATTGAGCGTCATGACCTCTGTCTTCTTTAGGTTGATGTTCAAGCCCACCTGCTGGCTATACTTATTAAGTCTATCCGTTTTTTTCCTGGATGTGTTGATGTGAATGAGCTAGCAGTGCAATGTCATCTGCATATTCCAGATCTTCCAATGTAGAAAATGTAGTCCATCTTATTCCTCTTGGATTGCCCTCTGTTGTCTGGCGCATCACCCAGTCTATGACTTAAAAATAGAGTGGTTGATAAGGGGCATCCCTGTCTTACTCCTATCTTCATTTCAAAGGTTAGGTTGCTCTGCCCAATGCTGCATGTAAAGTTGGCATAAAGGCTTTTTATGATTGACACTATGCAACTTGGAATTCCATAAGCCCTCAGTATTTTCCATAAACTGTCCCTATGTATACTGTCAAAAGCCTTTTCAAAATCAACGAAATTAATGTACAACTGTCTTTGCCATTCTGAGCACTACTCTATAATGTTCCTGAGGGTAAATATATGATCTACACATCTTCTGTTCTTTCTAAATCCTGCTTGTTCTTTCCTCAGTTTGTGGTCTACTGCTTTTGAGATTCTCTTGACCTGTATCAGATGATAACACACTCCCTTGAGTAGCGCCTTCTTGGGATGTGTAACATGTCTCTGCATGTATAGACACTGGAACACAATCTGGTTCCGCAGATGCTTTTATGGTTAGCTCTGTAGTCTTTGTACCACTCCTTTGGTTTTCTACCTGTGGTCTTACTATTTCCTTACTCTTGACTGAATCATTATCTATTGTACCCTTATCCGGTATCTTGATTTCAGTCACTGTTGATGACATCTCGTATGGGAATGTAGTGCTTTCCCAATTATCTTTTTGGACGCCAACATCATTTGTCTCGGTTTGCACTGACACACTCCTTGTTTCAGTTTTCTCCTTATTTACTGCTGGATCAGACTTCTTCAAATCCGATTTAGGTCTCTCCTTATATTGACTGCATTTTGGTTGTACTTTAGTCTCAAAGGTACTCTTCATTTTTAACTGATAAACTTTCACACTATCTCTCTTTCTTACTTCTATACGAGAGTTATTCACCTCATATGCATCACCATTCCTTATTGCCAATGCCAACTCTCTCAGAGCTATCCTCCTTCTTCTGTTCTCACATGTTCTACTACACTGTTGCATTGGCTCCTCACATGATGATGAAAATGAATCATCCATGGAACCTGCAGAATTGCCCATGTCTAAATTTCTTTGAGCAATTTCTATAGCCAATGAAATTGAAAGTGGGTAAGACTATTTAATGAAACTAGTCCCACTTAAGACTCTTGCTACAACAGCAAAGCAAGAAATACTAATGAAATAATGAATGCTTAAATAACTAATTACAAATGCCTAACCTATAGAACTCACTCTCAATACTCACACATATCAAGTCATGCATAAAATATATAAATGATTTCCAAGAAGACAAATGGATCTGATGATGATGAAATACACTACAAGTACAAGAAAAACAAACAATAACCCACAGGCGGGGGGAATGACAGATGAAAGTAAAAGGAAAATAGGTACCGGTGTATAATACCACGCCTGCAAACAAAACAACAACAATGGAACTGTAAAATGACCTTATTCACAGTGATAGTAAGAACTGACGCAAGAAAACCATATGTAAACACCACATGAGAAATACTGTTATTTACACGACAATGGATATACAAACCAGACTTTAAACAGCTAACGCAAATAAATGTTCAATTAATTTACCAACTGGCTACACCTCTGCGTCTACACAAAACTGGCAGACCAAAATGGAATTAATTTCACAAGACCTATAGATAGATCAATACATGTTCCTTCCGGGAAAGAAAGATGTATTAATCTCGCACAAAAATATAGCCAAAAATAAACGCAACGATTACAAACACTGCACAATGGATGACCACCAGAAAAGCTTAAGTGGTATGTAAACAGAGAAGAGTATATGTTGCACGAAATAAATCAACTTATCTCTGAAGTAGTGTCTTGAATGGCAGGTCGAATCAAAACGCTGAAATTCTGCAGTAACAGTATGAGAAGTACTGGGATATCGCACTCCAGCTCACTGACATAAATTCTGAATAAAAAGAAACAGAAAACTATTAACATCTAACCAGAACTATATAGTCCGTTCGGAAATTCGTGCCCACAGAAAGTGTCAATTTTCTCCAAAACTGTTTGTTGTATGGACATGAATTTTTGCATGCAGTCTTAGATTTTCCATGCAGTTATTAATATATTTTTTGCCCTTACAAAACTCATGTCATGTTCGAATTTTCTTCTTTACGTTATATAAAAAACTCTTACCGTTGTCTGGGTTAATTTTTCTTAGTTTTACAGGAAAGTTACAAGATCCGTTCAAAAATATTTTTTGTTTGTTTGAATTAGTGTAGTGACTACATGTCCGCACGAGTGCGCACCGATTGTACACAGTCGCGAGTAACTAATTCAAACAAAAAAAAAATATTTTTGAACGGATCTTGTACCTTTCCTGTAAAACTACTAAAAATTAACCCAGACAACAGTAAGAGTTTTTTATATAACGTAAAGAAGAAAATTCGAACATGACATGAGTTTTGTAAGGGCAAAAAATATATTAATAACTGCATGGAAAATCTAAGACTGCAGGCAAAAATTCATGTCCATACAACAAACAGTTTTGGAGAAAATTGACGCTTTCTGTGGGCACAAATTTCCGAATGGACTATAGTATAAACACTAATGTATGCACTTCAAAAATACTAATACTACACTAATACTAATGTAAAATATGTCTACAGTACTAAATATTAATCAGAAGTAAATATAGGCTAATACTTATAATCTAGGTCTAACCTAGTTACATGAAGACAAATATCTATACTACTGAAAAGAAGAAGAAAAAACAATAAATATATATATATATATCCTAATTTACTTCAAAATACATGAATAAAGCTAAAAAAGAAAACCAAGTATTAGATTCAACATATCAAAAAACAATTACAAACACCCAAACAACACGGCTAAGAAAAGAATCCTATACTAACAACAGATCCACAAAAGGTAAACAGCCTGAGCAAAACACTTCACAAAGAACTTTACACAGACGATAACCAAAGAAAATGAATACACAAACAATCAATACAAATTTATAAAAATATTACGTATCTTAAGTACAGGTAAACTTGACAATCCACTAGGCTGAAGAATGTTCGTAGTAGTTGTTCACACTTGTCTTTCCCGGTGACTACATGAAATGATGTCGACAGAACACACATCACGTGACGTAGAAACTCAAAACGACACACTCCGACAGGCCAGTGCAAATCTGTAGGACAGGTCAGCTTGTGGTTGTAACAGCCAGTACACTGTCAAACACGGCAAGGTTGACAAAGCAGTAGGCCACTTAGTGTAATTCTACTGTGCAGACTTCGCCAGGGTATTCAAACTGTTTCAAGCAGGACACAGCTTGAAAACACTGCTGTATCAAAACTGGTCAGTAGGTCACGACTTGCTCTCCGTTGATTGGCTGAGTATATTTTGGCCTTCAGGACTGTAGATCGCCAGCACTGTGTAATAATAACAGTCTGTTTACATTTGAAGATGCGGGGGGTAAGGTGGTTGATCTCTTCTAGCCTCCCCAGGTTCACACGACTCCTTCTACAAGCCCCCAGCTGTCAGAACTGTATTGATGATGATGATGTCCCCAGATGTAAGGATATTATATAATATATATGATGATGGGGTGTGGCGTGTGTGTAGATGAAGATAAACAATGCCAGGGGTATGCAGTAACACAACGCCACTGGTTACAGTTCCATAACATTTATTAGAACATTCACATACATGTCCTGGATATCAAACTTCTTGTCAACAACACTGAACCAATACTTAGGCTAACACTGCCTGTACGGCATGAACTACAGTATTCATACACAGTCTCTCCGACTACACAATAACAATGTACAGAATGTCCTTGGTGCGGCCTACATTCTTCGCACACAATAATCCCTCAAACAACTCTACGTGCGGAAAACACCCTCGCACTAATACAACACCATCCAGGTGTATATCACATATCATTAGTGATAGGCGGCATGAACATCGCCATATAGATTCAAAGAATCCTCTCCAGGCGGGAAAATACACATCACCTGTACTTTATCTATTCTAGCTACAAGGCGGGAAACGCGTCGCCTTACTCCTCCGTAGCTGCAAGGTGGAAAAACGTCACCTTATAATGTTCTCCATGAACATACTTATATGGCTCCAACAGGAGCGTCTCCAGGCGAGAAAATCATTGCCATTCAGAAATAAATGGATAGGATCTATCACAGCATAAATATCACAATCACAACTATGGATCCTCTCAGTCACAAAATATGAGCTTACAGCTCGGCTTCCAAAAACAGACTAACTCAGTCACACCAGACTTGTATTCACTACATGCTTTCAACCAACGCATGCACAAGTCACACCATGTTGACATAAAGTCAGACATTAACTCAGTAGCTGAGTTATACTTAAACAAGTGTTTACAACATCAGTTCAGTGACCCTTAACATCCAACCACTATCATCAGTCATACTCATGAAAATGTTCTGTGACAGTGTTGATTATAGACATTATTTTAAAAAAATAAAATACAAGTATTATTGCCCTTGACTGATAGTGCTGCACATAACTTTGTCTTTTGGTGTATTAGAAAATATTAGGAGACTGGGATGATGGTGTTTTAGTCTTCCTTGAGCTTTTCTTTGTACAAGTTATTCAGTAATTTATTTAAAATAATATGCCTTTTTTTCACAGCAGAGCCCATGCCTCGTATTGTCGGACAGAATTCCCAAACAGTATCATCTTCAGGTCTTCAGCAGTACGGTCTTTCATCATCAGCACGTCTTCATCATCCTGAGCATCTCTCCATTTCCCATGAGCGCTCAGCATGGTCCCATTTGTTATCTCTAGATCCATCGACTGCAATGGGATCTCACATGTCTGAACCTCAGGAATCATTAAGACGTTTGCCACAGGATACACCACATGTACAGAACACAAGGCAAGAACCATTGTTAATATTGAAAGGGAATACAAAATTGCTGACATCGTTTGAAAATAAAAGTCTGAACCTCCCTAAATTGCATCTTTCATTAGCATCAAGTAGCACTGCTTCCATTCCACATGATAATTACTCTCAGTTGTCTGCAGTAAACTCATCACGGAATAAAATGTCACAGCAGTTTACTCAACATATGAGCTTTCCAATGGTAAAAACCACTAGTAAACCTTCAGCACCTGAAACATTGGCCATTTCTAATGACGTGTCCTCACTTGAATCCTCGGGCAGTTATTCTCCGGTTTCACCACCAGCAACAGGTTTAGATCAGCCAAATATTTCCAACTCTGGAAGAGCTGCTGAATTATTCCTGAGAGAACCTCATGAAATTTCATCAGCGTTTCCACTGTTTTCAACATCTGATCATGCTGAAATCTTTAATTATCTCGCAGAAAAAGCAGACCCCTTTTCATCTGACTTCAGCACTCAGGATTCATATTCTGAGCCTGCACAGCCAATAACTGTATCAGGTTTGTTTTCTAATCCACCAGATATGCCCTTAGATATGACAACTGCCTTTGGTTTAAAAGTAGACAAAGGATTTGGTTCCAAAGAGTCTGATCAAACTGTTGCTGAGATTGCTGCCTCATCTGATTCTGTCACTAGTGATAAATCACCATTTGCACAAGCCATGTTGACTCAAGCTAAGGATTCTCTCAGTGAGATGAATGCCGCAACGTCCTTGTCTGAAAGAAACCAATCACAGTTTGCATTGCCTTTCACTTCTGATGAGAAAGTGACCAAACCGGTAAAAAGTACACCAAAAAAGTCCAACTTTTATGGCAGAGATGTATCCTTATTTTCATTTGTACCACCATCCTCTTTAAGCAGCGAGATGCAATGTTCTACTCATTTATCAGAATCTGCCAAAACTGACACCACAGACAGTATAAACTTATTTAACAGTCCTGGTGAAGTATCTTCAGATGCAGTCGCCATTCAGGAGTATGACAAAACAAACAATGCAGCTGAAGATAACTGTTTAATTACATCAGGAATTAATTTGGCTGCTCATGTCCACACCAACATTAGCCATGCTGAAACCGTCACATTTCCAACAGATCCTGTTACAAAAGTTTCAGCTTGTAGTGTTAATTTGTCAGTATTAGGATGCGTCACAAGCCAGTCTCATGGTAACGACACAATGGTTCAGTCGCTGGATTTGAAAGACACTGTTATTAAACTGAATAATAACACACAGGAAACTGAAAACTATGATTTAGCGCATGACAGTTTAAATTATGTTTTGAGCAGTAATGGCAGCACTGATTTTATTGATGCAACCAACACTGATAAAGAACACACCGAGGAAAGTGTTACTCACTGGAACCAAAATCCTGAAGAACTAAACCAGACTGGTGAAGATTTCCCCTCTGCCCCTGTTACCAGCAAAATAAAAAATTCAAAGCGTAAGAAACGGAAAGCTACCGGCTTTCCAGCCAAACAGCGTAAAAAACCAGTGAGAAAGCAGTTGCAAGCACAGCAGTTGAATGTGTTTGATGACAGCAGTATGAATGTGGAAAGTTATGATCATAGTACACATGTGGATATACAGGGTGTGGAAGTATCTGAGCAACAAGATTTTGAAAATGCATCCTGCTCAAGTGAAGTAATACCTGTTAAGCATAAAACACGACAAGTGTCTAAAGCTAAGGCATCTAACACAGACTTGGCCCCACGTAGAAGTTCTAGTCGTAAATCGAAAGATAATGCCATGAGGCTTATTGAGCTTCAAGCAGATTCTAACTATAGTGGAATATCTCAGCTGGTTGTTGAAAAGAAGTCAACTCGTAAGAGAAAAATTGCGAAGCCCATTCGTGCGTTGGCTGCTGGGGATGATTTGAGTGAATTTAGTGATGAAGATTCAACAGAAGAGGACAGGAGTGATAAAAATGATGGGGACTATGTCCTTGATGAAGATGAGCTTGAGGCACTTGATAATGATGTAATTTTAAAGCAGCCGACTGGTAAGAAAATCAACAAGGAAAAGAAGCTCGGAGGGTTGAAAATATCAATCAAGCTGAGTGGAAATGCGTCTGCAGAGATTGTATCTGGCATTGAAGATTCCCCAACCAGAAAGAAGAGGAAAACAGTAAAGAAGAAAAATTTGAAAACCAAGGGGAAAAACAAAGTGAAGACTAAAAAACAGCAAGATGAGGCTGATGTTTTTCAGGAAATTCAAAATTCAACTAAAATGGAGGAAAATGCCCAAGACTCTGCGAACTCAGCAGTCACTGATAGAGTTGAGGAAGCTGGGAATTCCTCAGATACGAAAGACAGGCACATGTCATTGATGGAAAAGTATTTCTCCACTGCAAATTCTGCAACGGTTGCACGACAGACTCAGAAGAAAACAGTATCTGGAAGTAAGTCAGTAGTCACGAAAAAACATGCAGACAGTGCAAAATCAAAACTTGGAAAAAATTTGGCATTGAAATCTGGCACATTGGGTGCCAAGAAACAGGGTGAGGGAGGGAAGCAGAAGGCTTCTGTGAAATTTGATTTGGAATCAGCAGGTAAAAAGGATAAAGCTGATAAAGGAGTGGCACAGGAAGATGCAGACACAGGGGTTCCAAAATTTGTCTGTGGGTACTGCCCCCAAAGGTATCATAACAAAATGGAGCTTCTTGCTCATATGGAAGCTCATATGGTTGAAATGGAGAGAAAAACTGAATCGGAAGCTACATCAGCTGTTGATGAAAACAAAAAAACTCAAGCTGTTGCAACTAACCTTGCTGTCAGCAGAGATCCTAGATCTAACCGCTCAGGCACTTCGGTCTTAATCAGTGGTAAACCAGCAAGTTCTGAAAATACCCCTGAAAGAGGGAAGCTGAAATCAACTGGAGATCAGGATAAAGACACAGATTCTAAACTTGCTCAAGATACTTTAAAGCAAAAATTTAAATGTGGTGAATGTGGAGAAGTTTTTGATTCCAAACTCAGTCTGTTGGATCATGTCCGTATCCATACTGCAGATAAGCCCTTTGAATGTGATATTTGCCACAAGTGTTTCACTGAGAGAAATTTTCTATCTGCCCATCGTAAAACTCATGTCCAAGAGAAGCTTCTCCGATGTCATATGTGCAGTAAAGCTTTTGTTCACAAAGCTGATCTCAACTTGCACATGCAGTCTCACCCAAAGCGTTCCAACATAAATTCATCAGACAAACAAGTTGTATCTATTAAGAAATCCTTTAAAAAAAGTGTTTCTGAAAAGTTGGACGGCGAGGACTCTTTTTCCCTTAAGAAGCCAAAGTCCTTTGCATCAGCCCTGACTGGAGAGCAAGAAATGTCTGAGAAAACAAGTGACACTCCTGCGGTGCTTGTCCTGACAAGAGGAGATGGTCACTCTGTTGAAGTGAAAAACAGTAGCAGTTCAGGCATTAAAACTGTCTTAATTGAACCCAGAGTATCTATAAAACCTCTTACATCATCTCTTTATAGCAAGCCAAATGTCTCTGGGAAAACTAACAACTATTTGAAGAAGACAGTAGATAGCACTGTTGTCAGCAGCATTGTTAGTGATGATAGCAGAGCAGAAAGTAAAAACAGCAGTGGTGTTGAACACAGCTCTGAGGTTAAGTTGTCTGAAGTAGCATCATCAAATATTTGCACATGCAAAGAGTGCCCAGACTGTGTGACTAGATTTTTACAGAGTTTTGAGTGAAAACCTGAACACTTTCTGTATTTTAAACAATTTAATATTAAACTACATTAGGGGTGCACCTTTTTAAGTCTTTGGCTCTGATGAACTTGGCATAAAAGGATATAGGTTGTACACTGATACAAGTGATAACAGACTCTGACTGTTGAGTACAGTAACCACATGTTGCTTATTGTATATGTGTGTGAAACATCCTGTAACGAGCATTGAAAAACAAATCTCACCAGTTTTTTTTTTGGGGGGGAGAGATATATGGAAGCAAGCGCATTGCACCATGAAAGTTAAATTGAACATCCATTAAAAGAGCATACAGGCCTTGCAGTTTTTTTTTTGTTTTTTTTTGGTGCTTTGACCATGTCATAAGTTTGACTTCAAAGACCCATTGAAATGCAATGGAAAGGCATGAAATGACCACAGGGGATTAGTTCCGTCATCAGGATATGCAGCGGACAAGCACAACGTAATGATTTCCTGTCATATTTTGGTGGGTTACTACTCGTTAAATAATTGTTATGTGTGCAGAAATTAATGCAAGCAATTTATAGGACAGCTCCTCTGCACTATTGACTTTCATTTAACTGTAATTGCTAAAGAGAGTTTTTATTTGTATTTCAGTGTCATAAAATAATGTTTTCATTTGTTAATATCCAATTATTTTCAACATGCGCAAAATTTGTTACGTTTATTAACTCTTACAATCCGGCAAGCCCCGTGAAGTGGCGCGGGTTTAGTACCAATTTTACGGCTCGCCCCGTGAAGTGGCGCGCGATGGTAACGATAGCTAAACTAGCACGTAAAAACGCGGTTTTAGCTCCCGTATAGTAAGAGTTAAATTCTATAGAATAATATTTTTAAAGAAGAAAAAGAGGGTAGTAGGAGGACAGAAATGCTATTCTATATGTATGATGATTATCATAAACCATTACTATTTGAATATTGACACTGTTTACTTAACCCTTTCGCAACGACGGGTTTTTCATTCCTCATGACGACACCATTTTCAGCTTAGTTCGTTCCCCTGAACGACATGATAATTGTAATTTTAGGGGTCATATTTTTAATTTGACTGTAAACAGTTTATCATAAAAGGAAACCCATTAAAAATATATTCTGAACCAGACTACACAAACTCTGACCCTGAATCGGGGTAATCTTTACATTTAGTGCTGTCGAGTATGTATAATATGTGTATTGAGTCAGCATTAGAATTAGGGTAATCCTAAACCTAACCTCAACCATTAACTCTAAATGGTACGAAAATACACATATTAAACATACTCGACGGCACTAAAGGTAAAGATTACCAGAATCTCAGTAAAAAGAATTGTCAGAATCATTCAAGTTGAATAAATTCAACTCAAACAAGAATTTTCATGCTCTTTTTCCACAATATGTTTATTGTTCGGCGGTACGGCAGCGTTCCATGTTTGTGAACTTTCGCTTTTGTAAAATCACTATTATCAGTTCTACTGTATTCGCTAGCAGAAAAATATTTTGTTCGTTTCAAGCTTAGTGGCCAGATTTTTCAATGCTGAATCCGATTATGCCCAGCAATTGCCGATACGGTTGTAAACAGAAGAGTTCTGGTGCTTTTAAAATAGGACGTACACCATACGTCATATAGGTGAATGGGAACAAGGTATCGTGCTACTTCCGTGATATACGCAGTACAGCACAGCGACAAAAATTGTGAAGATTTATGCTGTACGGCGTACGTCATACTGGTGCTGAAAGGGTTAAATAAAACACTGGATATGAATTGTTTTTATACTGCTTCATTATACGAGGGGAAGTCAGTAAGTAGGTCACAAACTGATATGGGATAGCTGAAAATTGTAGTTTCTAAAGGTGTCATTAGGTGGCAGCAACATCCAGCTTGATGATTACTTTAGGTAGCAGACGCTAGGTGTCGCATGTGCATGCGCAGCTCAGATAAAAATGGCAACCGTGCTTGTGGATTGTATGGCCGAAGAACAGCATGCTGTTGTGCATTTTTTGGGGCGCAAAAGGACTTCCTGCAAAGGATATTCATAAGGAAATGTTTACGGTGAGAAGTGTTTGTCGTGTAAAGCGATACATAACTGGGTCGATACATTTTCTCAAGGACGCTCAAAAATTGCTGATGAAGACCGACCCGGTCGCCCTCTTCAGATTGTGACAGAAGCATCTGTGCGGCAGGTGGGGGAGATGATTCGAGCTGACAGGCGAGTAACCATATTAAGTGTTGCAACTGCAGTAGGGTCGTTCTCTCGGTTTAGCCTACAGCATAATGCATGATCGTTTGAATTTCTGGAAAGTGTGCTCATGGTGGGTGCCCAGACAACTGACTGAGGAACACAAAATGAACCGAATGGGCCTGTCCTTGCAACATCTCTCTCGGTACACAGATGAAGGAGAAGACATGCTTAACAGGATTGTTACTGGGGACGAATCATGGGTGCATCACTGCTAACCCGAATCAAAGCGTGCTTCGATGTAATGGAAACATCCTTCTTCACATTCTGCCAAGAAATTCAAGGTTACGCCATCAGCAGGGAAGGTTATGCTTACAGTGTTTTGGGATTCTCAAGGAGTGCTGTTAACCCATTTCCAGAAGAAAGGTGAGAATGTGAATGCTGCATCATACTGTGAAGTTCTGTTGATGCTTCGGGATGCAATTCGAAGAAAATGTCCAGGCCTACTGACTAGAGGAGTACTGCTCCATCACGACAATGCTAGACCACATACGGCTCGATTTACCCAGGAGAAAATTGAACAACTAGGGTGGCAACTTCTTGAACATCCGCCTTACAGCCCCCGAGCGATTTCCACCTGTTTGGTCCACTAAAAACTCACCTTGGCGGCAAATGTTTCACGGATGACGAAGAGGTTGAACTTGAGGCGCGGATGTGGCTGAAACAGCAGACCAAAGACTTCTATGTTGCAGGTTTTGAGGCACTGATAAAGCGATGGGATAAGTGTATCAATGTTAGTGGAGATTATTGTTGAGAAATAAGGGGAAATGTAAGTGCAGTAATAAATGGTTTTCAAGTTCGTATCTCATTTAGTTTTTTTTTAATAGCCATTTGTGATCTATTTCTGACTTGCCCTCGTAGATATGTGGAATGAAATGGTTATTAAAGTAACTTTACTACTTTGTTTTTTATTATATATACTTACTTACTTAGTCGTTCCCCTTCTACCATGAGGTGTAGAGGTTTGGAAGAGAGAGCGCCAGACTATTCTATCATTTGTCTTCTTCCTGGCCTGGTTCCATTCCAGTCCTCGGTCCTTCAAAGATCGTCTAATGTTGTCCTCCCAGCAGACTCTCGGTCGTCCTGGGGGTCTGGATCCCTGGCTCTTTGTTTCCCATGCTTGTCGTGGTAGCCGATCTTCTCCCATTCTGCAGACATGGCCAAACCATCTTAGTTGGGACTGTTCTACTTGGGTCTGCAGCGGGTGGCATTTTAGGCCTTGACGTATCGTCTGGTTGCGGACCATGTCTCTTCTTGTTACTTCAACCACCTTCCTCAGATACCTCATTTCTGAGGTTTGGATCTGGCTTTTGTGGGTTGTAGTCATTGCCCATGACTCGCATCCATATGTCAAGACTGGGACATAGGTGGAGCGGTATACAGCCATCTTCGTTTTCTTACCAACCTCTTTCTTGCTGAGGAATCCTCGATTTATGGCCTGAAAAAGTCTCCCAGCCGCTGCTTTTCGAGTGGCCAACTTACTTTCTTGTTCTCTCCTTACATGCCTTGATGACATCGTCCATGAGGAGTATGAAAAGATAAGGTGACAGGATATCACCTTGTCTTACACCAGTGGTGGTCCTGAACTCTTCTGACTTATAGTTTGCTGTCCTCACATAATTTCTGCAAGACTTGTAGAGGCTCTGTATAGCATGAATCAGAGGTGCTGGAATGTTCTTCCTTGCCAAACAGTCCCAAAGTTTGCTCCAGGGGACCCTGTCAAACGCCTTTTCCAGATCTATGAAACAAAGATGGATCTCACTCTTGTACTCAATGGCCTTTTCACTCAGCAGCCTGAGTGTGAAGATTAGGTCTTGAGTACTTCGGTTTGCTCGGAATCCGCACTGGACTTCATCCAATTGTGGCTCAGCTAGGTATCGGAGTCTCTGCTCTAGGATTCTAGAGTAGATTTTACCAGGGACACTGAGAAGGGATATGCCTCTGTGGTTTCCACATTGTCGATTGTCACCCTTTTTGAAAATCGGTGTTATGATGGCAATCTCCCAATCCTTTGGTATGGCCTTGTTGCACCATGCTGCCCGTCGGACCCTTAGGAGTAATAAGTCGCCTGATGCTCCCATGTACTTAACCATTTCTGGTGTTATACCATCGTGCCCTGCTGCTTTGCCCATCTTGATTTTCTCCAGTGCTGCCTTCAGTTCTTCCATCTTTATGTCATCTTCACCACCATTGGTTTTCCCTTCTGTGCTAGTGGTTATCATTTCTGATGCTTGATCTTGCTCACCATCAAGGAGTTCTGAAAAATATTCTTTCCATCTTTCTTTTATTATCCTTTAGCACGCTGCAGGCGACACATGTCGTCGAACGTAACCTATGTTCTCCCAGCTGGAGGCGACGTGTGTCGCCTTGCGGATATCATCGGGGAACTGATTTATAATGTGTGTGCACGTGATCTTAACTCCGGATGTAAAAATTGAATCTTCTGTGAAAGAGGTTTAACTTCCTTTTCTGACTTTCACTTGTAACGGGTGTGATAGCGTACACTTTCTGTGCAATTTTCAAATCGGAATCAATCGGCATGGATCAAGCTGCCATTTTAGCTGAAATTTTCATGGATTCTGATTCCGATGAGTGGTTTGATGGGTTTACTAATGCTGGTGTGGCGGTCCATACTCCGAATATGGGTGATGTTGACGGGGAAGATAGTGATGTGTCAAGTGTTGATGATGATTTTGAAGAAGTGAATGTTGTTAGGGCACCTTCTGGCTACAACCACGACTGGCTCCGCAACTTCGACCAAGTTGTGGGACCTGTGGGCGTTGACGATGACATCTCTGAGGTAGATGTATTCCGTTTGTTCATCACAGATGATGTTGTGAACACATTAGTTACGGAAACTAATCGTTGCGCCAGTCAGGTTATTGAAAAGAAAGGGCCCGATGTCAGTGATGACGAGATGAGAGCATTTCTTGCTTTGCTTCTGTTGATGGGTGTAATGAAAAGATTGTCATTTGATTTGTATTGGTCAAATGACTGTTTCCTTGACATGCCAGGGTTCAAGAAAGTGATGAGTAGGGACAGGTTTCTTGGTATCTTTTCTACACCTCGTGGACAATACAACTGCAGCACCACGAGGGCACCCTGACCACAGCAAAGCCTTCAAAATCAAATCGCTTGTTGACACTCTTCTCCCTCTATGGCAAAGCCATTACATACCATCCAAAGAGCTAAGTGTTGATGAAAGTATGATAGCTTTCAAAGGTAGGACCAGCCTTATGCAGTACATGCCCAACAAACCCTCTAAGTGGGGTATGAAAGCCTGAGGCCTAGCTGACTCCAAGACAGGCTACCTCTGGAATTGGCAGATCTACCTTGGGAAGGAAGATAATGTGGACCCTACTAGAGGGGTTGCTCACCGCGTTGTCACCTCCCTTGTTGCTCCCCTGTATGGGCATGGCCATGTTGTGTACATGGACAACTTTTTCTCTTCGCCTGCCCTGTTCATGGAGCTTGGGGATAATCAGACAGGAGCTTGCGGCACACTGCGGACCAACCACCGAGGGGTCCCCCCACAACTCAAGTTGGCGAAACCCAAAGCTGGTGACCCCCCCATCACTGTTAGAGATGGCAACATCCTCTATATGTCATGGTTTGACAAGAGGCCAGTGAATGTGATAACTGCACACGATGCGCAGACCTTCAGGAAGGAGGTTAGATCCAAACATCATGCTGGCAATGTGCGGATCGTGGACAAACCATGTGCTGTCCAAGCCTATTCCTGTCACATGGGAGGTATTGATCGTGTGGACAAACAGTTGACATACTACATGGTTCTCCACAGGAGCAGCAAATGATGGAAGAAAATTTTCTTCTATCTATTGGAAGTTTGCTTTGTCAATTCACTTGTTCTGTGGAGGGCCAAGCATCCGTCTCGTATCAAGGCGGAAACATTCCGTCTGCGGATTGCTCATGGGCTGCTTGAAGGGTACCAGTCTAGGGTCACAGGCCGCAGAGGAAGGGTATCTGACATTGCACCAGCAAGATTGGTTATGGGGGAGCACTACATCACTCCTAACCCTAAACGTCTGTCTAGCGGCAGGCCTTCCAAGCCAGACTGCGTTGTGTGTTCCAGCAGGGACACGGGCAAGAAGCACCACCAGACCCAATTCGTGTGCCGTAGGTGTGTAATACCTCTCTGTCCATATCCCTGCTTTGAGCGTTATCACACTCTGCTCAATTATAAGACAGATTGCACCCCAGGGCTGCACCAGGAGTGAGGTAAGGCTCTTTTTTTGTTGATTTTTTTTTTCACCAGTCTTCTTCTCCTATTACATCAACAAAATTACATCATCAGATTCGTCATCCATTTATCTCTATACAGTCCAAAAATTAGAGCAATTGGCCAAAAAACAAAAAATATATATATAATTTACGAGTCATCCACTATAAAAACGGGGGTTTTGTGAAAAAGAATGCAGTGTGTAAAGGTTATATATATATATTTTTTTAAAGTGTCTTTAGAAACTTTAAAAGCTTCAGCACTTAGTATATGCTTTCTAAAATAAAACAAAGCAATTAAGAAATACTAAAATTTACACAAATTCCTCATAGCTCCAACGCTGAGTATCTGTTTCCAAAAAAAAGTATCAGCATTGAAACATTTTTAAAAAGCTGCAGCATAATAACTAATCCTTAACTTGAAACCTCCATTGAAGAGGAAAAGCCATTAATACATAAGCAAAACTTGGAAACAGACAAGTAACAGTGGAATGCAAGGAGAGAAGGAAGATGTTGGCATAAGATAGGATTCTCATTGTTGATAGCATTACATGGCAGTCCTTGTTATGGAATATCCAGGGTAAGAGGTATGAAGCAAGACTGAAAGACGCATAGAGAAGGGCAATGGAGACAGATATGACAGAGCTAATCATGACATGGAAGGACTATGAATGGATGACACAGGACAGGAAAGTTTAGCATGAGTTTATTGAAGGCCTGAGCCTCCTTGTGGAACTGAAGAGTAATGATGATGTTGATGAAAGCCTACAAACTGAGATCAACTAGAGAAAGACAGATGTACTCACGAAAAGATATAATGAAATGAAATAGGCAGTCTTTGGCTTCCATTACTTTCATGGTAATATAGGATCTGGAAAAAGGAACACAGAAAATTACACCAGTAACCAAAGTGATACCAAAAAGCTATAGACTTTCATATGTGTGTGCTTGTGTAGAATAGAATGATTAAAATGGTATGACAATGTCACCAATGTGGAACTGGTGACAAGAACTAGACAAGTGCTAGTGGAACAAGAGATGAGAAGAAGATGCTGGCGATGGATAGGACATACACTGAGGAAACCTGTTGATAGCATAACAAGGCAGTCCTTGTTCTAGAACCTCTAGGGTAAGAGAGACAGGGGTAGACCAAGAAGCACATGGAGAAGAGAACTGGATACAGAGGGGAAAATGTGGAGAGAACTTGAGCTGATGGCATGTGACAGGAAGACATGACATGTTTTTTGAAGGCCTATGCTCCCTGGGGTAATGAATGAATGAACCAAAGTGATCTAGTAATGAAGAAAACAGAAAGATTGCACATTAAGTGGTCTTATCCCATGTCTTAATTCTTCTATGGAGTTTTTATCAAATATATTTCACTATGTGATTTTAATCTGATTTTAGCATCACCTATACTTTGGACGTCCGTTCTTGTTGAAGTTTTATTAACTTAAAGTTTCTACACTCTCATTACCCCTAGTACATCTAGACTGCTTGGAACCAATCCCATTTGAGCAGGCGGACTTCACAATTCTTGCAAATGAGCTCGTCCATTTCCCCTGTGCTGCATATATTCTGCCATTTCCTTTTTTTTTTTTTTTTTTTTGGGATTGGGGGGGGGGGGGGGGGGGTGTGTGTGTTTGTTCATGCTTTGTGACACAGTCTACTCTAATATATGATCTCGTATTTCTCTTGACAATCTTCCTGGGAAATCTTTGTGTGGAGCATCTTACTTTGCTTGCAGAAGCACTTTTTTTTTATAACAGACCACTCACTTCAATAACGAAGTATTTTCCTGTTCACTCGTGGTGACTTGAACTTCAGAAATACCAGTAAATGTATCTGAAGCTGGTGGGGAGGGGCATCATTAGCTTCATTACCAGTATTTTGTATAGCACTACTTTTGAAGTATGCTTAATGCTGTAGTATAAGATCACTATCCACGCCCACTTTTCTTCATCCAACACATTCACAATTCTTAGTCTTTTTATGATAGGTCTAAGTATTCTATCATCAACTGATAAGCATTTGGTTTTGGGGAGGTCTTGCGGACTGCAATGGTTGGAGAGGAGTGGCTCTTCTCTTGATTTCCAGCGAAATGCTAGGCAGGATAGTTATACAGATAGTCTCAGGAGCAGTGGACCACGGGCTGAGGAATGGGCGGGCAGGATTTGGAAAGAACGGAGGATGTGTAGATCATATATTTACCCTTGGGAGCATTATAGAGCAGTGCTCAGAATGGCAAAGACAGCTGTACGTTGATTTTGAAAGGGCTTTTGACAGTATACATGGGGACAGTTTATGGAAAATACTGAGGGCTTATGAAATTCCAAGCTGCATAGTGTCGATCATGGAAAGTCTTTGTGCCGGCTTTGCGTGTGGCGTTGGGCAGAGCAGCTTGGCCTTTGTAGTGGGGATGGGAGTGCGACAGGGATGCCCCTTATCAACCACTCTATTTTTAACAGTCAAAGACTGGGTGGTGCTCCAGACAACAGAGGGCAATCCAAGAGGAATAGGATGGACTGCATTTTCTACATTGGAAGATCTGTGGTGTGCAGATGACATTGCACTGCTGGCACATTCGCATCAACGCGTCCAGGAAGAAACAGATGGACTCAATGAGTATGGCCAGCGGGTGGGCTTGGGCGTCAACCTAGGGAAGACAGGGGTCATGACGCTCAATGTGAGCAACCCTGAGCCCATATCAGTAAGGAATCAGCAACTGGAACAGACAGATGCCTTCACATACCTAGGATGCATAGTAACACCAGACGGCGGAGCAAGCAAAGACATCAACAACAGAATGAACAAAGCAAGAGCAGCCTTTTTTGGTCTAAGCGGCATCTGGAGGTCCTCTCAGTACAGCACAAGCACAAAATTAGGATTATATCAGAGCTGTGGCGCGGAGGGCTGGAGAGTTGCAGAGAAGGAAGTGTCGAGGTTGTCCTCTTTTCACACAAGCTTAAGAAAAATTCTCCGAATCTTTTGGCCGAATACCATCACCAACCAAGATCTGCTTGCTCGGAGCAGGCGAGAGAACATGCACACCATCATAGCTGGCAGACGCTGGAGCTGGGTTGGCCATGTCCTCAGAAGAGACCCCGATGCCATCACAAGAACAGCTATGCTATGGACCCCTGAAGGAAAACGAGGGAGAGGCCGACCAAAAACAACTTGGCGGAGGACTGTGGAGGCTGAGATGCAAAGAATGAACCAGAGTTGGGGCACTGTACGAAGGATGGCTGCCGACCGAGCAAAGTGGAATCAATTAGTTGTTGCCCTACAAGACGCCACCAGACATAATGGCCACTGACTGCTTTGACGGACGGCGGCTAAGGATCAAAGAAGAAGAAGAAGTATTCTATCATCAACTAATAAGCATTTGGTTTTGAAAGGCACAAAGACTTCTTACTAGCCAGAATGTGAGAATAAGGGATTTCTGATACATTAAGATAATGTTCAGAGTAACATTGAAATATAACAATTGAAGAGAAAATGACAGTTGATGTAATACAAAACCAAAAGTACTGAAACACAAGCTGAGTAGTCATCCATCAACAATGAACGGCAGGCAAAACACAAATGTGTCCCTCTTCCATCGGTAATATGTAAAGATGACTGATTTCCATTCTGGCACTGAATCTTAGTGACAGTGCTGCCTCTTCCAGTCTTAAATAATATGAATGTTTAGATTAAGTGGCACAGTCCCCAACCTGCATTGCAGGTTTTAAATATTTATTTGAATATGTATGTATTTGTGGCATTTCTCAAAACACTTAAGCTCACTAGTTTGGCAACTGATCTGCAGCTCATTTAATATAGAAAATAAAGAGCGGAACCCAGTGCCTGTCATTCAAATATTGAATATGGGAAAATCATAGGCACTTGTAAGAAAGGAGGAGAAACGTCTTACACTAGGCAGCAGCAGAAAAGAAGAAGTAGATAGCTGGTCATTTGTCTTAGCGTGTTAATTTTTTGCAGCGATGTGATGTCGTCACTTAGATGGACTTGAATCAGATCTCTGGAATGCCTATAAATTCTTTCTTTTCTGTTGTCTAGTTGTCTACTTTCTTAAAAGTGCGTACAATCTACCTGTTTTCATTATTTGGTTGCAGCTCATTTAGATGCCTGGGGTATTCTACAAGTTTCTTTTCTTGATTCAGTTAGATTAGCCTTTAGCAGATCTGTTTTTCTTACATCTCATATGATTGGACAGCTTTTAATATGCTAACAAATTTGTGTTAGAACTTCTAAGACAATTTTGGGGTGTTTCAAAACCATAGCGTAATTATTTAATGCTTTTCATAGCTAGATTTTTATTTTTATGCACAGATATGTGTACATGGCTGAGAATAAGGAAGAGAAATAGTGTGATGCAATTTTATATGTTCTCTAAATGTATGCTATATTTCTTGATTTATTTTCAAAGTTATGAGCTCATTAGTTTAAGCTTTGTACCGCTGTTTTATTTAGTGTGTCTACGTTGATGATGATGAGACTGTAGATGAAATATACATAAAATTGTACAGTGAGTGTAATAACAGCCATCAAAAGCTTTCTTGATTTTTACTTGCACTTTTTTTTTTCATTTGGTTGTGGTCTTATTAAAATATGCTGGCCTCTCGTTGTTAATTGTCAGATTATGTCTAAGAATGTTGCCGATGCCTTGATCACAGACTGTTACAAGTGTTAACCATCACATGCCATAATCTTAGGATGCTTCCAATAAAAATATATATACTCATGCATTTACTTAATACCAAGGCTGTGAAAACTTGTAGATACATACTTTTATGAAGTGGTAAACTTTTGAATCAAACTTACTGTTGAAATGTACTGCACATTAAAGAAAAACAGGGCAGATAAATTAGAACATTGTAGCAACATGTTTAGTATTTTAAAATACCCCAAAAAATTAACAAATTGGATAATGCAGTGTGGATTAGTCTTAATTTTCATAGCACATTGGTTTTGTCTTTCTAAATGTATGTATACTGAAAATTAATAGTGTATCTGTAGGTAAGCATTTGATAATTCATAAATCTACATTTGATAATAGACTGATTTGAGTTATATTAATGATTGCTACATAAAATACATTCAACCGCTCAGGGTGAAAAAAGCTGGTTACCATGCTTTCCTATCAAAAGCATGGAATAAGTGTTTTATTGTTGGCACTAAAGAGTTGTTACTTAGTGTACACAAAAGACAGTGCTATGTGAATAAAGCGTATATGTTTTATGCTTCTGTTTTGATGTTTTTAGCAGATTTTGTCTGTATGTTTACATTACTTGAAGAAGTGTACATATACTATTAATTTTCAATAAATATTAAACCAATCTTTCAGAGAAGACAGCTAGAATGTATTTTGACTGCAGGAAAGATTGAAGGGAAAAAAAGATAGAGGTAACAAAGAGAGAAGATACTGAGATAGAGGACAACAAAGAGATAAGATACTGAGATAGAGGACAACAAAGAGAGAAGATACTGAGATAGAGGACAACAAAGAGAGAAGATACTGAGATAGAGGACAACAAAGAGATAAGATACTGGACAGTTTGACATCATGGAAAGAAGTCAACAGCAGAGTAGATAGATAGTACTAGAGACAGGAAGAGACTTGATCACTTACACTACCAGGCATGGTACTTGAAGATGATGTGTACATTACTATTAAATTCCAGTGAAAATTAAACAAGGCAGTGTTACTACTATAAAATGATTGAAAGTTACAGGAGAGAAATAAATGTATTATTAAGAATTAAGCTGTTGGT
Source organism: Oreohelix idahoensis (assembly GCA_024509875.1). Taxonomy (NCBI): domain Eukaryota; kingdom Metazoa; phylum Mollusca; class Gastropoda; order Stylommatophora; family Oreohelicidae; genus Oreohelix; species Oreohelix idahoensis. The sequence goes on from JAMPIV010004927.1 coordinate 163,725, forward strand.
AATGAAATTATATATATACAACAGTAATAAAGTCTGGTTATGCATTGCTTTGTCTATTGGTTCTTTCTTGTGGTTGAAGGAAAAACCCACACAGATACTCTGCGATGTGAGAAGAATGCCCTGTGGTTTTGGTTTGGTATGTATAGGCACATAAATCAGTCATGAGGGGGTGAGATAGATCTGCAGCAGCGTTCTTCCATTTAGTACTAATCTGAATGTTTGCAAATGAATTTATTAGAGTCAGGCAGACAACAAGCATATATTTACACATAGTTTACTTTTTATTCTTTACATAGAGAAAGAAACACGATGAATATAAATATACAGTACTTTGCAAAAAAAATGGCAGTCATATTTTCGCAACGCAGCACACTCATAGAAGCAAATAATAATAAAAACTGTATGTCCAGAGGAAGATTGATATCTCCCCTATCTATTAACAGTGGTTTCAGTACAATATAATGTTGCCTTCTCCAGCAAGGCAAGCCTGGATGCGGCGAGGCATACTTCCCACAAATGTTTGTAGGTAATTGTGAGTCAGACTGTCCCAGTATTTTTCAGCTACCTTCTTCAATTGTTCAACGTCTCTGAGTCCACTCTTTTTTAAATGATTCTTGAGTAGTGCCCAAACGTTTTCAATTGGGTTTAGGTCAGGACTGTTGCTGGGCCACTTCAGCACTATCACATTCTTCTCTTGCAGCCATGCTTTGGTGGTATGAGCTGTATGCTTTGGGTCATTGTCATGTTGAAATGTGCACCCATCGGGGTACATGACCTGCATAAATTGCAGAAGGTGTCCCTCTAGTATGTCGATGTACCTTTCTTTCGTGAGAATTCCTGTGAAAACACACAGTGGGGTGGCACCTCTTGCTGACACCCCTCCCCAAAGATGGAATTTCTGGGTATGTTTCGGTCGCTGGTACACAGGCGTTACAGAGTCTTTCGTCCAAATATTTATTTGAGCAGGATAAGACCAAACAGAACATTCATCTGAAAAAATCACATTGTCCCATGACAAATTTTTGTTTTCGTGGCACCAGTTCAAGCGCATCTGTTTGTGAGCAATGGTGACGAAATTACCAGCTTTTTTGTGTAATTCATCCTGTGTAGCTCCCGGTTGACAGTAGCATTAGATACCTCTGGGCTTCCCAACTCGATCATGCGCTGCCGTATGTTTTCTACACTCTTCATTCGCCCAGCCCGAACGATTTGGGCGAGACGCCGATGGTCCTTTGTGTCCAAAATTCTTGGCCTCCCACTACCTTCTTTTCGCTCGATTCCATTACCTGCTTTTAATTTACTCACAACTCTGTAGACAGTCCGCTCAGGAATGTTCAAGGTTTTAGAAATGTTGGAACATGTTTGATTTCCTTCATTCCAAAGCTGTGAAATTAACATACACTTTGTCTTTGTAGCCATTTTCTGACACTAGTATTAGAATATGTCGTCTGCTCTATTATCAAGGGACTGTACTCTACGCAAATTAGGGGCAGAAAATTATTTTTTTACAGCATTTTAGGTATGTGTTTACTGTATATGTTATGCACTTAATTTGTGGACATTCTTGTGACCGCAAATTAATGGGGCAGAACATGCATAGTTTTAATTAGATTTCATGTTGCATAGTGTTTTAGCTGAGCAATATGACTGCGTGGATCAGAAAGATAAAAGAAAATGTTGAAAGCATCAGTGCAGGTGACACTTAGACTCATGGGAAAGAACCTGCAGTAATTTTAAATGAAACACAATGTATAGAAACAAAAGCAATGAAATGATAAATAATTAAGTAAATTAAAAAATCAAACAAACAAAATGTTTAGGACATATAAAAAGGGTCATAAATAATTAACAAAGTTGAGACTACAAAGCTCATTGTTAATGCAGACATAAGAAGGGTAAAGAAGAGGTGAAAAGAACTTGTAACGATTGCCCAGGACATTAGGGTTTGGCGAAGCCCGAAGGACTATGCTCCACTGAGAGCTGAAAGGCAAAGATGAAGATTAACAAGAGCATCAAGTCGCAGAATTGTTAAAGCACTTGCTTTTGAAGGCATTGAAACCAGGTGGCATCATGCTCTAGTCCAGTGATCTGCAACCTTGTTTTTACTTCACGGCACACCTAAGTGCCCTTCAGAATTCCACAGCACACTATAATTAAGTGGGATATTGTAATTATTTAAAAATTTGCTGCAACCGTATGTAAACGCTCCTTTGTTTGTTTGTTTTTTTTTGGATGGATTAGTGGATAATGATAACAAAACTTATTTGTAGAATTGTAAATGTGAGATTCTTCGTAATATATCGCCAGAAACATATTTTGTTTACCTTTATGTGGTGTATTTTGCCTGTTGTCACAGCACACCAGGCAGACACCCACGTCACACTAATGTACCGCTGCACACCAGTTGCGAAGCACTGCTCTAGTCTGCCCAGCTGTAAATGGGTACCTGATCTCATCTCGTTAGTTAGGAAAAGCAAAGACAGCGAGTAAGGGAACGCACCTCATAAAGCTGTGACCTGCTATAGTGAAGCCTTTACCTTTTAATACTTTGGTAAAAATGGAAATGGAGATACAATTTTAAGACAAATGGGCAAACGAGGGGCTGCACTGTAAGTAGGAGGATATTAGGTACTGCCAAAGCAAGAAGCAAGCAATATGAATATCCAGTACAGCTAATCTTCATCTCAGAGAAGTGGCTTTGATCTGAAAGATAAAGCAACTTAACCATCAATATGACAACCAGTATGATATATTAACATGTCATGGATAAACTTATGCAACACTTGCGTATCAGAATTAATTGTACAGCAAATTGTGAATCCTGTTCTCAAAATCTTGATGTGAGCATTTGGAAGAACTAGTATTGTGTGCATCTTTCTCTAACACTTTAGCATACAGTAGTTGTTGTCTGAGTACATTTATTTAGTGATACATATAAGAAATTGTTGTTTCCTTAAACAGTGTGTTTAAAGGTTCTGAGCATTTTATTTGTGACTTGCATCTCATCCCAATGATTTCTGCACATCTAAAATTTTTAACATTGTGCAGTATGACTTACAAACATGAGATCATTAGGTGGGTTAAAAAGATCTTTACAGAGCAGATACAAATTCAGTTTATGTTGTTGATCATATCCCATTTGCATATACTGTTAAGGTGAAATTGTGTGAATGAATATATGCACAACTCTTATTTTCTAATAAGTACATTTCTTTTATTGACTAGTATATTTTATGTGTAAGGCATCATGTATCATTTTCATTTTATCTCAGAATTGTAAAATTCATCGTCAAAGATCTATTTACAGCTTTAGTCTTTGTTGTCATGGCACGAAATGCTTTGCATTCTTCAGTCTTTCATCACATAATTTGTAGTGGAACATTTGATTATTTGTGTCTGTATGTGTAAGCCAAGTTTGCCTTCAACCTTCTCCAACCAGTATGAACAAACAAAATCTTTATTTTGTCAGGGTAAAGAAATAGTCATTATAAGTAACTGCAGCTTTCTACAGAATGTTAGAACGCCCAATTCTCAGCCATTTGAAAAGAATGTCTGCTCTCTCAGAAAAATGAAATTATGCTGTTCTACACAAATGTAAAGTATCACATCCCAACTTCAGATCTTCGACAGATTTCTCTGTTTAGATGTATATGATATACCTCTGGGTACCAGCCGGCAGTGTAGCCAGGCATGCCATCCTTTAGAGTTAAAAGAGAGATTAAGGAAGCCAGGTAAATTCTTGATAAGAATGGTAGAATAGGAAAACCAAGTAACTGGAACATTACTAATGGAGCCAAAGAAGACAGTTCAGAAGAGAAGTCGGTAGTGAACAAGATTTGCACCCCATGGTTCTATGAACAGAAAGGATGGATAATGATGTGTGTACATACATACATACACATTAGATAGTACATTGGGCAGTCCTGCATAATTTTTTAATTTACCAAAATACACAATTGCAAATGATTTTTTAAAGTACTAGCAAATTGTGTTAAGTATCCCATTATGAAGGTACAAGGCACAGTATTCAAAGCGTGATTTTGCATGCAGCATGTTAACATTAGCCCTTTGTCAGGACACGAATAAAGAATAGGACGTCTAACTTTCTCAAGCACATGGCAAGGAAATGATAAATACGAGGTTGTGCATGGAACTGGCAATCTCATCTTGTAAAACAGATTGCCATAATAACCACTACAGCAGGAACATGTGCTTCGACATAGACTTCCTCAGGGCTCCATTTGCTGTGGTGGGTCCATGGCCAAAGAGAGATTAAGGATATTAGGTACTGCCACAGCAAGAAGCAAGCAATTTGAATATCCAGTACAGCTAATCTTTATCTCGGAGAAGTGACTTTGATCTGAAAGATAAAGCAACTTTATAAAGCAAAATTTCGTCGCGAGCAACAGTTGCAACCTTATGTTCCACGGTGAACAAAACTGAGCAATGATTTTGATGATCTCATCTCTGATTAAATGCTGCTAAGGCGAGTATAGCGCGGCTACTGACAGTAGAGGTCATCTCCTGGGCTTCTCATGGCAGTCTCATTTATACAAATAGGAGACGGGGAGTCTCTTGCGCCCTAAAACCAGAGTGTATATGGTGGTGGCAACTCGTCTAGAAGGGAGAGTGATTTCAAACAACTTGCAGTTACATGCCTCCTAATTATGTCAACCACATGCACATAAAATGGAAGGCGACAAAAAATGTCATTCATATCCTTGGTCTGGCCCACGTTTCAGTAGTTTCACTACGAAGTAGTCGGCCGAGTGTTGTTAAAGGAATTAGCGAAAAAAAAAAGGAGAGGATGATGTTAACGCTCATAATGGGAAATACGCAGCATTCTCCATACAGCTTGATCTCACCCCAAGTGACTTGATCTGCCAGGGCACTGTAGTAGTTCCTAGCTGGTGGATGTTTCAACACAGATGACCATATCGTTTTAAGAATGTGACTGATCAGTATGACATGCGGAGAGCATGAGCAATGACTGCATGGGGGGTACATAGCTCAGGAAGAGTAGTGAGTATCTGAAGATGTAAATAAGCAATAACACATCAAGGTATGGTGCAGCACTCTTAAGAAAACAAAAAAATAGAAAACTAAACATAATATCAACAGAAATGATATGCTTTACCGAGGGATCGAACCTAGGACCATCCGAACGGCACCACCGCCTCGCTGCGAGATTGAATCACATCTAACAACACTGCCAACTAAGCACCCCCAAATAGTTCTCCGTGGACAGTGACCATTTGACGATGTAGACAAGTAATCCTTTCGTTTTGTGCATAAAGATGTTTATGTATGTATTTTGGTAAATAGAAAAACTAGGCAAAGACCAACATACCATAAATGTATGTTGTACAGTTGTATGCTAATACTGTGTATGTAAGTGTATGGCACTGTAATTCTGCTTTTATGACGTACGTGCATATCTGTATTGTGACATATGTTGTCATTATTTGTTTTAAAAGTCTTTATGTTCATGCGATTTAAATAAAATTGTTTATTTTAAACAAAATGGCATGGCTGCTTCACTTAAAATTTGACTGAAAATTCAATAGTATCGTTAGCGTGACTTGTGCACCGTAATAAATTTAGATTCATATGCAAGGATATAGCTGTGAGACGAGGTCTACTTTGTCACGACTCGTGAATTGCGGAAGTAATTTACTGTGTTCTCATAGGTCATTTAGGTCTTTGTTTATTTGACTCCTGAATGCTGTTTAACTGGCATTCAGTCCATCTATGAAGTATAGTGCTTGTCTCTTAGTTCTTTCCTCTGTCTTGAGGACTTCTACTGCAGTTTTCAGGGCATGTGCTCGTGATCTGTTCTATTTAAAAATGTCACTGATACTGCTGATGTTTTTTATGTGCATTGTTGCTAACTATCATAAAGGTACCTTCCTTGCACCCACGTCCTTTTTCTGTTACATCAGTTGCTGATCCATGTATATATTTCCAACCAGCGCCTGCTTGAGAAGTGTTTGTGTTTTGTGGTATAGTTTCTTTTTTGCTTCGGTCTATTTATTGCTTTTCTCGATCGTGCGAATGTTCTTTCATCTCAATGAAGCTGTGTCTTCTGCAGACAGGGAATAGGAATACAGCGTGGATGGGTTTGGTAAGTGGCTATAGGATTTCAATGTATTTTTTTTTTCTTATTTTTTAAACTGAAGTTTCTCTGCTTTAATCTACTGCTGATCTGTCCATTTAGTTTGTTCGTAGATTAGGCGGGGGCTCAAGTACTGTCACAGTCATTAATGGTGCCGGGGATAAGCTCGCAACTCTAATTTAGACTATAACCCACGGGAAAGAAGAGAAAGCCAAGCAGAGTCTGGAGAAAAGCGGTAGAAGAGCAAGCCAGTGAAATGTCGTGGCGAGCAACAGTTGCAACCTTATGTTCCACGGTCAACAAAACTGAGCGATGATTTTGATGATCTCATCTCTGATTAAATGCTGCTAAGGTGAGTATAGCGCGGCTACTGACAGTTAAAAGTTAGTTGCTTATCCTTTACAGGACGTGGCAATCAACCCCAGCTTTTATTGGCTGTTTGTGATTTTTCTAGGCAATTTTTTTCATTCAGTAGTTTGCCATTGCTTTCTGAATGGTACGGCGCTTATACACAAAGCGATCTGCTACCAAACCGCCTGCAGCAGGTTTCGAACCTGGTATATCTGGATTATGAAACTGCGTTCATATCCATTAGGCCACAGACAAGTAGAGATCAATAAATCTCAGTCCTAAGGGTCTTTTGTGTTTGGATATGCGCCCTAATATAACCGACTAGGTTGAACGGGGTGCACCTCGCCAAAACGAGGCAAAACTTTATTTAAACCAAAAAAAAAAAGTAGAGATTATCTCCTGGGCTTCTCATGGCAGTCTCATTTAATGCAAATAGGTGACGGGGAGTCTCTTGCGCCCTAAAACCAGAGTGTATATGGTGGTGGCAACTCATCTAGAAGGGAAAGTGATTTCAAACAACTTGCAGTTACATGCCTCCTAATTATGTCAACTACATGCACATTAAATGGAAGGCGACAAAAAATGCCATTCATATCCTTGGTCCGGCCCACGTTTCAGTAGTTTCACTACGAAGTAGTCGTCCGAGTGTTGTTAAAGGAAAGCTTCGGAACCGCCTCATCTGGTAGGGACTATCATGTACAACTGGGAACATCAGTACGTCATCCAGTTCCTGGACGCAACGGCTGCACTGTGAACATAGATGTGAAGCTCTATAACATCAAAACGGGCAAGAGATTGAGGATCAACATCTTGGCGATGGACGAGACCAAACAGACTGTATCTGGAATAAAAATATAACAATTTTTAAAAGTGTATACTGTGGGTAAAACATATTAAGGATTGGTACCATTCATTTTAAAGAAGAAAAGATCCAACTCTGTCAAGACCTTCTAAATTCACTGCACGAATTCCGGTCAATAAACATGTTGCATTGTATTCTTTTTTGCCCCTTATATTTCTCACTTAGCGCTCGCTTTCTTCCCTCTTGTCTTCCCTGACGAAGGCTGCAACGTGGCAACTTTCTTTATGCTAGTCAGATGTACTACCATTTTTTCAACCCATCATCTGGAGATGCTGGGCAATTTCAGAAAGGGTTTTATTGCTTAGACTAAAGGACATACTGTTGAAAACTGGACACAAGTATAGTCTCCAACAGCAGACAATACAGAAGAATAAATTAAAAGAGTTTTACAGTTGCCCGGATGGTGCTGAAGAAACAAACTAATAAATACCCTTTAGCTCCCAAAGGAGCATAGGCCTTCAATAAACACGTCAAGTCTTCCTGTCACGTGCCAACAGTTCAAGTTCTTTCCACGTTTTCCTCATCAGTTTCACATTTATCTCCAGTTCTCTTCTCCGTGTGTTTTTTTTCTTTCTACCTCTGCTTCTCTTTTCCTGTGGATTCCAGAACAAGACTACCTTTAATGCTATCAACAGGTTTCTTCAATGTGTGTCCTATCCATCGCCAGCGTCTTCTTCTCATCTCTTGTTTCACTGGTTCTTGTCATCACTTTCACATTTGTGTCACGGGTTGCCTCCCCTTTGCTCTGTAGTGATGGTCCAACAAAGGTCAAAACCTAGAGTATCTAATGTGGGTCTTCAAAAGTATCTACCTTCGCACAAGATTACTCTAGACAGAGATGCAGATAAAAGAATGATGATGCTTCTACCTTGAGGGAGTATTCACAAGATATTTCAGAAGTCGAAAACAATGCTGAATGGGTCTTAGCAATGTTAACTTTTATCTGTGAAGAAGTATTATATATTTTAATTAATCTCGTACAAGCCCCCAACTGAATTAACAGTAAAATTCTTATAATTATTGGCTCTATAGGTGTAATTATATACAGTACTTTGCAAAAAAATATGGCAGTCATATTGCTCAGCTAAATAAGCTGAAATCTAATTAAATATGCATGTTCTGCCCCAAATTTTCACTCCACTGAAGTGAGCAAACACTACCAAAAAGTTAAAAAAAAAATTAGCGTAGAGTAACGTCCCTTGATAATAGAGCAGACGACAATTTCTAATGCTAGTGGCAGAAAATGGATACACAGTCAAAGTGTATGTTAATTTCACAGCTTTGGAATGAAGGAAATCAAACATGTTCTAACATTTCTAAAACCTTGAACATTCCTGAGCGGACTGTCTACAGAGTTGTGAGTAAATTAAAAGCAGGTAATGGAATCGAGCGAAAAGAAGGTAGTGGGAGGCCAAGAATTTTGGTCACAAAGGACCATCGGTGTCTCGCCCAAATCGTTCGGGCTGGGCCAATGAAGAGTGTAGAAAACATTGGGAAGCCCAGAGGTATCTAATGCTATTGTCAACCGGGAGCTACACAGGATGAATTACACAAAAAAGCGGATAATTTCGTCACCATTGCTCACAGAGACTCACAAACAGATGCGCTTGAACTGGTGCCACGAACACCAAAATTTGTCATGGGACAATGTGATTTTTTCAGATGAATGTTCTGTTTGGTCTTATCCTGCTCAAATAAATATTTGGACGAAAGGCTCTGTAACGCCTGTGTACCAGCGACCGAAACATACCTAGAAATTCCATCTTTGGGGAGGGGTGTCAGCAAGAGGTGCCACCCCATTGTGTGTTTTCACAGGAATTCTCACGAAAGAAAGGTACATCGACATACTAGAGGGACACCTTCTGCCATTTATGCAGGTCATGTACCCCGATGGGTGCACATTTCAACATGACAATGACCCAAATCCTACAGCTCATACCCCCAAAGCATGGCTGCAAGAGAAGAATGTGATAGTGCTGAAGTGGCCCAGCAACAGTCCCGATCTAAACCCAATTGAAAACGTTTGGGCACTACTCAAGAATCATTTAAAAAAGAGTGGACTCAGAGACGTTGAACAATTGAAGAAGGTAGCTGAAAAATACTGGGGCAGTCTGACTCTCAATTACCTACAAACATTTGTGGGAAGTATGCCTCTCCGCATCCAGGCTTGCCTTGCTGGAGAAGGCAACATTATATTGTACTGAATTATATATATATATAATAAAGATACTGATTCATACGTGTACACTCCTATCTATAATAACTGAATCAACTATGAATTTGTAAAACTTACTTACTTACTTAGTCGTTCCCCTTCTACCGTGAGGTGTAGAGGTTTGGAAGGGAGAGCGCCAGACTATTCTATCGGCTGTCTTCCTCCTGGCCTGGTTCCATTCTAGTCCTCGGTCCTTCAAAGATTGTCTAATGTTGCCCTCCCAGCGGACTCTGGGTCGTCCTCGGGGTCTGGATCCTTGGCTCTTTGTTTCCCATGCTTGTCGTGGTAGCCGATCTTCTCCCATTCTGCAGACATGGCCAAACCATCTTAGTTGGGACTGTTCTACTTGGGTCTGTAGGGGGTGGCATTTTAGGCCTTGACGTATCGTCTGGTTGCGGACCATGTCTCTTCTTGTTACTTCAACCACCTTCCTCAGATACCTCATTTCTGAGGTTTGGGTCTGGCTTTTGTGGGTTGTAGTCATTGCCCACGACTCGCATCCATATGTCAAGACTGGGACATAGGTGGAGCGGTATGCAGCCATCTTCGTTTTCTTACCAACCTCTTTCTTGCTGAGGAATCCACGATTTATGGCCTGAAAAAGTCTCCCAGCCGCTGCTTTTCGAGTGGCCAACTCTTCTTTGATGCCTCCCTTTCGGTCTATAATAGCTCCGAGATATTTAAAGTGGTCGACCTGCTCCAGGACCTGTCTCCCAACTTAATCTGATGTTTTCTTTCTTCTCGTGATATCACCATGGATTTTGTTTTAGAGCTGCTTATGACCATCCCTCTCTTCTCCAGCTCTTCCTTCCAGACTTGCAGGTTGGATTGGAGATGTGCCTCTGATTTAAATTTGTAAAACAACATATAACAAATTGAATGATCAAATATTACGTAACATTTAAATATAAAAAAAGGTTATGTTTAGATGTGATGCAGAAAAATTTTGTTATTGTCATCGATATTTGATGGAAGGTAAATGTTCGTTGCTGTTGCCTGTTTAATAAGCACTTAGCTGAAAATCGGTGACTACTGCTGCTCTTGTTCGTTAATTCGTCTCTCTGTGACAAGGGGCACATCCCGAGCGAAGGGTGCAGGAGGTAATCTCTCCTGGTGTCAGTGCTGATTATCTTCACAGGCCCGTCAGATATAGCCATCTAGTGTCGACACTCAGTTTTCTGAATCACAGATTCGTAGAACTAATGGTCTTGTAGACTACCCACGAACTTTAGAGAAAATAAAAAGAACAAAGGCTTCTGCTAAGTCTTTGTTTTCCTAACATTAAATAAGCGCCTTTCCCGCGGTCCGTACACCAGTTTCTTTTCTCTATGAAGTTTTATCCTCCCTGAGTATATACAGTATATTCCCTGGAATATGATGCAAAATCACCATCATCTTTTAAGTAATTTAATGAAAAAATGAGACTGGACAGCAGCGAATACAATGGCTTGTGCCTGAAGGAACATATTTAAGTTTACATATAACTCATAAATGATAATATAAATTATGCACATGCTGATACAATCATCACTCACTCCCTGCTCCATTCGGAGTCTGGTGTAACCTCTGCTTTTGCTTCCCTGTGAGAACTAGCACAAAGCAATCACCATCGCTTTGCTTTGGTGGTTCATGAATATATTATTTTCATATTCTGAGGTTGCCAGCAAGTACAAACATGTCAAATTCAAAGTATAAAATATATGTTACACATTACCCCAAACTAGCTGGGAATTCTAGACTTCTTGCTCAGTAGAATAGTCTCAGCAACTTGGTAAAGATGCCTCGAACACACGTCAGGGGTATCATTTCTAGTTAGAATCCCTCTGTGACTTCGTGAGTAGATCCATTAGGAGTCAGGTTTCCGTATTAACAGGTAAATCTTCCTTGCTGTAGCGTTCAGAACGAGTTCCGATACATGTTTTTTCAGGTCCTATAGGGTCAGAATCCTAACTCTATTCTTTCCTGGCTTCAGTCCGAGCTGTCTACTTGACGATTCTGGAATGCAGTTTGTTTTATCCTCCGAATTTGCTAGGTTATATTGCAGTTTTCCTACCCACGTTTCCACCTGGCGTTTGGTACAAAACTTCCAATCAGAATAATTGTTTATTTCTGACTCTCATATGATCCAATCCATGAGCTAGAATGTAGTGGGTCGGGGTGTCAGTTATTTTACTTTCCCCCGCGTGTTTTAAAGTATCATTTTACGGGTTGCCTCTCCTTTGCTCTGTAGTGATGGTCAAACAAAGGCCAAAACCTAGAGTATCTAATGTGGGTCTTCAAAAGTATCTACCTTCGCACAAGATTACTCTAGACAGAGATGGCATGCCTGATACAGGCAGGAGGAGAAGGCAGCGCTCGTATATACCATGCATTATGCTGCAAGATCTGGCAAAGCGGAATTTGGCCCAAGGAATGGAAAAGATCAATTTACATACCCTTGCCAAAAAAAAGGGCAACCTGAAACTGTGCACAAACTACAGAACTATAGCTCTTATAAGCCATGCCAGCAAAATACTATTACAAATCATAATGAAAAGGATGCAACAAAAGCTAGAAACAGAAATAAACGAAGTACATGCGGGTTTTTGACCAGGTAGAGGCACTAGAGATCATATATTCAACATGAGGATTGTGATGCTACACTGTAATTCTGTCTTTCGACAGGCCCGATTCTGTGGTTCTAGTTTGAGTTTTCACCAGTTCTCTTCATTTTGTAATTATATGGGGTTTGCCTTGGTTCTTCTCATGTGAATATATATCGTGTTTGGTATTTTTAGGAGGTAATTTTAATGGGTTCGTTTTATGTCGGTAGGTTTATTTTTCACTCGGCCAGTTTTACCCTCTTCTGAATTTTTCGCGATTCCCGTAGATTTCATTGTTTACGAAAATCGCTATTTTCGGGCACTCCTGTATGACGCGTCAGTAGCACGAGGCCATCACGTAATATGACGCAATTTTCCTACACGTGGGATTTGCGTAGGTGAATAGTATTGATTTTTTATGGCGCTGCCATTGGTCCGCGATTTGCGTAGGAAGGGAATCCGCGTGGGCGGTTTCTCTTGTATATAATGAGAGAGGAAACTGCGGGCAATTGTCTCTGAAGAAATAATTGCCTGGCCGTAGGACTACGTAATTTATCGTTCTCCACTGTGGGAAAAACCAACGATAATCGGTATGTAACTATTTTATTAATAGTTTTACTTATTAGTGGGTTTTTCAGAAATTCGCCCGTAGGTAAAGATTAACTTTTCAGTTTTAAAATAAACGATAGTGCCATCCATTATCATTTTTGGAAGAACGACGTAAATGTAACAGTGTGCTTATTCTTTCTACGATTTTGGCAATAGATAGGAGTGTGTGAAGTTGTGAGAAACACGTGTGCCCATATTTGTAGAATGTTATGTAAAACCACCATTTATTCCCGTATATTTTCTAATGTAATTTTATTGGGAAATCCTTGGTGTGTACGTTAATTTTCCTGAGCCTTAAATGTGAGGAATGCAGTGAGCTTATGTTATCAGTGAATTATACGGCGTGGGGAAATAAATCATCCCTACAGCGAGAGTTACCTTAAATTGGAGTAAGCCAGGAAACCTGTTTTAATGTTAAAAAGGAGACCCCGGAATTTCGGACAAAAGAAGTTCCCGAGTTGGCAATGGTGACACGTGGGTAGCCACGCGTCACAAATAGATAAGAGGCAGACAGGTCGGGAGGTTCTGTTTACTTACCTGGCAGATTATAGATGAGAGAGAGAGAGGGGGAAGAAGTGAGAATGAAGAGACACGTGTATAGAATTTTTTTATATATCGTATATGTTAGAGATAAGTGATTTTAGAGAGGGTGTACATTGGAAGCTGTTTCTTTTAATTTCAGCGAGTCCCGGCAATCAGTGGGGAGCGTAAATTTGCCCACGTGCAATTTACCCACGGCACAAGGACATACCTCTGTAGTCAGTGGACTCGAGTTATCGTCAGAAGCAAAAGAAAATTAACCTATGGTCTCTGGCAGTGAAGTCCCTATGCTTCAGCTGGACCGTGGTTTATTTATCATACAGCCGAGAGCATCGCTATTATAGTCTCTAGCAACGGCAGGTGTCCGGGAGACGTGTTTCATTTTTGTACAGCCTGAAATCAAGGCTGTGTTTTTTTCCTCTAACTCCGGAGCGGGTTAAAAGAGGGAAGCTATTCAGCAGCAGAGAAGTTTTGTCGACAGTTTATCAAGCACCTCAGGCTTGATACCTGAACAGCATCGTCATCACCAAATTCAGGAACAGGTGACAGGGTTACCATACCTAGGTCCTGATAGAAATCGAGAGAAGAGAGTAACGGAGACGCCGCATCATCAGCCCTCGAGTGTTAGAGAGACACTGAGACCAAGAGAGAGAAAGAGAGATAGAGAAGGAGGGAGAAAATAGACAGGACCAGTAGGGTCTGTTCAGTATCCATTGGACGGATAGACACTGAGTCTGCGTTCGAAAAACCAAGTCTATTATTTTAGCATTTCTTGTGGTGTAGTTATCGGCGCATATCGCCTAACTAGTAGAAAGCTGTGTAGCCGTTCGTTGAGGAAGAGTCACCAGGACTGAGACAATAGAAAGCTTATTAATGTTAGAGAGTGGAGGCTAAAGTTGACAGCCCCACAAGATCAAAGTACTTTAAAGCACTAACCATTTTTATTGTTCCTCAGCAGGGTGACAGGAAGAGTGAATGTGATTGAGGTTTTTTTTGGTTGAGTGTCTCGTACGCCCGCTAATACTCGCGGCGAAATCTCAGGTTATTATTTATGTCTAACCTGACATTGATTTTACGTGAGTATCCCTTTATTTCTTGTACAGAGACAGGTGTCCCTCGCCATTCAGGCAAATACTCGCCGATTTCGGAGGTACCCATTGCAGCTGGGTCGGCTCAGGAGCCGCCAGTCCCTGGTCGACGACACTTCTTCAAATGTCCTCGCCAGGTCTCGAGTTAATCCAGTCCAAATCCCGGTCGACGAAAAATCCTCAAATGCCGTCGCCCGGGTTTGATCCTGTATCACCCGGTCGCCAGAGCGGTGTTGTAACCACTACGCTAGCGCGGCTCCCTGTCTTGCTATTTAATCGTTACTTGTTTTCAGGCCGTGCAACAGTGCACGCTATCGACTGACTTGATGACGTATGATGCCATTTTTGTGTGTGTTTTCCTTGTATGTAAATAAATATATACATATATTATTTACTGGATCAGCTTCTATTCTTTACTATACTTACTCTATGTTGTCTGTATAGTGGTGTTTGTGGTCGTATTTATACACCTTATCTCCTTGTATTTAAAGGAAGTCAGAGGAGGGCGAGACTATAGCCAGTCTAAAGTCACGAAGCGGCAAGGGGAGATTCAAATCCTGGTTCTATCCCTTGAGCCAATAGTCGCGTCTGTCCACAGGCATGTCATTTTCCATCTAAATTCTATTTTCTCAGACTTTCTCATACTAGGGTCTTGCTTTCATTCAGGCACACTCTATAAAATTAAAACCACTTCGTGACAAGGATCATCATAGAAAAGTGTAGAGAATTCAACGTTGACCTACATACTTGTTTCATTGATTACACCAAAGCTTTCGATTGTGTACAACATCAGCAGTTATGGGCTATTATGAAAAATATGGGATTTCCAAACCACCTTATACAACTCATCGCACTGCTGTACCAAGAACAACAGGCAGCCGTAAGAATAGAGGGGGAAACATCAGAATGGTTTGAAGTACAGAAAGGAGTAAGACAAGGCTGTACCCTTTCCCCTTACCTGTTTAACATTTATGCCGAGAATATCATGAGAAATGTAAGAGATGACCAAGAACACACAGAGTTTGACTCATTTAACATCGGCGGGTACCAGATCCCGGAAATCAGATATACTGACGACACAATCCTCCTATCGACCAACCCAGAAGGACTTGAACAATTACTTCTGTCCACCAAAAAACACAGCGAGGCCCAGAATCTATACCTAAACACCAAGAAGACTAAAGTATTGACAACAGACAAAGTAAAGACCAAACCAGAAATTGAAATTGATAACGAAGAACTGGAAAGTGTTAATGAATTTGAATACTTAGGATCAATCATCAACAGCTCTGGCGTCTGTGCAGTAGAAATTAAAAGAAGACTTGCAATTGCTTCACATAAACTAATACAGATGAAAAACCTATGGCAAGGCACAAGCAAAGAAACAAAGTTACAACTGATCAGAGCATGTATATTCCCAGTGGCAACATACGGCTGCGAGACTTGGACACTCAATAAAACAGTTGCAAAAAAGATTACATCATTTGAAATGAAATGCTACAGAAGGATGTTGAGAATACCCTGGACAGAAAAAAAGACCAACAGAGAAGTACTGCACTCACTAAACGTACAGGAACATTGGCTCCTAAATACCATCGCAATAAGGAAGCTGAAATTTTTCGGTCATATAAAAAGACATAGTAGTCTGGAAAAAAACAGCGATGGAAGGCATGGTCCCTGGAAAAAGGGGAAGGGGTCGACCTAGACGACGGTGGACCCAGGACATCACAGAGAGTCTGAACTTGTCTTTGGCTGATGCAGGTCGACTTGCCCAGAATCGTGATGCGTTCAGAGCAGCTGTAATGGAGACAACGTTCTGGAAAGAATACGTCACATGATGATGACCTTATCTCTCATATATGGCCCGATTTCTTCCGTCCCTCTTAGATAACCTTTCAATTACGATTTGTAATCTCGCTTGCAGATAGTGTCATCGCTAATTTGTCTACCCATACGGGTTTCTCTGTAATAATTACGCAGACAATGTTTTGTCGGAAGTGAGTTAGTAATTATCCCCTGTACTTTCCGGGTCCCTCAGAAGAATAAACTGCGACATACAGCAGACAACATCTGGTCTTCTTTTTATATTCTCCGCCACAGTGTCTGAAGGCTTTTGTAGCGAATAATTCGCCTAGATGGACCTTTTCACGGTTACCATAGGAGCCAATCTGGTTCAACAACTTAAGCGATTATAATTAATCCTTAAGGATGGTCAATTAACCGTGAAATAACACTATCGCAGTATGAACAGAGGCGCGGCGATTGGACAGGTTTATGTGCATAAAATGAAAACATAAATGGAGAAAGTAGAAGGGAAAGAAGGGGAGTAAAAGGTCACAACCAAAATTCCGTCACACCTTGTCATAACATTTCAATCCTTCTGTTCTACGCAAGCACACATTTATGAATGTCTGTAATTTGTGTTGTTGTTTTTGTTGTTCTCCGTGTTTCAGAGCATACAATAGGACGGACTTTACATTTGAGTTGAAGATTCTTATTTTCGTGTTGGACTTGATTTCTCTTGTTCTCCATATACAAATTTAAAACGTTTTACAGCTTCCTGGGCGGTGGTGGAAAAAAAAAACCGATGTAAAGTATTAGAAATGATCATCGTAACCGGAAACTTCAATGCCGATGTAGGTAGCCAGTAGGAACAAACAGTAGAACAGCGTGGCTTTGAAGATCGTTTTGATAGTGGAGACAAACTGGTGGAATGTGCAAAGAACCAAGGCAATAATTTGAGACATATAGTTCCAACCATACCGAGACGAATATCAGCGTGTATGAGTTCTGATAGCAAGAAGAGTGTGACGTATAACGGAAATGAAGCCTCCTGTATCCGACAGCCTTTCGTGACCTCAGCATAGTTTTAAGATTCGCTAACAAAGTCACGCATTTCTCTGCCTGTCTGACTCACCTTGTAATCCACGCCTCTTTTACTTGACCATATCAAACGAGCTTGTTTACCAACTTTCGCAACCTGTCATTCATAGCAGAGAGCGAACCACGTTCGTTTACGCAAGTTTCTCACGCGAGCGAATCTTTCAATATTACGATGACGAGCAGATCGCACGTGGAAAAAACACGTGGAAAGGTAACGGCCTTTGAAGATTCTCTATAAGGGGAGCAAATCCTTTGATCTCGAGAAACAGGGAAAATCTCAGACAGGAGCCCGCTACATGGGTTAAGCTTTTGTTGTCGATTAGCAACGGTCGGCAGAAGCGACCGTTAAACCCTTGATCTGGGAAACGTAGTTTCAGATTTCTCTGCTGGGAAACGGAGTGTGAGAAGTCACATCTTCTAGAGATCATAACAACATGATCGTATATAAACTGCGTCTTTCTAAAATCATTATCAGAGTCGCTCAGATTTTTTTCGGAGAGTCTAAACACGTTATATAGAACCACTGGGAATAGATGTGTTAATAGAGTGTGGTGTTCTTTCTGGATTTCTGGTAATATATAAATTATTGAAATGTGGATATATAGAAGAATGGGGAGTATCTCATGGAAAGAGATGAAAACAAATAAGGAGGTCCTAGAAAATCTAGGTATGAAAAGAGAACTAATGAGAGAGGTCAAAGTTCGGCAGCTAAAATACTTTGGCCACATAAAAAGGCATAACACCTTGCAGAAGACCATAACAGAAGGGAGAGTTGAAGGCAAACGTGCAAGGGGAAGACAGCGCTATAAGTGGGAAGATAACATCAAGAGATGGACGGGAAAGAGTCTATCAGAGTGTACCACAAAGACAAGAGACAGAAGACGTTGGATATCCATTACAGCCAACCTTCGTTGTGGAGATGGCAACTGATGATGATGATGATAAATTTGTTCTTAAGCGTATTAAAGTGTTAAAAGCTTTATCATCTTAAATTCACTGTGATTTTCTAGGTGTTTGGACTAGCGAATTAAATAACGCGTAGCTATTTTTATTCCAGATGTTTCAGTTGGAATGTTAATTTAATCACCCGCTATCACACATATAGAGACGGTTTAGTTGACTAATAAATACACTAGGCGACTGATAACACTAGTCAACATATTTTCAAAAGTTATTTGTACCAGAAATTAAATATACCATTTCTTATTGATTTTGACATGCTGATTTCAAATATCATAATGAAATTCACCAATTGGCTCTGGTTTTTTTTTTTTTAATGATGAATTTACATTACAGTAATACAAATAATGTATGCTTGTTTAATTCTCTGGGGTGAACAGCTAGTCTTTCTACTTTACCATTATAAAAATTGTGGTTACATACTCAATTAATTGATATTTCAACATAAAATGATAGAAAAAATAAAAACATTATTTAAAGTTCACATATGTTTTAAAAAGGCACAAATTTAAACCATTCCGTCATTATTCAGTCGCTGTTCGAGCTCTCTTTGCTTGCTTCTTGTAGTCAATCGATGAGGTGTCTCTTGTCACAGTCAAACAGTAATCAGCAAGCATTGAAGGGCTCCAATTGCCTTGATACCTTGTCTCCATAGCAGCAATGTCCTGGTGAAATCGTTCACCATGCTCATCACTGACCGCTCCACAGTTTGACGTAAAGAAATCCAGATGAGAATCCAGAAAATGAATTTTCAAAGACATGTTGCAGCCAAGACTCTTATACTTCAGAAGGAGATTTTCTACAATTTCATTGTAATTATCAGATCTGTTGTTTCCAAGAAAATTGTCCACCACTGACTTAAATGCTAGCCATGCTGGTTTTTCCTTGCCATGCAACACGCAAAGAAACTCGTCATCATGAAGAAGTTTTCGAATTTGCGGACCAACAAATACTCCCTCTCTTATTTTAGCTTCACTCAGTCTTGGAAATTTTCTGATGAGGTATTTGAAAGCCTCATCTGTTTTCTCCATTGCCTTGACAAAGTTTTTCATGAGACCCAGCTTAATGTGCAAGGGTGGCAACAAAATCTTGCTGGTGTCGACAAGTGCTGGGTTCTCAACGTTCTTACTGCCAGGCTGCAATGACTGCCTGATTGGCCAATGTCTTCTGATGTAATGGTCACTTCGTGCACGGCTATCCCACTCACAGAGAAAGCAACAGTACTTGGTGTATCCACCCTGTAGTCCAAGCAAAAGAGCGACCACTTTTAAATCACCGCAAAGTGACCATGATGATGATCGTAGTTTATACACTTCAAAAGCTGCTTAATGTTTTCATAAGTTTCTTTCATATGAACTGCGTGACCAACTGGAATTGACGGTAACACATTACCATTATTCAACAAAACAGCTTTAAGACTCGTCTTGGATGAATCAATGAAAAGCCTTCACTCTTCCGGTATGTAATTGATTTTGAGGGATGCCATTAAACCAGAAATGTTGTGGCACGCAGAAAGGTCACCCTCTATGAAAAAGAATGTAATAAGCAGCTTCTGGCGGTTCCTATACACAGAAATTGTAACATCTTCTGCCAGGAGATTCCACTGTTGCAATCTGGAACCCAAAAGCTCCACCTTGTTCTTCGGTAAATTCAGATCTCTTACAAGATCATTCAGTTCACCTTGGGTTATTTAGTGTGGTTTAGTGGATGTAGTTTGCTCAAAATCTGGGTCGCTTGAGGTTGATGGTTCAGGACCACCAATGTCCTCTTCTTCATCAGTGGAAGCAGCTGAAAATGATTCTGGCACTTTGGGAACTGGTAGGTCATCGCCATGTGGTACCGGACGTATTGCAGAGGGGATGTTTGGATATTCCAGAGTCTATTTTTTTCTTCTTTGATATGCCTCTCCCAATTGGAGGGACCGTGCAAAAGTAACAGTTGTTGAGATGATCAGTGGGCTCTCTCCAAATCATTGGGACTGCAAAAGGCATAGCTTGCCTTTTGCCAGTCAACCACAGTTTAAGATGTGCTGCACATGTATTGCAGCGTATGTGTGGCGCCCAGCTCTTATCTTGATCTCCTATTCTGCAGCCAAAATACAAACTGTACGCCTTCTTAATCACTTTAGTTATATTTCGTTTTTGTGATAGAAATGTCACCTCACCACATATATAACAGAAATTATTAGCACTGTTCACACATGTCCTAGGCATTTTTAACTACGATACTTTTGATAAGGACAAATGCACTAACTAATGGCAAAATTTTATCAGAGATAAGATATTTATACACAAAGGTGATGTAATCATAGGTAGGATTGCATCATCAACTTTTAGTTACATTTTTATTGGTCATTAGAAAAAATTATGCAATGGCCCACAACAGTTGCGTCATATATATATATATATATATATATATATATATATATATATATATATATATATATATATATATATATATATATATATATATATACATTGACCGTAATTAAATAAACTAGTAGCATATGTCTTGAAAACTAGAGCCAATCAACATTTTTAAATGTCATTTTCGTTTTCAGCACACCAAAATTAGTTAAGATCAGCTATTTTCATTTCTGGTACATTTTGGTTGTTGACTAGTGTAATTGACGGAATACAATTCACTTTTATTTCATTGTGTGTAATTTAGTAAGTGACTGTGTGTGACTATCTCATGCGACTAAACAAACAGACGCCGAAAATATAATAGTTATTAATGACAGGCGATATTTGTTGAGTGCGCGTAGGGATAATTTAATCATAATTGACATTATGCGCTGATCGTTGACTGGAGCAGGAGGGGGGAAAGGCTTCATGCCCCAACCAAACTTGCACCTGCTAAGCGATGCGCGACAGGATAAGCTAGACATAACGTGCGCCTTTTAACTTTAATCAGGACTGACGGAGAGAATGAGAGATGTCTCGTCCCCTTCCGTGTATATATATATATATATATATATATATATATATATATATATATATATATATATATATATATATATATATATATATATATATATATATATATATATATATATATATATATATATATATATATATATATCATTAGCAGTAATTTTTTCATAATTTTCCTACATCCCTTAGGCAACTTGATCAACGGTGACCAGCGGTTTTTTTATGTGACTATATCTTGGGCCTTGTCTCCATTTTTACTGATTGGATTAAAGTTGTCTTCTGTTGGCTGACGTGTCTCCAAGTTTCAGTTGTGAACAGGACGGGCCACGGAGACTAACGAACATTGTAATAGTAAATTTTAACTGGACTTACAAAATGCCCAGATATATTCTTTTTGCATTTTATCAGCCCATTGTGGTGAAATAACAATAACTGTTCTCCCGACTTCTGATAGTCGTTTCCAAGAGAATATTTATCCAGAAGAGTCACGCTATTTCAGAATCGGCACTCACCAGAGCCAGCCGATAGGATTTACCAATCAATTACTTACCATCATCAGTAACAATTTTTAGCAACTAGCCGTGTCCAAATACCAGAAGTATTTGTTTTTCCATACTTTGCTGAGAACACTAGATCTAGATTTTTTTCTATCATTAACTATTCGAGGTGACACTATCGATCCAGGATTACCTCACCAAACTTGGCGTCCACCTTATAAAGTTATTGTCAAGGCAGGACTGGGGCCAAATTTGGCACTGAATCCTGACATTATCAATATCGATAAATATATTCAGGATAACTGTACATTCCAGGAAATATCACCAAGATTAGGTAAGGAGAGAGAGAGCGTGGCCACGTATGTCAGAGAGAGAGAGATTGAATATTTTCTTGATACGGTAGCTTGTACCAAACTAGCTTATTTGGCTTTAACAATTGTTTACTTTACGGCTTAGCACGTATTAGGAATTTTGTTTCTTTACTGTCTATATACTGTAACCTATTGCTAACCTTTTAACCTTTGGGGTTATTAACTTGGTTGGGTTCTTATCTTCTCAACGAGGAGAGGGCATAGGCATTCTGTTATATTTTCTATGCATGTAATTCTGATGTATCTGATCTTTCTGATATTCGATGTTGTAAAGTTCAGTGATAATAAACAACAAAAGAACTAACTTTGTGTGTGTTGGTCAGACCCATACCCATTTAACCATAGTTTTTCACGTTTGTGTGTCTTGTTGTCACATTGCTGTGTGTGTGTATGTGTTTAGTAAACTTATATTTCTCAATATAAGGGGGTGCCAGATTGTCTTATCCTAAAATATAGTCGTATAGAAATGCTGGACTAGAGAAACTATTCAGTCCAGAGACAGATCTTCTCCTTAACTATTCACTTGTGAAAATCTATTTCTTACACTTTTACTTCTCACGGATTATCACCATCTCCTATACTCAGGCGGGACCTTAAATAACTTTAAAACCTATCTAAACACGACAAAGAGAAATAAATAAAGTTTACTATATTAACAGAGGATGGGGTCGGTGAGGCTCAGAGGTATGGCGTCCGCCTCTAATTCTAAAGGTACCAGTTCGCTCCCAACCTAAGGAATATAATTGATGGGATTTTTTTCTTCAGAACCAGTGGTTCCTAATGATGTCATATCCGGATCTCCTGGGTAGTGAGATCAGATGCCTAGCCTTCTCGGATAATGACGAAAAAACAGGAGGTCCCGTGTGAAAGTTACGCATTAAATATTCCTCGACAGTTGGAAATCGTAAAGAGTAGGCCATACGGCCGCTGCCCTGGCAAAGTTTAAAAATTAGGAAACTTACCTTTTTTTATTAGTAATTATTTTTATTAATGTTTATTAGTACTATTTGTATTATTATTAAGGTAAAAACAATAAACCCATTTTATTAAAACATTTCATTTTTTAAACTTATGCACGGGCCCCCAAGAGCTCCGAGCCCCTAGCCATAGCATACTTAGCCTAATTGATAATCCGGCCCTGGTGTCATCCTGGACACCCCGGGCTTTTTCACCCTTGTCTCCCTATGTTAACAACATGGCAGTTGTGAGAGACCGTTTTTAATCTGCTATTGCTTTGTTGTTGTTATTTATTTTTTTATGGGGGGTGGCGCCGCATGAGATATTTATTCTTTAAAACTAAAAAAAAATGTTGTTCTCATTGCGAGCATGTGAACTTCAAATACTGTAGAGGTGTAGGAGGCAGGAAGGACATACCCGGCTACACGCACTGTACAGTGCTTCTTACCGTCAGGTAAGGAACACTGGACAAGTGATTCTTGCCTAGGTAGCAGGCACTTAACTCAGGCAGGAAGCACTGTACAGTAGGAAGGACGTACACGGCAACACACACTGTGCAGTAATTCTTGTCAAAAAAAAAATAAATTGGTATATCGCACTGCGTTGTAGTTATTATAATCCATTAGGCAGATATTTCCATCTTTCCTTCCTTTATAGGACAAAAGACTGGAGAGGTAAAGAGTAAAGATGTTTTTATGTTTGCTTCATATGTTATTCATTTATAGTGTGTAAACAAATTTTATGAAATTTTTCTAATTTCGTCTAAAATGTATGGTGGGAAATTATTATTTCAATGTTCATTCCAAACAGGTATCGGTATGGTGCGTGTAGTGGGATCATAATTTGGGTAGTAAATAATAAATATAAGGTAAGGGTGGTCCCATTGCAGATACTGCCGTAGTGGAGTGAAGCGTAAGAGACTTCACTATACTGGGTCCAGCATCGAGAGATGAGGTGACCAGTACCCTTTTTCGCTGCCTTTTCCTTCCCTAACTCACGAGCAAAGTCAGGTACCCATTTACAGATGGGTAGACTGGAGCGTGTCGATACCGTGAATCGAACCCAGCACCTTTGCCAAGAGAGACCATCGCTCTAACTACTCTTTCAATGGACGCTCAATAAATAAATAAATAAATAAATAATATTGCATATAATTGTACTTCTGAATAATTTTTATTAATTATAATTGTTAAACTAAAAAAAATATGAAAGAAAGATCTTGGTTGTTATATCACACTGTGTATACAAACAATTGGAAGATCTGGAATATGCAGATGACATTGCACTACTAGCGCATTCACATCAACACATCCAGGAAAAAACGGATAGACTTAATAAGTTTAACCAGCAGGTGGGCTTGAACATCAATTTAAAGAAATCAGAGATCATGACGCTCAATGTGAGCAACCCTGAGCCCATATCAGTAAGGAATCAGCAACTGGTACAGACAGACACCTTCACATACCTAGGATGCATAGTAACACCAGACGGCGGGGCAGGCAAAGACATCAACATCAGAATGAATAAGGCAAGAACAGCCTTTTTTAACCTAAACAACATCTCGAAGTCCTCTCAATACAGCACAAGCACAAAATTAAGATTATATCAAAGCTATGTGCTTTCTGTGCTTCTCTATAGTGCGGAATGCTGGAGAGTTACAGAGAAGGAAATGTCGAAATTGTCCTCTTTTCAAACAACATGCCTAAGAAAAATTCACCGAATCTTTTGGCCGAATACCATCACCAACCAAGATCTGCTTACTCGGAGCAAGCAAGAGGACATGCACACCATCATAGCTGGCAGACGCTGGAGCTGGGTTGGCCATGTCCTCAGAAGAGACCCCGATGCCATCACAAGAACAGCTATGCTTTGGACCTGTGGCGTAGCGTTTGAAGGATAAGAATTATTTTTGAGGAAATAATAGATCTGAATGTGGAAGATTGGCTCAAGAATTCCGGTTGGGTTTTTCCACTTCTGAAGGGGGATGAAGAGGGTAAATTCTCCTAACTAGACAGGGTTGTAAGGAGATATTTGGTCTCTCGCTACCATAGTCCCCTTCTCAGTTATCTATTATTGTTATCCTTAATTATTGCTGGGATAGTTTATAATTTACGAGCCCCCCCCCCCCCCCCCCCCCCTTATTAAGGAAGATAAACATCACACAATATTCAACATCTAATAGAAGGAACAAGGCATGGGGAACATTATATACACCCAATTGGTTTATTACAATAAAATGAATAGATGGTGGATGATAGTATTGCCGATGGAATTAGTGTCTGCTGTATGTATTATGTATCTCACAATTCAAGTGTTTTTAATCATGGATGACTAAAGATATGGCATTGATATGGTGAGTTCCCTTTTTCGAGGAATTTATCTTTTCAGCCCCTGGCTGATAGTGAAGCGGGGTTAGTTCTCCGGTCTCCTTCTGACGTTGCCCCAGGTAGGTCTTGAATGGTTCGGATTTGCCTTCTCTGTGCTCGACTCCGTATTCTGCTCTGAGATTGGACTGTCGTGCAAGGCTCCACCATAGACTACTCAGAGATGGACCTTAATCACAATTTAGACACGTGGCTTCAATGCTTTTAATGCGTGAATTCGCCGATATCTGGATTAGGTCTAGCTGTCTCGAGGTTTCCTGGGCAAGTGAAAAATGGCTGGCTTTGCCGCCTTTTAGCGGGTCATTTCCGCTTGGGCACGTGATCCGTAGCGTGCATCATGTGACCTTAGCATCATATAGACGCTCCAATCAATAACGTTAAAAGTCACGTGGGGTTTTCCTAAGTGACCTAAACTGGTTCTATCTAAGTTTAAGCAGTCGGTCCTAAATTAAAGCGGGTTTCTAGCTACCGAGGTCAGGGGTCAACAATGACGTCGTATCTAAAAATAGTATTAGACTCGAGGAGAAAATCACTGAACGCTAGGAGAATATCCGCAAGTGGAATTTCCCACGACTTTACGGGCTTCTCGATCATGCATTGAAGATGATAAAAAATGGCGTCTCGTAATTAAAAATAAAGAAGAGAAGATTGGGCAAGTCGTCACACAAGCCCCTCCTCAAGTTTGACGTTCCGTCCAACTCCTCTGGTCCTGTCTTCCTCTTCTTTTACCGCTTCTCATTCGTAGTTTGCATAAGGGTGTTTACTAAAAAATCTACCCCTACGTTGTTCTTCCCAGGTAAGTATTCTGGTTTTCTTCCTGGTTTTCTTTGGATGCCTACGTCTGCAGCAATGCTTCCCTAGGTCCTGTAACTGGTCTACCCTATGTGTTGAGGTTACCTGGTTACACTCTGAACAGGACTTCACATATCGAGCTATGTCTTCCATGATGCCGGGCCAATAATAACGGGTGGCTATCCTTTGATTTGTGGCACCATTACCCAGGTGTTCACTCAAAGTATCACCGTGCCCCATTCCATAACTTTATTTCTATATATGGATGGCACCACAATCTGTCCATGACTTTTTAGCCCTCTGCCAGCTTTCCTGTGCAAGAGTCCATGTTCCATATAAAAGTCACCCTTTCTTCGAGGGTTATGTGAGTTTTTTCAATTTGCCAAAGCAAGGCCCCAATGTGCTATCAGCTGCTTGAGCCCTTTTCATCTTATTCGGATGAATTTCTAATTTAGAGTCCCTCTCTATGCATTTGGAGTCAGACCTGGTCTGGATGGCAGCCATAACCACAGGCTTTACTGGTTCTCCTAAAAAGACATATCTACGCCCTAACATCAGGGGGTAGAAAGGATCCTCTAAAACTGCAGCATTGATTTCCCCTTCCACATAGCGACAACTGACCTGAATCTTTGCTATGGGCAAATTTAAGGGTAATGCTCCCTTGAGTGGCCCCTAGATATCCACTGTTTCTGTGGGGAGTTGTTCGGGGTGCACCAGAGATGAAGAAACGACCGCGTCATAGGACAAACCTGTGTCATACATCCCGATGACTTGTTTGCCATTCACGGTCACTGTCTCCTGTATAGGTGGGTGATGTAGGCTATTCTGACTCACTGTCAGTTCCTTCCTGTCAACAGCCCTCACCTGCAAACATGCAACCTGATGTGGAGGGTTTTTCCTTCTGCACTCGGCAGTATTGGGGTTGCTCATTTTACACGTCTTACACCACTTTTCTCCCCGCCTCTGAGGCTGGAAAGCTGATCTTTGAGTAGTCTTATTCTGCCTGTCATGTTTTCTGAAGTGGTGGTAAGGTA
Source organism: Oreohelix idahoensis (assembly GCA_024509875.1). NCBI lineage: Eukaryota > Metazoa > Mollusca > Gastropoda > Stylommatophora > Oreohelicidae > Oreohelix > Oreohelix idahoensis. The sequence goes on from JAMPIV010004927.1 coordinate 190,901, forward strand.
GATTCATTTGGGGGTCCAAGTGTGCCTGAGGTGTCGGCCTCGATAATTCTTCCGGTTGGTTCCACCGGGATGGGTCATTCTCTGTTAGCGCTGCCTGATAACGTTCTGCCAACTGGACAATGGATTCTAAAGTGCTGGCCCCATTCTCTGTCAGGAATCTCCTCATGTCAGAAGTCATGGTGTCCTTCAGTTGTTCAATAACGACCATCTCCTTCAGACCTTCCCAATCATGAGAAAAATTCCCTAGGGCACACCACTTTTCCACGTACGAATCCAGTCTAGCAGCAAATTGAGCAAAGTTCTCTCCGACTTCCCAACTAGAGTTACGGAACCTCTTCCTATATGCGTCAGCATGTAGCTCATAACGTATCAGGAGTGCCTTTTTCAGAGAGTCATAGTCATCCTGTAAACCTGGAGGAAGCTTGCTATACACTTCATAAGCAGTTCCTCTAAGCCCTTGTGACAGTTTCAGGTTCCACTTGCTCCTCTCCAACCCAAATGTGGTGGCAAACTTTTCAAATTTGTCCAAATACATATCGATCGAGTCGGCTTGTTCCGAGAAAGCTTCAAATGGAAACGTCAAGGGTCCCAAGTTCGACATGTGTAAGGATGGCAAAGGTCCTGCGCCCCCTGCGTGCAAGGAGGGCATATTATCTGACCGTGGTGATTGGTTGCCTGATGATGTAGATGCTGTCGCACCGGCTACTGGTTCAACTCTTTGAGCCTGTCCCTGCATCTCTAACTGCTTCATCTTCAGTGCATGCTCGCGTTCATCTCTCTCGCTTCTTTCCTTAGCGTCTACAGCTCTTATCCTCTCATCTATTTCGGCTAACTTTATTCGCTCTTCTCTTTCAGCTTTCGCTGTTTCTCGGGCGTAATACTTATCAGTCTCGACACTGACATAATTCGCAAGGTCCACCCCACTATAACCCAGATCTCTACCGGCCTTCCCTAGTGCTGCCTTAAGCTTAACTATTTCAGCCATCTTTTGCGGTTATAGTCCACCTGAGTAAGCTAGTGCTACCTCCCAATAGTATTTCTAACACCAAGCAAAAACTTACTAATTATCAGACTGCTGTAGAATGAAATTACTACAGTTATGGAGACTTAAGGTCTGTAATTCAATGAAATACAAAATCATGAACTAACTTAATTGCATACAACATATATAAAGGGATTCACCAATCAATGCCTGAAATTCTAGAAAAATGTTTTCTTTCTAGAGCTCAACTGTGTGAAATTACATGTGTTCAAATAGTATACTGTAATGAATGAATGAATGATACTATCCCAGAGGTATGATATAATTACATAAGTTCAAATCCCGGACTGAGACCCCAGTGTGGCGTAGCGTTTGAAGGATAAGAATTATTTTTGAGGAAATAATAGATCTGAATGTGGAAGATTGGCTCAAGAATTCCGGTTGGGTTTTTCCACTTCTGAAGGGAGACGAAGAGGGTAAATTCTCCTAACTAGACAGGGTTGTAAGGAGATATTTGGTCTCTCGCTACCATAGTCCCCTTCTCAGTTATCTATTATTGTTATCCTTAATTATTGCTGGGATAGTTTATAATTTACGCCTCCCCCTCCCTTATTAAGGAAGATAAACATCAGACAATATTCAACATCTAATAGAAGGAACAAGGCATGGGGTACATTATATACACCCAATTGGTTTATTACAATAAAATGAATAGATGGTGGATGATAGTATTGCCGATGGAATTAGTGTCTGCTGTATGTATTATGTGTCTCACAATTCAAGTGTTTTTCATCATGGATGACTAAAGATATGGCATTGATATGGTGAGTTCCCTTTTTCGAGGAACTTATCTTTTCAGCCCCTGGCTGATAGTGAAGCGGGGTTAGTTCTCTGGTCTCCTTCTGACGTTGCCCCAGGTAGGTCTTGAATGGTTCGGATTTGCCTTCTCTGTGCTCGACTCCGTATTCTGCTCTGAGATTGGACTGTCGTGCAAGGCTCCACCATAGACTACTCAGAGATGGACCTTAATCACAATTTAGACACGTGGCTTCAATGCTTTTAATGCATGAATTCGCCGATATCTGGATTAGGTCTAGCTGTCTCGAGATTTCCTGGGCAAGTGAAAAATGGTTGGCTTTGCCGCACTTTTAGCGGGTCATTTCCGCTTGGGCACGTGATCCGTAGCGTGCATCATGTGACCTTAGCATCATATAGACGCTCCAATCAATAACGTTAAAAGTCACGTGGGGTTTTCCTAAGTGGCCTAAACTGGTTCTATCTAAGTTTAAGCAGTCGGTCCTAAATTAAAGCGGGTTTCTAGCTACCGAGGTCAGGGGTCAACAATGACGTCGTATCTAAAAATAGTATTAGACTCGAGGAGAAAATCACTGAACGCTAGGAGAATATCCGCAAGTGGAATTTCCCATGACTTTACGGGCTTCTCGATCATGCATTGAAGATGATAAAAAATGGCGTCTCGTAATTAAAAATAAAGAAGAGAAGATTGGGCAAGTCGTCACAGGACCCCTGAAGGAAAACGAAAGAGAGGCCGACCAAAAACAACCTGGCGGAGGACTGTGGAGGCTGAGATGCAAAGAATGAACCAGAGTTGGGGTACTGTGCGAAGGATGGCCGCCGACCGAGCAAAGTGGAATCAATTTGTTGTTGCCCTACAAGACGCCACTAGGCGTGATGGCCACTGACTGCTTTGACGGTCGGCGGCTAGGATCAAAGAAGAAGAAGTATACAAACAGACTTTTGGTTAAGGAAAAGAAATGAAATAAGCTTCATTTAATTATTTACAGGTATCATACTGAGACGAAGTGTCAAGAGTGGCTGACGTTCAATCTTAGTATATGTGTTCAAAACCCACATTTTTACGAGCTAATTTTAGGGAGTACACTTGAGACATGACAACCGTTACTGGTTTTACATGAAATAATTTATCTATAATGATAACATGCAGTGTTATATATTAAAATGTGAAGAAATAAAAGCGCTATGACAGGTACTAAATTGAACTGGTCAGTGATTTTAAACATGCTTGCAATAATGACATTGGTGAATGCTGAAAGGTATGCGATAAATTTAACTATTCTTAGTATCTGATTGACCGTAACTTATTACGGTCGAAAAAATTAGCTTCGTTGCCCGCTCCGCTATAAGTGTTCTGGACACAGAAGACCATTGTATGGACATGAGGTAAAGCATTCATATGGGCGTGAGATGGCAGGGAAAGTAAACCCGTAACAATTTCGTGCTGAAATCGAATGTGTCGGGCCGAAAGGCGCAGATATCGCAGCTCTGCTCTAAACTACGACACAACATAAGCCTACATACCGCTTAGAGAAGGACATAATGTAAGAGTGAGATATGGTCGAGCGAATGCAAACAACAACAACACATTTCACAACGTGAGCAGATGACGTTATAAATTATTTGACTTTTTATTTTACGGTAAAAAAATAGTTTTTAATGCTCTTTTGGTAATAGTAGTTACTAAATAAGCAATATACATATGTTTAACAGATTTTTAACTGACGCATACTGATTTTCGTTGGTTAGATCTATATGTTTAAGGAATGTCATCTATCCAGTTTTACTTTATTAATATTCTTTATTTATACACTGTCAAGTAGAAAAATAAACGCAATTATCATGTATGAAGGCTTTGGTTTTATTGGCACATCTATTCTATTTCTCAATACATACAATACAGCATTAATTATATTTATGTACAGATTTCCAATTTTTTTTTTTTTACCTTTAAAATGTTAAGTCCTTCCTAACCAAGTTGAGTGCTCCCTACCTAAAAGGCAAGGTTCACTGTACAGTGTCCGCTACCGTTAGGTAGGAGGCACTCTACAGTCTTCCCTATCGTACAGTCCTTCCTACCTCCTACACCGGTACACCTAATTTATTTTCAAACTACTTCCTCATTCACATCATATCACACACACACACACCCACAAATGGCTTGATATACTAAGACGTGCACCCACAGGTGATGTTCTCCCTTAACTTCAAATAGAGGTAATCAGTATATAAACATGTTAAAAAATCAATGTAGTATTTTATGTCAGTTTTACTGTGGACTATGACTATAAGACTGTTCCTACAACTTTGTCTACACTGCTGCTTAAGCTAGATAAATATACACATATTTTAGGGATGAATCTCCCAGTGTAATCCAACTACCTGTATCATTAGTCATATTTATAGGCCTGCTCATAATCGCTATCTTTTCTCTGTATATTTTCAGATCAACTTGCTGTGACCTATCATCAGTTATTCTTATTTTGTCTTGCCCATGGTTACAGTTATGGGACGGAAGAGCTAATTTGTCAGAAAAATCTATAGGCTATCGTCTAACTTTTTTGTCCTATAAGATTCCTAAACCTAACCCATACCTATTATCACTGCATCTCTGATATCTTTTTTAAGGCCCTATTGAACTCATGCCCCACTGTTCTTCATTTCCAGCCTCCACCGAATTTCTTTTTTAATGTTGTTTTTATAATCAAATCAGTAACCAGTAAGAAGAGAAATGGTAACAAGAGACATCCCATCTGCACTCTAATTCTCATCTGAAAGGAGCCAGCAAGTTGTCCTTCATGGAGAATTATACATTTCGTGTCTTCACATGCTTTCTACATTTGCTTAATGAATTTAAGAAGGACTCCACAATGCCTCATCACTTTCTAGACTGATTCTCTGTCTGAACTGCTGAATGCCTTTTCATGGTCCACAAATCCAATGTAAAGGGATGTTTAATTCTAAGCTGTGTTCAGCTGTTATATCCAGTGTGGCTATCTGTTCAGTACAGGATCTCCTTTGTCAATATCCTTCTCACAGCTGCCAGTCTACGGCCTCCTTTAATGTCTCAAGAATGATCATGTTTGTTGTTATTGTTGATCAGAATCGACCCCACTGCACTCCAGGCAAACCCATAGGTGCTCAGTCTCCCTCAGCAAATGTCAAAGAGTATGAATGCTAATTGTATCTGTAGCACGCTGGTTGTACATACGACAGATGCATCCTCTCTCGTGTCCATCTCTGCTATCCCACGTTTGATGCCAAACTCCAAACACATCAGCCTTGTTGATTCATCCATTGCAGTGTCATTATCTAGCAGGCGATCACTGATTGCCCTTAGTATCTCTCCCTTATCCATGTCTAGTGTCCCCACTATGGGTGCTCTCGAGGCCAGTCTGTCAGCTCTCTCATTGACACGTACCCCTGCATGACCAGGACAGTAGATCTACACCAGTTCTTGAAGACTTGAGGATTCTATTGATGTTTTCCATTCCTGCCGCAGCCATCCGTTCTGAACTTTCCGAAGCATGGCTTGAGAGTCTGACAAAATAACTGCCCTGGTTGATGGAGTTTCTGACAGCCACCTTAGTGCTGCAGTAACTGATCATGTTTAATATTTGTCAGCCTTAATAACGGAGAATGTAAACAAAACAAATATATGCAGTTGGTTAAAAAAAACAAATATTTACAGAAGGTAAATAGACGTATACAAGATCTGTTACCACAAGGTTAAGAAATAAGCAGGAAAAATATAAGAGTAAGTATAAGTTAAAGAATAAATGCGTGGACATTTTTAAAAAAAATGAACAGTGGAACTTAAATATAACAAACCAAGAATAAGAAAAGAATATTTATTGGAATCAAAAAATGAAAAAGTTAAACTTTAAAAAAAATGTTCTCTGTGCTTCTTGCTTGTTATTTTATGGCTGGTGAAAGTTTTTTTTCTCCAGAAATGGCTATTGCCAATGTTAGATAATTTTTTAGTTTTGCATTACAGATTACGGAGTCATCCTTTGGTATATTTTGACTGACCTACCATATGGGAGCGGTCATTTTGGTGTTTCACATGGACAAATCAATAGTTTCAAATGTCTTGACCCATGATTGTACATGAGCACACTTTTGTCGAACCTGAAGTTTCAATTATGTATCCTCAGTTAAACACATGTAGAACTGAGCTAAAATAAAACCAACAGGACAGTTCAACACAAGCTGGTCATTGTTTAAAACTATGCCTGTGAAATTTTAGAGATGACAGCTTTTAATACTGAATTTCTTGTGTACCTGACTGTTAAGGATAGATTTGGGATGCAGATAAAATAGTGTGGCATGTTACTACACGCTAGCACATTTCCATTTTTATGTGAGGAACTGTGTTCGCCTGTAGACAAACTACGGTTTGCACGAAGCATCCACCAGTGGTGAGCGAGGCGTTCACCCGTGATGAGCGACGGTAAAATAGTGACGTTTCTGTGACATGTCGTGGGATTCAGTGTGTAAATTAATTGGTCTTCCGTCTTTGTGTTTGCGTCCGAGAGAGATGTAAATTTTCGAGCTCCGGGATAATGGAGAGTGATAAATATATCCATTGTGGCATTATTGATTTTTAGGAGGCCACCACGTTATGTGCAAGATGGTTCATAAACTTATCTAGAAGTTCATACCATAAATTACTATAAGTAACTTTGAGATAATGAGGCAACTAATATTTTGTTTGGCCTGATTTCTTCTGCCGCATTACTTTGGTTTTCGTGGATTGCCCGAACCTTTAGTACAACGGCCAGGATTGAGTGGAGATGAGAGGAGTGTATTATTATCATATTATTGCCACTTAAAGATGCCTACGTTTGAACCTTATTGACGGACCAGGGATAATCTACTACGCTTATCCATTGCCATGTACTTTTTGATGTTTGATGGACGTTATTGTGAAGTGACTTTATTTATTAAATGTCAACCATGTTTTCCCGTGGACCTGTTCACCTACCGGCTTTGTTATGTGTACTGACCATAATGTCCTGAATGAACACCTGCTATCATTCGCGTTTCCATGCATGATCCTCTAATTTATCCCACCGTAACACTGACAGAAAATTCTGAGAAATTTAACTCATGATGTTCTAATTTTGTTTTTAAGTTACATTTGTTTTCACTTATTTTGATTGTTCTATTATAATTAATTTGATATTTTCTCCAGCTCTATATTTCATCTTATTTAGCACTGAAAACACTAGTGAAACACCATAAAATCATGAATGTTAGAACACAAAATACTGATGGAAAGGAATGAAGACTTGTAACACCAGAGACAAAGGGCTTAGAAAAGTGTAGCACCGAACGCATGTAATACTGTATGCATTCAGATATAGACGCAGTTCAAAGAAAAAAAATTTAAACTGTTCCCAGAAATTAAAAAATTTAAATATACCAAAAGGTAGCTTCAATATTTGGGATGGTGAAGGATCCCATTACACACCCATTGAGGCATATTGAGAATATGGTGTTAGGCCCATATTTTCTTGGCACTCGGGGTGATGTGGTCTGCATCATGCCGGCTGCCTTAATCTTCCCAGAGTTGCTCTGGTACCCAATTCATGAGGCTGAGTCAACCCCGGAACAGTTTGCGGTCTAAAAAATTCCACCTCAATTGGGGATTGAACCATGGACCACCAAGCTAGGAAGGCAGGGCGCTACTACCTCGGCTCTCCATAGTTGAAGATGACCCATAATCGTGTTGTTCCTTTGTAAAGCTGATGTATTTGCTGTTTTACCTACAACTCTCGTTTGTCAGTTTTACTGCATTAATAGTTTATCTACTAATGAAAACCTTTTATCCATGCAAAATTTCAGCATACTGATTATAAGTGTCGAGTATGAGCAGGTTAGTGAAAAGCTGTTTGTTTGTGTGTGCTTATGTGTGTGTGTGTTTGTCTGAACGAAAAATGTAATATTGTACACAAGCATTTGCTTGAACTGTGCCAAAAGCCACTTACTAGTAAAAAATCAAGTTAACGGAATCTTTGAAAAATTATTTTACTGAAAATGCATTGCGCTGATATTTCATCACAGGATCATGGAGGTTTTGTGAGTACAAGCACTTTTGACTGCTTAGCTGTTGATTTTCTATACCCATTCCAACAAGACTGAAACTCATGTGACTGCAGAAATGCCACAGACTGCATCAAAGAAAAAGGAATTGTATTTGGGAAAGTGTCTTGGAGATTTGCACACCAAAAGTGATGTCAAACACCTTGATAGTCCTGTCAACATGTAAGTGTATCACTGTTACTTAAAATTCTGTAGAGTTTGATGGACTTGTAGAAAATAATACATTTCATTCATTTATTTTCTTCTTTGCTCCTTAATGGAACATGGAGTCATCATTGTAGCTGATCCCCTTGCAGGAAGATGTACCAAAGAATTCATATACTGTTGTAGGGATGGTTTCAGTAGTGGTTTGTGTTGCATGATGAGGTTGTTAGCCCTATGTACAGCCTCTTTAGTTGTCTGTGATGACAAGCCTGAGGGACTAGTAATCTTATTTTTCTTTGGTTTCCTCAGAAACCCCAGGAACAAACGGGGCATAATAAATTAAAATATGCTTTTCTTCTACCATTGATGACGGGAAAGCTGCATTATCCAGGCAGTCGTAATGTGTCCAATAAAGACCATTTATTGATAGCCAGAAGAAATAGGTGCTATGATAACTAAAGCTATTGTTTAAAATGTTAGTGCATCTGTTTGAAGTGCCCAGTACTTGAGTATATAAACCACTGATGGTGTTAAGTATTACCATATTTAACCTGTTTCTGTTAATATCTTATCTATTCTACTGAATATTTTTTTTTTTTTTTGGTCCTAACCTTTCCTCACTAGGTTTGCTCTTTTCTTTAGGTATGTTTTCTGCAAAGCCTGTGTGATGTCTGCTTTTTTCATTGAAGGTTTTTTTTTTTGTTTAACTTGTCTTATGTGTTTAAATTAATTTTTAGCCTTTCATCTAGGTTTTTTGTCTCAGTTTTTTAGCTTTTCGTGTAGGTTTGTCTAGTTTTTAACTTTTCACCAAGAATGTTTGAAATTAACAGTTGAGGATCTATTGTTTTAGCTAGAGCAAACATAGAAACTGTGGTTTTATGTCAGTATGTCTGTTACATAAAGTTTTTTTTTTCTTTCAGAATAATTAGGTCCCTGAATAAGGTGTTCCAGGATGCTGAAAACTTTGACTCGCAAGGCGATGAAGAAAGGGCATATATAATGTACATGAAATATTTTAACATTCTGAAGCAGATTAAGACAAAAGCTGACTACAAGAATAAGAAGGTAAATGTTTTATGGGTGGTAGATTTGCGCATTATTGAACTTCACCATATATATATACACACACACACACATATACATACATACAAGCCTGTTATCTATATTGGTCATACTATATATATATATATATATATATATATATATATATATATATATATATATATATATATATATATATATATATATATATATACATACACGAGGGACGGTCAAAAAGTAATGCCTCGTAATTTTTAATTTCATTCAGTAGGCAAGAAAACAGATAAAATTCACATTGAAATGTAGCCCCAAGTCTGAACTTCAAAAATTTATTTCTCAATGTAGTCTCCGTTATTTGTTACAGTTTTTGTCCATCTTCTCACAAGGGCATGTATCCCCGCACGGTAAAAATTTGTGTCCTTTTTCCTAAACCACTGGCGTACAGCGCGTTTAAGGGTCTCGGTGTCCTCAAAGTGATGTCCGCGAAGATCTTCTTTCAGTGGTCCGAACAGATGGAAGTCAGAAGGTGCAAGATCAGGACTGTAAGGGGGATGTGGTAATAATGTCCAGCCAAATTCTGCAATCGCATCAATGGTGTGTTTAGTGGTGTGCTGCGTGGCATTATCGTGCAACAGTAGTGCAGTTCTTTGATCTTTTAATGGGTACCCACCGTGCACAAACTTTTGAATAACCAAGGTCTTTAATGATGTTCTGGACACTGCCTTTACTAATGGACAACATGGAAGAAAGTTCATCCAGTGTTACCCGACGGTCACCACGAATGATGCCATCAACTCGATGAATGTTGTGTGGAGTCACTGCGGTAGACGGACGGCCAGTCCGCTTTGCATCAGCCATTGAGGATTGACCTACTTCAGCTTTGTCACAACGATGTACCCAACGTCGGACAGTGCTAACATCCACTGTTGAATCTCCATAAACATTCTTCAAACATTCGTGGATGCGAATTGGGGTCTCGCCTTCAGCATTGAGGAATTCTATGACATAACGTTGTTTTAACCGAACGTCTTTGGCAGCCATTTTTAAACTGTTACAGTGGTGCCACCTGTTACTGAAACAGGTTGGTAATGCTATACAGTGCAGAAGAGTGTTTGAGGAATCCTGCTAAATTTACAAATTGCACACCGATGCAGTATTTACATACATAAAAAATAGGAGGCATTACTTTTTGACCCTCCCTCGTATATATGTGTGTGTATATATATAGTATGACCAATATAGATAACAGGCTTGTCATACAAGGTGACTAATATGATCACGCAAAAGCAAATTACTACAGAAACCACTATTGGAAGAGTGTTTGAATAATCGATGAATGGGGACCAGCTGTAGTGGTAGCTCCTTGCTCCATAGGGAGTGCAAACAAAAAATTATTATGATGATGAATGTAGTGTAACCAAAATAACACTTCAGAACCATTTTTCAATATAGTATATATTACCAATCAGGTCAAGCATGCCGTGAAGCTTGGTCGATGATTATATTCCTGCACAGCTCTGTTGTTGGTCTCTTTCCATGCTCTTTTATCTCTGTCTTCCTCTTCTCTTCTTTCCCTCTATTTTTGCTGTGTTTACAATGTTTTTAATTTGAGTGTTCCTATTCTCATCACATGTCCAGATTGTCGTCCCCTTATATTTATTATTATATTTCTATGTTCAGTAGGTCTTTTCAAGTATTCTTTGTTAGTTGTCTTAGCTGATCATGGGATTCTAGGATTTGTTTCATTCTGCTAACAAGCAATATCTCTGTTGCCTCCAATGGTTTTTGCATTGTTTTGCTTAGTGCCCAAGACTCACTTTCATACAATAATACTGATTCACTGTAACACTTTAGAACCATTTTTCTTGTATTTAATAAGAATTTATGGTATAAGATGTTCCTCAGTTTATGAAATACTGTGTTTGCTTGGTATCATCACTTCCCTTTTTCACACCTTGTGGATCATGGCACCACCAACATGGCTGGTTTCCTTGCAACTTGCCTGAAAGAGCAATAGTCCTATTCTTCCTTTGCCTCCTCAGAGACCTCAAGGGAACTAACTACACTGGGTATTTCTGCATTTTCCATCTCATGTAATAATTGTTCCTGACTATTTTATACAGTGATTGTTTTTTTTTTTTTTTAAATTTGTTCTTTATTGGGGGGGGGGTGGGGGGGGGGGGGGGGGGGGGGGTGGGGGGGGGGGGGGGGGTGGGTTGGGGCTGTCCTTTGCTTGGAGATAACCATTGGTAATATTTTCATACCATTCTCTACACTTTGTTTACTACCTGCTTTAACTAATATTTTCTTTAGGTCCTTTTTTATTTGCTGCTATTAATATTGTGTCATCAACATAGTACAAGATTTTAGTAGGCTATCTTGCATGTAGTAGTTTTGTTTGTCCAGTACTTCTATATTCTTCTTCTATGACATAGTCATGCATTGCTGGAATTTCATGTTCTTAATAGTGGTTTTGATACCTTCCACTATAATCAGTGGTCCTTTCTGTCCTGTAACCGTAACCAGATGCAAGACAAAATGAGAATACTTGATCCAAGGTCACATCAAATACACAGGAGCAAGATAGATATAATGAGAATAAGTGCAAGAAACAGTAGCAAGAATGCACACGAAGAAACACCTTGAACAAGGTGTAGTATCATACATACAATACACCTTGCCAGCAATATAGACAGAATTGGAAGAACAGGCAGTGATATGAAAATTAGGATAGAAAAGGCTGGAGGAGCTTTCATTGTGTTGAGAAATATTTGGAAATTTAAAAAAAAATGAAGTTCAACACAAACATAAAAATCTTCAACTCAAGTGTCATGTCCCTGCTATTGTAAGGCTCTGAAACATGGAGAACAACAAAAACAACAACCAAGAAGTTGCAGACTTTCATGTGTGGAGAATTGGAGGGACAGGCAGTGATATGAACATTAGGAAACAAAAGGCTGGAGGAACTTTCATTGCATTGAGAAATATTTGGAAATTTTGCTGACTACAAGAATAAGAAGGTAAATATTGGGAGCTTCTGTAGAGTAAAAGACTGAAGTAGTATAACAAGATCACTAATGGGGAACTGATAACAAGAACCAGACAAGCACCAGTGGTACAACAGATAAGAAGAAGATGCTAACAATGAGTAGAACATACATTGAAGAAACCTGTTGATAGCATTACAAGACAGTTCTTGTTCTCTCCTTGGTGTGTTGCTTAGGGAGCTGACGGTTAATGCTGATGATAATTATATCTTCTTATTACAGTAACTTAAGCATGTTGTATAAAGCCACTAAGGATGGTTGGGCATAAGCATGGGCAGGTCAACTAAGGAAAATAAAACTCAGCCAACCAAGACAGGAGAAGGTCTTCTGGCAGGGAAAATACTTACTTACTTACTTACTTAGTTAGTCGTTCCCCTTCTACCTTGAGGTGTAGAGGTTTGGAAGAGAGAGCGCCAGACTATCTTCCTCCTGGCCTGGTTCCATTCTAGTCCTCGGTCCTTCAAAGATTGTCTAATGTTGTCCTCCCAGCGGACTCTGGGTCGTCCTGGGGGTCTGGATCCTTGCTGGCAGGGAAAATGATGAGGAAAATGTGGAAAGAGCTTGAGGTGATGGCACGTGACAGGAAGACTTGGCATGTAGTTTGATGAAGGCCTATGCTCCTTGGGGAGCAAAAGGATATTGATTGACTGATTACAGTAACTCCATATTTATATCATAGTTGTTCAGCCACTTTTAAAAGTACCATGTCTAGTTTAATGTCCGTATTCTTCTGTTTATTTTCTTTCTTCTTCTTCTTCGATCCTTAACCAGCGACCGTCAAAGCAGTCAGTGGCCATCACGCCTAGTGGCATCTTGTAGGGCAACAACAAATTGATTCCACTTTGCACGGTCGGTGGCCATCCTTCGTACAGTGCCCCAACTCTGGTTCATTCTTTGCATCTCAGCCTCCACAGTCCTCCGCCAAGTTGTTTTTGGTCGGCCTCTCTTTCGCTTTCCTTCAGGGGTCCAAAGCATAGCTGTTCTTGTGATGGCATCGGGGTCTCTTCTGAGGACATGACCAACCCAGCTCCAGCGTCTGCCAGCTATGATGGTATGCATGTCCTCTTGCTTGCTACGAGTAAGCAGATCTTGGTTGGTGATGGTATTCGGCCAAAAGATTCGGTGAATTTTTCTTAGGCATGTTGTGTGAAAAGAGGACAATTTTGACATTTCCTTCTCTGTGACTCTCCAGCATTCCGCACCATAGAGAAGCACAGAAAGCACGCAACTCTGGTATAATCTTAATTTTGTGCTTGTGCTGTATTGGGAGGACTTCCAGATGTTATTTTCTTTAACTTATTATTATTGTTCCTCATGCTGGTATGTGATCAGTGGTATAGCATGTTTTTGTTTATAATAATGTATTTTAAAATCTTTTGTTGATCAGTATATAATCAAGTCTTTTTGTTTGGGCTTCTCCGTGTCTGTAGTCTTCTAGGATATTGTTGGAATTAAGTGTTTCTTGTGACTGTATCATTCATTTGTACCCACTGTGTTAATGTTGAAACTGTCCTCCTTCTACACAGTCTGCCTAAGCAAAGTTCTCCGAATCTTTTACCCGAATACTATCACTAACAAAGAACTACTTACTCGGAGTAACCAAGAGGACATTCACACCTTCATAGCTGGCAGACGCTGGAGTTGGGTTGGCCACCTCCTCAGAAGAGACCCCGATGCCATCACAAGAACAGCTGTGCTATGGACCCCCGAAGGAAAGCGAAAGAGAGGCCGACCAAAAATGAACTTGGCGGAGAACTGGGGAGGCCGAAATGCAAAGAATGAACCAGAGCTAGGGCACTGTACGAAGGATGGCCGCCGACTGAACAAAGTGGAAGCAGTTTGTTACTGCCCGACAAGCCACTGACTGCTTTGATAGTCGACGGCTAAGGATCAAAGAAGAAGTGTAAATTTATTAGCTGTCTCATTTCTTTTTCCTAATTTGTAGTTGCCTACATGTCTTTAATGTTTTCCTCCCCTTTCTTTTGCATTTAAAATCTGAAAGGATTATAGCAACTTCTGTGATTTTGTATGGGCCACAGCCATCTCTATCTCATTATGAAATGTTTATGTATAGTCCTGTGGGATAGAAGATGTTGGCATGTATATTTTTATAATGACATACTGGTTTTTTTTTTTTTTTGGCACAGTTTGACTAGTATAACTAGTGGCTGCCAAAAACTTGTAGGCTGGCAACCAGGGTTGCATTTCATTGGCTTCCTGATTTCGCGAGTACACGATTTTATGTTCAGCCTTCAAAATATAGCTTACCACAGGAAGTGGGTGATTAATGGGTGGGACTACTGTATGTCATGTTTATATCCGTGCACTGTGTTGTATCAGTGCTCAGAAATGTAATAGTTGAGCAAAGAATGGGTAGGGTAATTATGAAGATGAAAAAAAAAATGTAAGGGCTGAACCTAGAAGCTTAAGAATGAACAGTATGAGAAATCTGATACAATAGTTTTTAAAAAATTGCGTTGACTTGTCACACTGTTTCGCAGGGTTATGTTTTTCTACTCCATAAGATACAACTGTACACCTCTTCTTCTGTGATAATGACATCACAAACCCATATATTAAATATCTTCGTGTATATTCTCATCCAGAAGTTATGCAGTATTTTTAACACAGCAAATTCTATCAACTTCCTTCTCGTTATTTATGGTCCCCAAAAAAAAATCCCTGTCATCGCATCGGTAACCATGCACACAGCCATTTTTGTTTCCCAGCCTTGTCACATTCCACCGCATCTCCTTCCGCAATCATTAACTCATAAGTTGCGGGAGCCAAGAGGTCTGTGCTTGTGCAATGAAACGGGCAGAAGGCAGAGCTCAGCCTCTGTTTTTCGTGAAAAGGGAGAATGGTGTTTTACTTTTGTGCCTACAAAATGCATCCCAGAAGTGAAGTTAAGAATTTTACTGTTAGCGGCATCCAACGTTGTTAGACTAACTGTTGCCTGAAGACATTTGGTGCCCTGCTGTAATATTCTTTGTGATGATGTTGATATTTGCTGAATGATATTACAATTATTTGTGAAGACTGATAGGAAGTGTATTCCTGTTATTACTTTTAGATTTGGGCCTATGCTTCTTAGGGAGCTGAAGGGTGATAATGATGATTACTTTTTCATACTGTGATAAATTAATATAACATTTGTTGTCTGTGCATGAAAAACAACATGTGAAATTGTACAGTTTTGAAAAACAACATGTGAAAATGTACAATTTTGAAAAACAACATGTGAAATTGTACAATTTTGAAAAACGACATGTGAAATTGTACAATTTTGAAAAACAACATGTGAAATTGTACAATTTTTTAAATTGAAAAATGTATTTCAGGAATATTTTGACAATCTCATTGGAAAAAATAACCAGTTAAAGGCAGTAGACAGAGCTGAGCAGCTTTCTGAAAGTTTAAAAGAAAGGTATGTAGTTTAGTGTGCTGCCATATTGTTTCCAATCAGTATGTTGCAGAAAGGATGTTTCTAGATTTGTATGTGATAATGAAGCATTCATGACTTAATGCAGTGATTCACAAACCAGGGGTCACATAGATGTAACTGGGGGTCATAAGAAGGTCTCAGGAAAGAAAAAAAGAATTGTTTTTAACTCTTTGTTTTCTATCTAAGTTTTTTTATAAAGACATATACTAGGTCATGGGAATGATAGAAAAATTCCTTTGGGTTGTGGTGAAAAAAAAAAGTTTGAGAAACAATGGCTTTTGTTTCTTTGTACTGATTACCATTTGCAACAGCTGTAAGATAAATTGCTGCTTAAACTGCAATGTAAAAGGTAGTGATACCATTTAAAGAAAACAGTCATAGTAAGCAGAAATAAAATCAATGCACACTGAAAGTAAAAAATAGTATTGAAGGAATATTGTTTGAACAAGTGTGAAAGAAAACCTACATTTTGAGAGGAACAAAAATAAAAAATCAGAATTCAACAGTAATAAAAGTAATACAAATTTTTTTCAAAATGGATCATCAGTATGATAAATATTTTGATTTCTAGAGACTGATCAATCCAAGCAAGAATCTTACTTGTAAGCTGATATATCTCATCAAGTCTAGAAACTTATTGTCTTTGTATACAAAAATTGTCTTTGTAATGTAGGTTTACATGAGAGTACTCAGCATGTATTAAGCGAAGAAAAAGGACTTTAAAATGGTACAGGCATGGATTCAAAACCTGAATTCTGAACAGTACTGACTGTCTTCAAAGTTGGGTAATTATGTGTATACCCAGTTGGTCTAATGACAACTGGTTTAATGCCGATTCCACCAGTGGCTTGATTCATACAGTACCAGTTAGTTCAATGGTGCAGTTGGTCCACTGGTAATTTATCCAACAGCGACTGGCCAGTTGATTCAGTATATAACCTGGTGCTGATAGTGCAGTGCAGTGGTAGTTTCAGGGGGTCTCTTAGGAGATAAAGAAAGAATATGACAACTTCTCCCTCAAGCATGTCCTACAAGACGACTAATATGAGGTTGGGCATGAGGCTGACAACCTCATGATGAAAAACAAATTGCTAGAGAAACTACCATTGTAAGAGCATGTGAATGCGTGGCACAAGCTTCTTGAAAGGGGACCAGCTGCTGTGGTAGCTTCTTGCTCCATAAGGAGTGAAAACGAAAGTCATGATGATGGTAAAATGATACAGTTTGTTCAGTGCCAGGTGTACAGATATACATCACCACTTTAAAAAAAAATTAAAATTTTGCCTCATATTGTGTGGCTCATTCAGTCCAAGACACAGGGTCTGTCAATTATATTAAGGCACATGTCCAAATATAAAAGACCTTGTGGCCTGGTTTAGAATGAAATTTAAATGTAATAAACCTGCTAAAATACTGGGACACCAATGATCTATTAAGTCTCCAAGGCCTACCTGCAGAAATTGAGCACCTGCACAATCTAACAGAATAAACGTTCTAATAGACAGATCATTATGGCAGCCTGCTTCCTCAGTGAATACATTAAGTGCATGGAAATTCCAGACTGCAAATTTTTTAATGTGCTGGCATGGCCATGGAAACATAAAGATTTTTTTCTAACCTGGATGAGGAAAGGTATAGTATACCTCATAACTTCTCTGTTTCATTTGTTTTTAAATTTTTAGATATGACCTGAAGCAAGCAGAAGCACTTGCCAAAAAATTATCTTCTCTTGAGACATCCAGCAAGTCAAGTGACAAGACGGAAATTACTGACAAGACAAAAACTAAATATGAGAAAAAACATGGTAATTCTTTTGTTCATGTTGTTTTGTTCAATTTTTTTTAGTAAGCTTTTTCCTGTTTTTAATTAATGAAATTGTCCTATTTTTGATTAATGAAATGTGCATTTATATATGAGTTGCTTTGTGATAAATATATAAATTGACATAATGTATAGGAATCTTGCATATTGTTAAAGAACAAATGTTAATATGTTTTGTATTATTGCCACACACAGGCTTATAGCCATTACTATTTAGGAAATATGTCTCTTTGTGGTTACTCATGTTTTTGCACGGTTTTTAACTTATATTGAATGCTGCATATTTAATACGTCACCGGTTGTCAATGACGTAACGCGTTTGCGCGAATTTATTCTAACGGCTAATATTCGTGGCCTTTCGTTACTTCAAGTCGTCCTAGTCAGACGTGTTTTTCAAGCTCCCAGAATTGTGGAGGAATATTATATATTTAAGTGGCATAAACTAACTTCGAAGGCCGCCACTATGTTTTCTAAGATGGTCCTGAACTTATACAGAAATTCCACCTCTTACAGAGAAGTATAACTCAAGTAATTTATATTCACGTTGTCTGGTCCACATTACTTGGGTGTCGTCGACCTGCACGCACCTCTAGTACAGCGGCCAAAACTGAATAATTGAGACGAGATGTATTGATGACTGACTACTATGAATGCCTTGTCTATGGATTGACCATGCATATGTATTTTTACGGAGACCTCACTCACGATTCTCCAACCATGCCAATGTTCCTGAATTAAATAAATGTCAAACGAAGTTATCATGGACCCTCTACAAGATGTCTTGTGTTCTTCGGCCAGTTATGTCTGTGATGAAGTACTGAAATTCTGTTTTTCAAGAGGTCCAGTTTTCTTGTCTTTCTAAATTATTATGTGTTTGGTCTTTTTCTGTAGGTATTTTATTGCATTTTATAAGAGGGATGATGGTAGGTTTTGTTTATACTCGCACCAGTTTCTTTTCTTTAAAGTTAATTGCGATCACGAGGGTTTTTCTTTGTTAAAATTTATCGTAATCACGTAGTCCCAGTTTCTTTGTTAAATATAAATCGCGGTCATGTCTTTGTTTAACAGCGCGCGAGGATTAGATTGGGCGGGGCGGAAAGTTTTCATTGTTTGGCTCACGCAATATGACGCAAGTGGGAAACGCACGCGGTCGGGATAAACAGGTCGACGGGCTTTTAAAATCTATTGGTGTAGACCCCGTTATTAATTTTTTAAGTAATTCTATTGGTTTAGTTGAAAGCTGTAGTAATGACGTCGGCAAAAGTCCGCGGGGATTTTCTTGTATATAACCCCGAGCGGTCTTGTAACAGACCCCTATGCCTGATGAAATTTACTACCATGAATCCAGCATTCATTGTCTGCTCCATGCGGAAGAAACGCAATGAATTGGTATGTGAATATTTTTATTAGAGCCGTAATATTAGTGGGGTTTTTTAAAATATAGAGACATAGCCGGATTCAGTTAAGTTTTCTTCAGGAGGTTAACTGATAGTTAAAACGTAGTGCCATCCATTAGTATCTTTGTAGAAATGATGTAAAGGTAAAGTGTGCCTAATTCTTTCTAGGATAATTGGCAGTATATATAAGAGTGTGGAAAGTGAGATATCACTGGGTGGAGATTTAGCTATGAAAGACATGGGTGCTCGGTAGTATGTAGAGTGTTGTGTGAAACCACCATGTTATTCTGTATATGTACAAGTGTAATATTATGGTCAATTTTTTGTGTGTACGGGATTTTATTGTGCTTAAATGTGGGTAACGCAGTCGGAGGGTAGCGATGTAATTTATAGTGAATTATCCTGCTTAGAGAAGTAAATTAATCCTAGCGAAAGGTTAATTTAAATTTTGGGTTAAGCGAGTAAACCTCACGAGGCAATATCTAAAAGTAGGCCAGATATTTCGTAGAGGGATTTCCCAGGTTTTATTGTTGGACACGTGGCGAGATTGACGTAATAACAGATTATAATCAGACAGTGTCTGGAGTTTGGCTGCGTACCAGAAAGATTTTAAGTTGAAGGGAAGAGGGGAGTGGAAGGGTGAGAGAGAGTGACACGTGGATAACAATATTTTATGTATCGTTGTGCATAGCTGGGTTATCTATCATAACAAAATCCAGAGCTCTGAGCTCGTTGTTGTTACGCACGCAAATTGGCACATGCCAGCGTTGTTGTAATTTCATTTTCTTCACGACCACAATAAAGTCGATTCTCTAAAACCGAAGAGGGGTAACGGGGCCAATTTAAGAAGTTGTCCAGCCTCTGTGACGCTTCTACAGTTTAATTCAAGTACCTCATGCTTGATAATCCAGTCGTCAGTGCAGTTGTCAGAAACCGGGAGACAGGGTGATCATACCTGGTTCTGATAATAAATAAAGTCAACGAGAGAAGGCGTAAACGGAGACACCACCTCAGCAGATGTCGAGAGGGTCAGAGAGAAACTGAAGCAGAGAGAGAGAGAGAGAGAGAGAGAGGAGATAGCCGAGACCAGTAGGGTCTGATGATATATCCTCAGAGGATAGCCTTTGAGTATCAGATGTTATACAAGTCTACTAGTGTAGCAGTCCAGTGTGTTAGTTAGCGGCGCTTATCGCCTAATGAGTTGGAAGCTGTGTAAACAATCGTTTAGGCAGAGTCAACAGGACCATGACAGTAGAAATCTTATTTGTAGTAGAGAATGGAGGCTAAACTGATGCCCCACCAATGAGATCTTGTTTAAATCACTAATCATTCGATTTTTCCCCAGCAGGGTGACTGAAAGAGTGTATGTGATTTGGTTTTCCTAGTGTCTATCTATTTAATTGGTTCTTTGCTTTTTCAGGTCTGTGCAACAGTGCACGATATTTATTTCTTTGCTGTGTGATGAATTTTATTTTCTGATTTGTGTAAATAAACTATACATATAATGCAAACTGGATCAGGTTCTATACTGTACGGTACGTATATATATCGTCTGTATAGTGTATCTGGGGTCTTAGATAATCCTTATCTCCTTTGTTTAAAGGTAGTCAGAGGGGGTGAGGCTATAACAATTCTGAAGTCACGAAGCGGCAAGGGAGAGTCAATCCAGGTTCTCACTCTTGAGCCAATAGTCTCATCTTTCACACAGTCACGTCATTTTCATCAACATTCTATCTTCTCGGACTTTCTCATACTAGGGTCTTGCCTAGTTTCTGCTACATTCAGGCAAACTCTATAAACGTAAATCCACTTCGTGACAATGTCCTGTGATGACCATACCCGTGTCCATTCGTGTTGTCAGCATGATGCATGAACATTTATAATACTTTACACTACAAGTACTAAACCAAAACCCAACAAGAAAGAAATCCCTGATGTAACACATATACAAAAATAAATGTTAGATCTTCACTACAAGCAAGCAAGAGCATACAGTGTGTAAGCTGTACTGAGACTAAAACAGTATCAGTCAAAATGCATGTTGCATATGCTAGTAAGGAAAACTTACGAAGATATGAAACGCAGAGTTCTTCAGCACATCTTACAGAACTCTCTGAAAAAATAACTGCAATGCAACAGCGATGCCTCTTGATGCCATTTCTGGTTATGGGCTGAACTATGTAAACAGCATCAAGCACCAGAGAGGTAGAGGGAGACCAATGGATTCACAGAGAAGAGAACTGGAGACAGACGTGAAGAGAATGAAGAAGACATGAAAAGTCCTTGAGCTGATGGCATGGGACAGGAATACTTGGCATAAGTTTGTTGAAGGCCTATACTCCTTGTCACCTGTGTGTTACCGGGGCCCGAAAGGGGAGCAAAGAATAGTAACACTGTACCCTACCAGGCATGTCGTAAAAAGCGACTAAGGAGGGTTGGGCATAGGGCTGGTTACCCCATCCCGTAAAAAACTTTTTACCACAAAAACTTCAACAAATATGGACAAGTCAAATAAAGAATATAAATCCACTCAGCCGCCAAAGACAGAAGAAGGTCCTCTGGAAAGGAGGCACATGAAGCAACCTAGAGAAAGCTGAAAGGAGTCTGGGTTGCCGACTAACCTTTTTTCGTCTAGGAAAATCTCCAGGATTGGCACCTGGAATGTTCGCACTCTGTGTGAACAAGGGAAAACTGCACAGGTAGCAGCAGAAATGACAAATTACAGAATTGATATCCTGGGTCTCTGCGAGACACAGTGGGAAGGCATAGAGAAGAGGAGATTGATCACAGGAGAAATGGTATTGTCCTCAGGACATGAGGAGGAAAGAGCCCACCACAGTGAAGGGGTGGCTCTAATGCTGTCCAAGGAAGCACAGAAGGCACTTATAGAATGGGAAGCAATGGGACCTCGAATTATAACAGCAAGGTTTAAATCAGCCAAAAAGGAAGTAAATATAAACATCATTCAGTGTTATGCACCAACAAACGATAAAGAAGAATCTGTGAAAGAAGACTTTTACACCAGACTACAAAGTGTCTTGGACAATAAGAAAAGAAAGGACATCACAGTTTTGATGGGGGACCTAAATGCAAAAATAGGAACAGACAACACTGGCTTTGAAGAAATCATGGGAAAGCAGGGATTAGGTATGATGAACGAGAATGGGGAACTATTAGCAAACTTCTGTGCTTCAAATCAACTAGCTATAGGAGGAAGCATATTTCCACATAAAAGAATACATAAAACAACATGGATATCACCAGACCACAGAACTGAGAATCAGATTGATCACATATGCATAAGCAAGAAGTTTAGGTCATCATTGCATGAAGTGAAAGTATGTAGAGGAGCAGATGTTGTATCAGACCACCATCTTCTGGTGGCTAAAACAAAATTAAAACTCAAGAAATTTACAACTGCATATAGCTATAGACAACGGTATAATGTGGGATATCTCAGAAATCAGGAAATAAGAGAAAATTTTCAATCACAGTATCCAACAAATACCAAGTACTCGAACAGCTGGAAGATGAAACAGATACGGAAGACCACTGGCAACAAGTAAAAAATATATGGAACGAGACATGTGAAGAAGTACTGAGAAAAAGAGAACATCAGCACAAAGCATGGATAACGACAGAAACCATTAGTAAGATAGAAGACAGGAAAAACAAGAAAGCAGATTTAAACAGAAGCAAAACCAGAAGCTCAAAAGCCAAGGCTCATGAAGTGTACATAGAAGCAAACAAAGAAGTAAGAAGAAACATCAAAAGAGACAAGATGAAATATATTGATGATTTGGCAGGAGAAGCAGAGGAAGCTGCAGCAAAAGGAATTATGAGGGACCTGTACAACAACACAAAGAAGCTAACAGGGAAATATAAGCAAGCAAATGGCCTAATAAAAGATAAGAATGGAAAATTGCTTAGTAATATACAAGAACAAATGAAGAGATGGACAGAACATATTGAGGAACTTCTCAATAGACCATCTCCAACTAATCCCCCAGACATCCAGCCAGCAGAAGAGGAGCTACAAATCAGCTGTGAACGACCAAGTAGAGAAGAAATAAAGAAAGCCATAAAGCTTCTGAAAGAAGGAAAAGCAGCTGGTCCAGATTGCATTCCAGCAGAGGTCATCAAAACAGATATTGATACCTCTACAGAGATATTATACAAACTACTTGGCAAAGTCTGGGAGAGAGAGGAAATACCAGCAGAATGGAAGGAAGGTTATCTGGTCAAGTTGCCTAAGAAGGGAAACTTACAAGAGTGCACAAATTATAGAGGAATAATGTTACTATCAGTGCCAGGAAAAGTATTAAACAGAATCATCTTTGAGAGATTAAAAGAGTCCATAGACAAGCAACTGAGAGATGAACAAGCAGGTTTTCGACAAAATAGATCCTGTACAGACCAGATAGCCACATTGAGAATAATAGTTGAACAAAGTCTGGAATGGAATTCACCGCTATACATCGGATTCGTGGACTATGAAAAAAGCATTTGACAGTGTAGACAGAGAATCGCTTTGGAAATTGATGAGGCATTATGGAGTTCCCATGAAGATCATTAACTTAATAAAGAAGACCTATGAAGACATGACATGTAGAGTTCTTCATGAAGGACAACTTACAGAACCGTTTAGGATTAGAATGGGAGTGAGACAGGGATGCCTCTTGTCTCCATTTCTTTTCTTACTAGCAATAGATTGGGTTATGAAAACATCGACATCACACAACAGAAATGGAATCCAGTGGAATCTGACTAAACAGCTTGATGATCTGGATTTTGCAGATGACTTGGCTCTTCTGTCCCATAACCATAATCAGATGCAAGAGAAAATGAAAATTCTCGATGAGAGGTCACAACAAGTGGGCCTGAAAATACACAGGGAAAAGACAAAGATTATGAGAATAAATGCAAGAAATGATAACAAGGTTGAACTTGAAGAAACACCACTAAAAGATGTAGAATCTTACACATATCTTGGAAGTAATATAGACAAAGTTGGAGGGACAGACAGTGATATCAAAATAAGAATACAAAAAGCAAGAGGAGCTTTCATTGCATTGGGAAACATATGGAGAACAAGAGAAATCAAGTCCAACACGAAAATAAGAATTTTCAACTCAAATGTGAAGTCAGTCCTATTGTATGGCTCTGAGACATGGAGAACAACAAAAACAACAAACAAAAAGCTACAGACTTTTATAAACGGGTGCTTGCGTAGAATAGAAGGACTGAAATGGTATGACAAAGTCACAAATGTGGAATTGATGACAAGAACCAGACAAGTGCCAGTGGAACAAGACTTGAGAAGAAGATGCTGGCGATGGATAGGACACACATTGAGGAAACCTGTTGATAGCATTACAAGGCAGTCCTTGTTCTGGAATCCACAGGGAAAGAGAGGCAGAGGTCGACCAAAAAACACATGGAGAAGAGAACTGGAAACAGAGGTGAAAATGATGAGGAAAACATGGAAAGAACTTGAGCGGATGGCACAGGACAGGAAGACTTGGCATGTGTTTGTTGAAGGCCTATGCTCCTTGGGAAGCTAAAGGGTATTGATTGATTGATTGAGTATAGTCATACTCCTTGTGAAGCTGATGCGGAAATGAATCAATGAACCACCATAAATTAAATTAGTCCACTCTTGACAAAACAGTTCGATGATCTAGATTTACCAGTTGGTTTGCCAACGACCTTGCCCCTCTGTCCTGCAGCCAAAACAAATGCAATATAGAGTGAGAATACTGGATGGGAATTCAGAGCTATTGGTTTTTAAAATCACAGAGAATAGAACAAATTTATGAGAATAAGAGTAGCAAATCTTCTTCATCGTTCACCCTCAGACATCAACTTGGATATGTTCAAAGAAAGCAGTGGTAAGCTTGAGGCTGTTGATATCTCCATAGAGTTTTTCCAGTAATAGTACTGGTGATGACCAAATGTGCTTTCTCTGTTTCTCATATGTTGGGCATCTTTGAAGCAGATGTTCAGCAATAATTTTATCGGTGCCACAGTTACACTCATCAGCATTTCCTATCTTTAACTTGTTGAATAGATGGTATCCCAATCTGGTGTGACTTGTGTGAATTCTGAAGATTACCACTTGTTCACTTCTGCTGAGCTTGTAATATGCATCATTTTTTGGTGGCCTGGGTGCTCTGCTTCCCGCTTGCTCCTGTATCTATGCTTGATAAAACTCTTGGCCTCATTATACGTTATGCTTGTGTCAAGTTGAGGTAGCTTTCCCCCTTTCTTTGCAAATCTGTCAGCCACTTTATTTCCAGGGATGTTGCAGTGAGAAGAAGGAATCCACTGTTTCACAACTCTTGAGAAAGAGTAGCAAGTATCACTCTTTTTAAAGAGTAGCAAATGAAAGCCAGATTGTACTAGGAGAATCACGCTTGTAAGATGTGAACCTGTATCCTACATTATTAGTAATCGTGGATTTGCTACTGAACTACCCACATTTGAGTCTGGATGTCCTACGGAAAATTAGACCTAGTAGTCAAAATGTTGATTTACCTTGTAAAAGAGATTTCTTAGATTAAGTACTTTTGCATAGATGTAATAGAGTTACTGTGACTTTTATTTTCAACAGGTCCCAGCCTTCTTTTCTCTGTAACTATATGAGTTTGATTCAGTCTTCTTCTCTCTGAAAACTATATGTTTTTCCCATGCATTTCTCTTTGTAATATATCGAGTTTGGTCTTTTTCTGTAGGGTTAATAATTGCGATTTTAATAGAGACTACAGGGGAGAATATTAGATTTTCACCAGTTCGTTTTTTCACCAGTACTTTTCGCTAGATAATCGCGATCAGGGAATCTCAGTTTCTTTGTTAAAAAGAATCGCGGGCGTCGCATAACATGACGCAATTTTTTTGGACACGCGGTTTGTATCTTATGACTCATGCGTTGCTTTCAAATCTATTGGCGGAGGCTCGGTTGTTTAATTTTGTAGGGTTTTCATTGGTCGGAGAGGAACGCCAACGATGACGTATCTGGCCTCGTTGTATGTAATAAATACTAGAGGAAATTAATTGCGGGTCCCTTTTGTCCAAAGAATATTCAGCCGTGAGAATCTACGTCATAGCACTTGCTCTTCAGTGAGAAATTTGATCTATTGGGTAAGCCATAACTATTTAGCGTGGTACTTGTAATTCGCTTCTAATAGAGACTAGCCAGTTAAAGTATAAGCTTTCCTCAGGAGGTTTTAATTTAGTTCTTAAACCGAAGGGCCATCAGTTACGATCTCAGAGAAAGTATTTAATGTAAGAGATGCAGAGAAGTCTTTATATGATAATAGCCGTAGCTAGGAGTGTGTAAAGATTTTGAGACATTTAATGTGAGCTCCGTAATATTTAAAAGAAGGTATAAATTTGTTAAAGAAGGTTGGTAGGAAAAACCCGCATCTTTGATTTATGATAAACTTCTGTATATAAACGGGAGTGGGATTTTGTAAATTTTAAGCACGTGGGCACGGTTATTGTATTGAGTTTCAATTCAGGAATGTTACCCAGAGAAGGGTGAAGTTAACATTATGTTGAACACAGGAACACGTGTATTTAACTACAGGGGTATACATTGATAACTTCGATTGTTTATAGTTTGATTGCAGTTTAAATGCGCTAGCATAATTTTGGCGTACGTTATTTATTGTTCATTTGTATTGTTGTATAGTCAGAAGACATGAGATGTAATCTATATTTCTGTTAATGGATTTTCCTTTTATTTTCAAGAGATGTAGATTTTATTTTGATAAGGGAAGTGTTTTCTGAGATGGGTTTCAGCCTGCCTAGATTTAATTTGGTATTGATAAATATATCCCAAGGGTCAGTGAGAAAAGTAGCCCAAGTATTTTCGGACAGGTATGTCCTCAGTGAAAAATTGTTGTGACACGTGGCTAGTCATGTAGAACAAAAAGATTGGGGTCAGCCGATGATTACTTTGGAAACGGAAGAGAGAGAGGATTGCCTGGGACGTTGACCTTTTGGGGCATAAATATTTTGTATCGTTGTGCATAGCGGGAATAGAGAAGGGGAGCTGTAATTGATTTAACCTTTAGCACGCTGCATAAAAATTCAGAAAACTTGCCCAACCACTGCATTCTTTTTCACAGCGTCCCGTTTTTATAGTGGGTGACTTGTAATGTCTATAGTTTTTGTGTTTCTTGGTCAACTGCTATCATTTTTGGAATTTCTATAAATAAATGAATGGTGAATCTGATGATATAAAATTTGTTTGTGTACATGTTAGATGTGATAGGAAGAGAGGAAAGGAAAGATGAAAAAAACGAAAAAAAAAAAATTAAAATAATAAGAAATAATTTTTTTTAAATTTTAAAATTTAAAAAAAATTTTAAAAAAATAACCAACACACGAAGAGTCCATATCCCTTGCATCTCAATGAAAGTCATTTGACCAACAGACCAATACAAATCAAATGACGATCTTTTCGTTACACCCATCATCAGTAGCAAAGCAACAAACACTCTCGTTAGCAGTGACATTCGGCCGAAATTCTAAACCTTTCCGATATTCCTAATCCCTAAAATTATACATACTTGAAAGGCCATTTTACTTTCGTTTCCATCTCGGCCATCAAACATATTCTGAGAACCGATATCAGCGCTTATAAAGACAAAAATCTCATCCCCAACGCATGGCGTCAGAATCCAATAAAATTAGAGCAAAAAATGGCCGCATGTTGACGCCGATTCATTTCGATTTAAAAAATTTACAAAAAATAAATGCGGATACACCCATCGCTTTTTTAAGATCGGAAACGGAAGCTAGCTCTCTTGCAAATAACATTAGAACTTAACATCCGGGGCTGAAATCACGTGTACACAAGTCCTCATGCTAGAAACGGTGATATCCGTAAGGCGCAACATTGCGCCTCCAGCATGGAGAACATAGGTTACGTTCGTCGCATCGCTGCGACCGCAGCGTGCTAAAGGTTAAAGGGAGAAGGGAGTTTAGTGTTTGAGATGTGTAACTTTTGACGTGTTATATAGCTGTTGTATTGTTTGTTCCACAGCGAGTTTTCATGGTCTGTAGGAGGGGCAACCAACCTCTGTCCTTTACAACAGCAAGTTGTCATCTCAGGAGCATATAGCTCGAGAGATCGGAAAAAGTGCAAAAAATACCATATGTTCCCCAGGTAGCGAAGACAATCTTCAGCTGGGAACAGGATTTTCTTTAATCCAGAGCTCTTAGCTCATTATACCACTCTGACAACAGCACGTGGCTGGGAGATTGGTCTACAGTTTTATACAGCCATAATCAAGCTGTTTGTACCTAAACCTTGAGCGGGTTAACGGGGCAAGTAAGAAGTCGGTCAGCAGCCATAAAGCTTCTACAAGTGATTCAAGTACCTCGAGCTTGAAACCCAAGTCATCAGTGCAAAAATCAGAAGTAGGAGACAGGGATATCATTCCTGGTTCTGAACGTTACCAAGAGAAGAGGCGTAACGGAGACGCCACATCAGCAGACGTCGAGTGTTAGAGAGACACTGAGACCAGGTGGAGAGAGAGAGAGAAGGAGGGAGAAAATAGACAGGACCAGTAGGGTCTTTTATTATCCATTAGATGGATAGACTCTGAGCCATAGTTATAATCTAAGTCTACTAGGGTAGCAGTCCAGTGGTGTTAAAGTAGCGGCGTGTATATCGCCTAAAGAGCCGGGAAGCTGTGTGTGTGTAGACAATAGTTTAGTCAGTGTCAGCAGGACAGTGACAGTAGGAAATAGATTGTAGTAGGGAGTGGTGGCTAAAGTTGATGGCCCCACCCATTAATTGTGGTTAACTCAGTAATCATTCTATTTTTCCCCAGCAGGGTGAAAGAAGGAGTGAAAGTGGTTGTTTTTTTTTAGTGTCTACCAATTTAATTGTCTTTCTTGTTTTCAGGTCTGTGCAACATTGCATATTACTGATTTTGTTTCTATGTGATTTGATTATGTTGATTATATTTTTTTTGTAATAAAACTATATAAATGTTTACTGGATCAGGTTCTCTAATTTATAGCTAACTATACTGTACCTTTATGTTGTCTGTATAGTGGTGTTTGTGGTCCTGATTTATACCTTATCTCCTTTATTGGCAGTAAGAGGTGGTGAGTCTATAGCTATTATAGTAGTCACAAGTGGCGAGGGAGAGTCAATCTCGGTTCTCATCTCTCGGGCCAATAGGCTCATCTGTCCACATTCACTATAATTTTCACATCTAAATCTATCTTCTCAGTCTATCTCATACTAGGGTCTTGTCTATACACTGGACACACTCTAACTTAAATCCACTTCGTGACAATAGATTAAAACACCCCTCACGGTGGCAGCTGACCAACTGCATTTGTAGCACCTGATCACCAGTAGTTTTTTTTTGGACACATTTTTTAGTTGTGCCAGTAGCACTATTATTTGTGGCACCTGCTGGACACACAAAAAAAATGAATCTAACTTAAATCCACTTCGTGACAATAGATTAAAACAATGGCAGCTGACCAACTGCATTTGTAGCACCTGATCACCAGTAGTTTTTTTTTGGACACATTTTTTAGTTGTGCCAGTAGCACTATTATTTGTGGCACCTGCTGAACACTTGACCAAACAAACAAACAAAAATATGCAATGAAACATCAGGCAGAAAGTTCAATGTGATTATACTGAATGTCAAAATGCAAATATGAAATAAAACCGCAAGTTACTAAAATGTTTTGAATACTCTTAAAACTTTACAAAAGGAAACAAATTTCCTGGAAAATATTGACAGTTTGTTGAAACAAAGAGCTGCCAATGTTGTAGGTTTGTAAACAATCTTTAAAAAATGACAAATAAAAAAAAAAGATAAACTTCCTATTGGTCATGACTGCCAGTGATGTCATAAAGGAAGTAGTTTGACTGACCATTGGAGAGAAAGTCTGCAATATTTTTCATGGAACAAGCTTGTAAATTCTGAAGATTAATATAAAACATTCAATGACTACAGTAGCTGTTTTGAGAAATGCACTCACTGTTTTTAACTTATTATTTCTTGCAACAGTGGAGAGTTCCAAAACTCCTACAGGCATGCTCACGTGTTCAAGCCTGTATGAACTGCTCAAAGATGCCAGCCTAAAACTCATACTAATGGATGTACGGCCCAGGGCAGACTTCACCAAGTCCCACATCTCAAACACTGATTGTATCAATGTGCCTGAGGATATCCTAACGTCTGGGTATGTAGAGCAGGACCCTAAACTCTTGATGGGCTTAGCACATTGTTCTGGACACATTTTAATGTTGCACATTGTTTAAGATTTATGAGGTATCTGAGGAAGGTGGTAAAGTAACAAGAAGAGACATGGTCCGCAACAGCATGATATGTCATGGCCTCAAAACCCAGCCCCTGCAGACCTGAGTGAAACAGTCCCAATTATGATGGTTTGGCCATGTCTGCAAAATGGGAGAAGATCGACTACCATGACAAATATGGGAAACTATGAGCCTCCAGGATGCCCCAGAGTTTGCTGGGAGGGCAACATTAGATAATCTCTGAAGGACCGAGGGCTAGATTGGAATGAGCCCAAGAAGAAGACAGCTGATAGGATAGTATTACGCTCTCTCTGGTAAAGCTCTACACCCCAGGGTAGAAGAGGAACAACGAAGTAAGTTAAGATTTATTATATTATTACACAGCTCTCAAGTATTAACCTTTAGCGCGCTGCATTAAAATGACGGAAATTTGCCCTGTCGCTGCATTCTTTTTCACAACGCCGCCTTTTTTATAGTGGGTGACTTGTAACGTCTATAGTTTCTTGGTCAGTTGCTATAATTTTTGGAATGTATATAAATAAATGAATGATGAATCTGATGATATAAGTTTTGTTGGTGTATATGTTAGATGTGATAGGAAGAGAGGAATGGAAAGATGAAAAAAAAAACAAAAAAACCAACAAACGAAGAGACTCACGGGATGAGGCACCCGCATCTTGCCCTTTCTGTTCACTAACCTGACTGGCGTAATGATTAGTTTCTGTTACTAACGTGTTCACACCCATATTCTGAGAACCGATATCAGCGCTAGTAAAGCCAACATCGGAGTCAGAATCCATGAAAATTTCAGCGAAACTGGCAGCTTGTTCCATGCCGATTGATTTCGATTTCAAATATGCATAGAAAATAAACGCTAACACACCGCGTCACAAATATACATCAGAATAGGAAGTGAACTCTTTCGCAAATAACATCCGGGGGTGATGTGACGTGTACACATGTTATAAGCAGGAAACTGACTCTATCCGAAAGTAGCAGCATTGCGCCCGCAGCCGGCAGAAACATATGGTGCTCTGGCGCAACGTTGCAACCGCAGCGTGCTAAAGGTTAATCATATTGATTACTTTAATAAAACTCTCATAACCTGTAAATAATATTTGAGTAATATTGTGTTTGAAGCGTCAAATACATGTATTGAAATACACATTGTGAATAAATGGCCTTGGAAAAACATTTCACTTGCTCAAAGCCAAATCTACAGCAAGCATGCACTTTCCAGCCACCACTGTCGAGTATACCAAGGTATATCTGTTCAAAGATGTGTGTGACATGAGGGCACTGGACATAAATCCAGCAACCTAGAAGGATGAAGCTGCAGATCGCACAAAGTGGCGATGCTCTCTATGGCACCACCTCAGATTGGGTGAAAAGAAGCTCACACAGCAAGCAGAAGAGAGGAGAAAACATTGAAAGGAACACCAAGAAAATAAGCAGCTGAGGGCTGTCACCTGAGGGGCGCATTCCCATAGTCAGTTATGACTGAAGGGGCTATGATTATTATTATTATATGTCAAGAAGAGTTAGCTATGGTAACAGTGTAAAAATGCTTCCTGAGTAAAATATCAGTGTTAGATAGTAAATGTTGTATCATTGTTCAAATGAAAAGGTGATTAATCCTTTCATTGTTCGACAGACATTGGAAGTAGTTATATCCTTTTCCTGTGTGTGTTTTTTACAGTTCTACAGTCAGTCATATTCAATCAAAACTACCAGAAGAATCTAAGGCAGTCTGGCTGCAGCGCAGACATGCAGATCATATTATTCTGATAGACTGGAAGTCTACATTAGAGAATGCTGTGGTTGGAACACCTCTAGTGATTCTCAGTGATGCACTTTTCAAGGTATTTAGATCATTTCTGGACTAGAATGAAAATGAGGTTCTAGAAAAGTTAAGTGAAAATTCTTGAAGGTTAACCTTCTCATAATCATATCAAACTTTAGCTCATCATATCAAGCTGTGTTAGATGGCTAAGCTTTCATTTCTATACACAATTCCCTGTCCCTTGTGCTGTCTTTGAGCTCTGGTTACTTTCTCCCATGCTTCTTTGATCTTTTCCCATTTTTACCATTTGTCTAAGTTTTCCTCAGATCATCTCCTACAAACTTTGACTACATTTTTGTATCCTTGCAATATGCATGGAGGCATATCTGGAGTCATCCTTATATGAGCACCAGCTATGCACATTGCTATAGTATATACATTTTTATGTGAACCTCTGTCTGTGAGGCTACTTACACCCTCATTGACTCTTCAAATCATCCACACACTTCCTGGGGTGAAACATGTTAAGAACCTAGTATTGCACACTAAGCTTGGAGGAGTCACTTGAGCTCCGGACATTATAAAAGACCAGTTTTTACCTGGTTGCCTGCACGCAGGATGATCTCACCATGGACCCCATGATAGGCAGGGGGAGCTGAGAAGTGGCTCTGTTTAGGATGTGACAATTCTTTGGGAGAGCTCAGAATCAGAACACAGTATTTTAGCTCTGCTTATTTGGAGAGCCCTCTTAGATGGCGGGGAATGCACATTATGCTACACACTTCTTTCTCCTAGGTTGGGACCAGATGTAAAGATCTTTTAATGCAAGCCAAGCTGGAGAAACTGGAGCTCATGACTTCAACTCAACACGTTTCGGAATGGCAGAAAAGCCACAGGATAAGCCTAGATCTACAGTGTAGATAATACCAATGAGTTTTTAACTTGGTATTGGCTGCAAAAGAGCGAAAAGCTCCATAGCCCTAGTTAAACAACAACATCCTTGCAGTGATATGCTTTTCTTTGTCCAGTCAGTACTTCCTCACTGGACTTATTAGCAGCCCATGGTATTTTCATCATGCTCTTAAGAAACATCACAGTAGCCTTCAATAAACTGTACATTCATCTATTCACTATTCATATTTCACAACCATAAAAGAGTACTGGTTCAGTATATTTCTTGAGAACCCTTTTTGTTACTTTCATTGACACAGATTTATTACTGAGTGTGTTTATGTTAACTTGTAGAAAAATTTTTGAATTTTCTGGCCAAATACCATCACAAACCAAGAACTGCTAACTCGGAGCCACCAAGAAGATACACACACTATCATAGGGATAGACCCTGGAATTGGGTTGGCCACATCCTCAGAAGAGACCCTGACACCATCACCAGAACTGCCATGCTTTGGACCCCAGAAGGAAGGTGATAGAGAGGCTGAGCAAAAGCAACTTGGCGGAGAACTGTGTAAGCAGAAATGCAAAGCATGAAACAGAGTTGGGGCACCTCACCAAGGATGGCCTCCGACTGAGCAAAGTGGAGACAGTTTGTTGCTGCCCCTACAAGACTCCTTCAGGCATGATGGTCACTAACTACTTCATCAGTCAGCGACCAAGGATCCAAAGAAAATGTTTATATTAATGAGAATAGTGGACGAGAGGAGAGGTTCAGGCAGTTGCGTCTGAGAATCAGTAGAGAAAAGTTAAAGATTATGAGAATAAAGGAAGAAAATAATAGCCAGATTACACATTGAGAAACACTGTTACAAGATGTGAACTCATACTTATATCTTGGCAGTGACATGGAAGAATGGACATGATATCAGACAAAGACTACAGAAAGCTAGAGGGACTTTCATTGCCCTAGGAAATATACGAAAGTCAAATGAAAACAAATCCAATACGAAAAAAAAAGAAGAATTTTCAACAAAAATATCACAGCTGACCTGTTGTATGCTTCTGTAACATTGAGAACAAAAATGACAACCAAGATGTTGAAGACTTTCATAAATGTGGGTCCAGGCACAGGATAGAAGAATTAAATGGTATGTCAAGATCACCAGTGTATAGCTGATGAAAAGGAACCAGACATACTAGTGGAACAAAGGGTGATGAAAAGTTGTTAGCATTGGATAGGATACACATTGGGGAATTTTTTCTGTGTCCAGCATTGCCTGTAGTTCTTCCTCATTCTTAGCTATCAGAACTATGTGTTCAGCATTTCAAAGATTATGTTAGTTGTATCCTCCAGATGATATTCCTAGACATGCCTGTTATATATTTTTTTATATCTGTGCTGTAGAGAGAGAACAGGTCATGCTACAGGAACCATATGTTTCTCCCTACAGCAAGTTGATTTGAAGTGCAGAACTTTCTGAATATTTCTTAACCCTTTCAGCACCATTATGACGTACGCTGTACAGCATAAATCTTCACAATTTTTGTCGCTGTGTCGTACTGCGTACATCACGGAAGTAGCGCGATACCTCGTTCCCATTCACCTATATGACGTATGGCGTACGTCCTATTTTAAAAGCACCAGAACTCTTCTGTTTACAATCGTATCACCAATTGCTGGGCATAATCGGATTCAGCATTAAAAAATCTGGCCACTAAGCTTGAAACGAACAAAATATTTTACTGCTAGCGAATACAGTAGAACTGATGAGTGATTTTTTCAAAGCGAAAGTACACAAACATGGACGCTGCCGTACCGGCGAACCATAAACATATTGTGGAAAAAGAGCATGAAAATTTTTGTTTGAGTTGAATTTATTCAACTTGAATGATTCTGACAACTCTTTTTACTGAGATTCTGGTAATCTTTACCTTTAGTGCCGTCGAGTATGTTTAATATGTGTATTTTCATACCACTTAGAGTTAAGGTTGAGGTTAGGTTTAGGGTTACCCTAATTCTAATGCTGACTCAATACACATACTATGCACCCACCTAGAACATCAATGGATGTTGATGCGAACACACAGCCTCTCATATCCAGGTGCAGTGAGCGCCGCGGAAGCTATTGTCTTGTAGTAAGCTCCTAGTAAGCTCCTAGCATATGGCCTCTCCTGTACAAATGTGTCCATAGCAGCACCTTCACGTGGTGACCCCGTTTTCACAGAGTTTGCTATGGGGGCGACCGAGTGCCTGGCGGTATAACTGGGTCGGGAGTTGTTTGGGACTCCTCCTAAGGTGTAGGCGCAATACACCGGCGAGTGGACCATGCTCTGGTCAACACCAACCCAAACCCCACTCATGGGTTAAATGCTACCTTCTCTCTTCTCTACTTGCCTACCAATCTTTCTTTGTCCAATCCACGATACACCTCACCAAGGATCCTGAAGCGGTGATGGTAAAAGATAGGTCTTTACCTAGAAGGGATCCGGGCCCTGCCCTATGTCCCAGCTGCAGCAAGATTGCCATGCGACCTGACATTGCACCCATCGTCAGATTTTGTCCAACTCCTGAGACACGGGAAGCAAAGCCACTAAAACTCAATGGAAATTTAGAACCGCTGTTAGGATGCAGGACGTGACACAGCCACAGCAAAAGCTCAGCCACAGAACGAAAAATGAGGCCTGCATCGTGAGCGCTTGTGACTAGCGGGGAATGCATCTCTGTGAACCCCACCTGAACCCCCAGAGCGAAGTGATCTTTAGAGCCAAAAAGGTGAGTGGCCAAGCAAATCAACCCAATACTCATGGAGGAAGACACATCCATTGCATTCTTTGGGAGGGAGATGTCTGCAGCAAACACCCAATACCTCCAATGCCAGTCAAACAACATATTCCATACGAGCTCGGGCGTCGCCTCGGTTACCAAGGCCCGCGCAAGAGAGATAAATCCCCTGCTCCTTGTGAAAAGTCAGCGAAGGGGAACCTTAACATTTTACAGCTAAATATAGCTGGACTACAGAACAAGACAATTGAGCTTACAAAAATACTACACGAACATCAAGTACAAGTAGCCCTTCTGCAGGAAACAATACTCCCACGGAGACAAATTAACATCATGGGTTATACACAGTACAAATGTGAATGCCTGAAGTGCCAAGGCATCATGACCTTAATCAGAAATGATACCCAAGCCATAGTAACCAACAACCCTGCGGGGGATATCGACCACCAAGTAATAAAGCTATGGGGCAAAGATAGCACCAAGTACACACTACACAACATTTACTGTCCCCCGACCTCATCAAAAGGTCTGCCTGAGTTCGAGCCCATACTAAAGAAAACTGTCGTAGCTGGTGATTTTAATGCTCACATTCCTGCTCTAGGATACAGGCGGTTTAACAGTAGGGGTCTAGAGGTTGAGGAGCTGTGCAGCAGTACCAACTTAATGCTGCTGCAGAACTTGGAAACTCCACCAACACTCCTACACAGGGCACACGGCTCGACCAGCCGGCCAGATCTGACATTTGTTTCAGCTGACATAGCAGAAAATAGTATCATCAAAGTCTTAGAAGATGTGGGAAGTGACCACCGCCCTGTTTTAACAACTATTTTAAACACCACAGAAGACACAGAAGTCCCTGTGTAAACCATCCTGGAACTTCAGGAAAGCAGACTGGGACCGCTACGGCCGAGAAACTGACGCTGGGTTCAGTCAAATCATTAGAACTGATAACATTAATACTACATACAACAACATGTGTACCACAATCCTAACAGCTGCCAAAAAGTGCATCCCAAGGGGGAAGCATAAGAAGTATAAACCTTACTGGACATCTGAACTAGCTGAAGCAGTCAAAGAAAGGAGAGAAGCTAGAAAGAAGGCTGAAAAATACCCTACCACCCTAAATAAAACAGAGTACAACAGGTGGACAGCAAAAGTAAGGTATGTCACCAAGAAGAATAAACGGGAGACTTGGAAAGAAAATTGCAACAAATTAGATTTAAAAAGAGAAGGGAACAAAGTTTGGAGACTCCTCAGTAATCTCGAGGGAAGCAAGAAAAAGACAAACCCAACACCCATGGTGGATGGAAGTGGTGATGAAGTAACATCAAGCAGCAAGAAAGCCGATGTCTTCAACAATTTTTATGCCAGTGTAAATAAAACACAACAGAGAAAGAAACTAGACAAAATGCTCCTAAAGAACACATCCACGCGTAACATAGATCAGACCAATATTGCTGCGTTCGATGATCCGTTCCGTCCGCAAGAACTGAGAATGGCACTACGGAAACTGGCCAAAAATAAAGCTCCAGGACCAGATAAAATTAAAAATGAGATGATTTGTCAACTAGGGCCAAAGGCAAAAGAGACACTTCTATGGTTCATCAATAGAACGTGGAACGAGGGACAGCTACCATCAGCATGGCTGACAGCAACCATCTTGCCTATATTGAAGAAAGGGAAACCACCAGGAACACCAAAAAGCTATAGGCCCATATCCCTCACTTCATGCTTGGGCAAGCTGGTCGAGAGAATGGTAAACAACAGACTATACTGGTGGTTGGAAAGCTGGAACCTTCTGGACAACAACCAGGCAGGCTTCAGACGTAAGTGTCGCACAGATGACCCCCTCTTCAGGTTTACACAGAATGTGATGGATGGCTTTCAAGAGGGAAAAAGCACAATAGCTGTGTTCATCGACCTTGAGCAAGCCTACGACAGAGTTTGGAGAAAGGGACTTTTGCTAAAGATGAGAAGAATGGGAATAGGAGGGAAAATGATTAGATGGATACAGGCCTTCCTAACAAATAGAACCATAGCTACCAACTATGCCGGTGCAATTTCACGGAAAAGAACGCTGGAAGAAGGACTGCCTCAAGGCTCTCCTTTAAGTTGCACCCTTTTCCTCATCTTCATTAATGACCTTGCCAAACATCTGAATGTGTCGAAGGCGCTGTTTGCTGATGACCTTGCCATCTGGACTACTGACAAATATCCCATCCTGGCAAAAGCCAAGATCAACAGAGCTCTCCTTACAATGTCAGTATATTGTGAGCTGTGGAAACTTAAAATCAATACGCAGAAAACTGTATACACCACTTTCTCCCGCAGCCACAAAATAGCAAAAAGACACATCAACATCAAACTGAGTGGGGAAACACTAACAAAAGAAGAGCACCCAGTCTATCTAGGAGTAAAACTGGACAGACAATTGAAACTAGATGGACACATCCACAACCTCAGGGAAAAAGCATGTAAGCGCCTAAACCTCATCAAACGGCTAGCTAGTACAAATTGGGGAGCGGATAAACAAACCCTTCGTCAACTATATCTTGGCTATGTGAGATCAGCGATAGACTATAACCTCCCCCTCCAGACCATTGTGAGTACTAATACCATCTCAGCTCTGGACCGTGTGCAGAACCAAGCTCTCAGGTTAATTTGCGGAGGGATGAGATCAACACCCACAGCCGTATGTGAGATAGATGCCAATATAGAGCCGCTGGATATCAGGCGTAAAAGAGCATTGACTGAAGCTGTAGAAAGATACAGGAGACAAGAGAAAGACCACCCAAACAAAGTACTTATTGACACTTGGAAACAAACACGAAGACTGAAACAACTATCTCTCCTGGACATAGCCAAAGAGGAAAATGATAAACACCATCTCCCGCAAGAGAGAGAATTGGAAAACAAATACTTTGGACCCCCCCCTTGGGAAAACTTCCATCAACCAACTGTCAAAACACAACTGATAGATGAAACGGCCAACAAGGAAACACTACCGACAATCTTGAAGACGTGTGCCTTGGAGACCATAAACAGCTACCCAACGTCAGCAATACAGGCCTACACAGATGGTTCAGCTTTCAAGACCACCTCTTTTGCAGGATACGGCGTCTGCATATGGTACCTGGATGGATCCTCTTATGAGTTCTGCGACTCCTGTGGTGAGAATTGTTCAAATTATGAAGCGGAGGCTGAGGCCATCAAGACAGCCATTGAATTACTACACCAACAGTTTGACCTTATGGAACGAAAGCCATCAGATATAGTGATCTTCAGTGACTCCATGTCTGTTCTGGAAGCACTTAAACAGACTCCATATGAAAACAAAGACATTTTTCTTATAGGAAGAGCGGTTCACAACTTGATCACAGCCTACTCCATCAGTGTAACCCTACAGTGGATCCCTGGACACAGTGATCTAACTGGAAATGAGACAGCTGATAGACTTGCAAAAGCAGGAGCCTCTAAACAACAAAAGGACAGACCCTGCAGCATGAGAACAGTCAAACAGATTCTCAGAAACAACACAAGGGAAATCTGGCTGAACAGATGGGCGAACGGGCCGACTGGCCGAAATGTCTTTAATGAAATGACCTGCCCAAAAGACAACGACAACATAAACAGACTCAGCAGGAGAAATCAAAGTCTTATCTTTCAGTTCCGAACAGGACACGCCAGAGTCAATAGCCATCTAAACCGTATCAACCCTCAGCACCTACCCATGTGTAGACACTGCTCTCATCCCTATGAAACAACCAGACACCTCCTCATGGAGTGTCCATCACTCACAAACGCTAGGAAAAAACTTTTACAGACACCTCTGACAGTCACCAACTCACTATATGGAACGCTAAAACAACTGCAAAAAACCTGCACTTTTTTAAGAATGGCATTGGGCTGCCAAGAGTAGATATGCTGAAGCCCTAGAAATATGGCTGAAAGCACTTACTTCAGTTCTTAACAAACATGCTCCTGTGCGTATAAAACGTGTCAAGTTGAAGATATGCCTCTATGGATAACTGGAATATCTGAAAACTAGGCAACAGCGAGACTATTTCAAGAAGATTGGAGACCATGCAAGCTATCAGAAATATAGAAACTTAGCGCATTACATTTTAAGGAAGTCTAAAAGCCAGCACCTCAGATCCATTATTGACGACGGCCGGAGCTCATCTAAAATCTGGAGCGCTATTAACCTCCTCACAAATGTACACTGGCACAACCTCCGACAGCAAGCTACAAACATTAATGCTGATGAATTTTGCCAGTTCTTCTCGTCGATCCTACAAACATTAGGAATAAATCTGGATTTTACTGCTCTTTCTGATTTCATTCAATCAAGGTTAAACAAAGCCCACCTTCCTGAATTACCTTTACTGTCAATCTCGGAGGTTTCAATTTTAATTAAATCATTACCTCAGAAGAAATCATACGGTGAAGATGGAGTATCTTTGAGGATACTTCAGCTTGCGGAGCCTGTTGTATGCGACTCACTCATTTACATTTACAATCTGTGCCTCACTCAGAAAGTGTTTCCTCAACAACTGAAAACAGGCTTAGTGGTACCAGTACCTAAAAAAGGTGATATTAATCTGTCACAAACTACCCGCCCATTTCCCTACTACAAGTCATAACTAAACCTCTTGAACGACACATGTATAAACATATTCTTTCTTCACTGAACAGCTACAATCTTATACATGAAAACCAATCTGGATTTCGACCCAAACACTGTTTTCAATCTTTGTTGACTAAGATTACCGAAATCTGGTACTCTAATATCAACTGCGAAAAAATAAATGGAGTATTATTAATCGACCTTTATAAACCATTTGACACAATTGACCATTCGTTGCTGATACAAAAGGTTGCGGTGTACAAATTTCATTCAAACGGGATCGCATTAATTAAATCCTTCCTTGAAAACTGAACACAATGAGTCTTATACAATAATTTACTCTCTAAATCATACACTGTTTCAATGGGTGTTCCACAGGGCTCGATACTAGGACCGTTACTCTTCAGCATCTTCATCAATGACTGCCCTTGTCATTGCCACATGACAATTGTCTTATGTTTGCTGATATTACCACAGTAACAGTAGCTGGCACAGACATTAACACTGTTCAGTCTCTTTTACAGCATCACCTGGACATTGTACAAACCTGGTGTACTATTAACAGTATGTCCATTAATAAAAACAAAACTCAATCTTTCATTATATCAACCTGCCAAAAGATTCTGCACTGTCAACCAAATACCTTATTATTATCTCTAGACGGAGAACGTATTAAGCAAGTTATGGACCACAGCCTGTTGGGTGTGTGTGATGTGGTACTGTGATTTTATTTTTCAATAGGCCCCATTAGTCCTCTTTAGATAATTATTTATGTTGTCATGAGACCATTCTTCTTCTCCCTGTAATTTTGTTCTATAACTAATTGAGTTTAGTCTTCTTCTCTTGGTAATTAATTGCTTTTTCAGGAGGTATTACGGTAGGGTTTAAGTTTATACTCGCACCAGTTTTCTTTTCTCTAAAGTAATTGCGTACAAGTAGTCGTATTTCCTTTGTTAAATTAATCGAGGTCATTTTATTGTATTTACTAGGCATTGTAGTTATTTTAGGCTGGGTAGATTTTTCAGCTCGGATGAAAACCGAAAAACCCGCACCTACCCAGGTAAATTGGGGGTGGGTGTGAAAAAGCACTACCCAGGTACTTAAAACTGGCGCTGAGATCGAATTAAAGGTAATTTTGCTCACGAGGTCGACGTAACATTATCTTAAATGAC
This sequence comes from Oreohelix idahoensis, assembly GCA_024509875.1. Lineage (NCBI taxonomy): Eukaryota > Metazoa > Mollusca > Gastropoda > Stylommatophora > Oreohelicidae > Oreohelix > Oreohelix idahoensis. Next base: position 232,262 of record JAMPIV010004927.1, read on the forward strand.
GCAATTTTTAGACGCACGGTAGTGGTAATAATATGAGTCATGAGTAACTTGCGTTATCATTGGGGGATTTCAATAGTTTATGAAATGCAGGAATATTATTGGTTTAAGAGCGACGCCAAGCGATGACGTCGGGCGTGGGATCCCTTGGATAAATAACAGGGTAAATCATTAGTGGGTCTCTTTTGCCTCCAGAAATTCAGCCGTGTAAACAGTCATTTTCGATTGCTCTTAAAGTGGGAAATTCGAATTGGGTATGTTCATATTTTAGTTTAGCATGGTACTTATAATTTGATTCTTAATAGAACCTTAGCACGATAACGTAAGTTTCTCTTCAGGGAGTTAAATTAACTTTTATATAAACGAAAGCACCATCAATTACTATCTTAAAGATAAACTGTAAATGGAAGTGTGCATATAATGTTTTTCTAGGATAAGCTAGTTCGATCTTTGGTTGTTAGGGTAGCTTTGTGATATTATCTGTGTGATTATAATAATAATAATAGCCCCTTCAGTCATAACTGACTATGGGAATGCGCCCCTGAGGTGACAGCCCTCAGCTGCTTATTTTCCTGGTGCTCCTTTCGACGTTTTCTCCTCACCTCTGCTTCTTGTGTGAGCCTCTCTTCGCCCAATCTGAGGTGGCGCCGTAAATAGCATCGCCACTTAGTGCGATCGGCAGCTTCATCCTCGCATGTTGCTGGATCCATGTCCAGTGCCCTCATATCTCTCTTGCACACATCTTTGAACCTCAGCTGTGGTCGCCCAACTGTTCTCTTGCCATCTGCTAATTGTCCGTAGAAGATATCTTTTGGGATGCGACCATCTTCCATGCGGCGAACATGGCCAAGCCAGCGAAGTCTGCGCTGTCTAAGAAGCGTATACATACTTTGAAGGCCACCACGTGACAACACCTCGACATTTGTCACTTTATCTTTCCACGAGATGCCGAGGATGCGGCGTAGACACCGCAAATGGAAGGTATTGAGCCTTCTTTCTTGCTTAGCATAGGTCGTCCAACTCTCGCTGCCATATAGGAGTGTGCTGGTGACGCAGGCATTATATACCGCAGCTTTGGTCTTCATTGTGAGTTTAGAGTTTCCCCAAACACGCGATGTGAGGCGGGCAAAGGTAGCTGCAGCTTTGCCAATGTGGCTGTCGATTTCTGTATCCAGTGAGAGTTTGTCATTGATGGTAGACCCTAGGTATGTGAAGTGGTGCACCACTGCCAATTCATAGTTATTGATAGTGATAACTGGTGCAGCACCCACATCCTGACTCAGCACATTCGTTTTCTTTAGACTTATTGTGAGGCCAAAGTCCTTGCATGCTTTAGTGAAGCGATTCATCAAGCTTTGAAGCTCCTGTTGGCTTTGAGTGACGACTGCAGCATCATCAGCGAACAACAAGTCTCTTATAGTGACCCTTCTGATTTTTGTTTTTGCCTTCAGCCTTGAAAGATTAAACAGACGGCCATCTGACCTAGTGTGAAGGCATATTCCTTCAGTTGCATCTCTGAATGCATGTTTCAAGAGTAAGGCAAAGAAGATTCCGAAGAGGGTCGGAGCCAGAACACAGCCTTGTTTAACGCCACTTCGTATATCAAAGGGCTGTGACGTGCTTCCAGCATATTGGACTGTTCCCTTCATGCCGTCATGGAATGACTTTATCATTTCCAGCATTTTAGAAGGGCAGCCTATTTTCAGGAGGATTTTAAAGAGCCCATCCCTACTAACCAGGTCGAATGCTTTTGTGAGGTCTATAAAGGCGATATATAATGGTCTTTTCTGCTCTCTTGATTTTTCCTGAAGCTGGCGGAGAGAGAAGATCATGTCTGTTGTTGATCTGCCAGCTCGGAATCCACACTGTGACTCTGGATATATGCGCTCAGCTAACTTGTGTAGTCGCATTAAGATGACTTTGGCAAAAACCTTACCAACAATACTAAGAAGAGAGATGCCTCTGTAGTTATTGCAATCACTTCTATCTCCTTTATTTTTATACAGTGTTACAATCTTGGCATCTCGCATGTCTTGAGGAATAGTTGTCTCTTCCCAGCACTGGCACAGCATCCTATGCAGGGGATGTAATAGCGTGCTCTTACAGCATTTGATTAAATCAGGAGGAATCCCATCACTGCCTGGTGCTTTGCCAGAGGCCAAACTATCAATGGCCTTGCTGAGTTCCTCTAATGTTGGTTCGGCATCCAGCTCCTCCATAGTTGGCAGACTGTTGACACCATCAAGGGCTGCAGGCGTAACGGTATTGTCTCTAGCGTAAAGCTCAGAGTAGTGCTCAACCCACCTCTCCATCTGCTTACCCTTATCGGTTAGCTTCTCTCCGCTGATGGTTTTTAGCGGTGCCGTCTTACTTTTATGGGGGCCAAGTGCTTTCTTTATACCGTCATACATTTGTCTAATGTTGCCTGTTTGCGCTGCGATCTGGATGCTCTCACTGAGCTGGAGCCAGTAGTCATTTGCACAGCGTCGAGCAGTTTGTTGAACTTTGCTTCTCGTAGCCCTCAGGATCTGTAGGGTTCTGGCACTCGGTGAACGTTTGTATTCATTCATAGCACTGCGCTTAGCTTCAATGACAGATGCCATCACATTTGATGAAGCATCAAACCAGTCATTTGACTTTGCTGTTTTCTTACCAAAGGTGGCAAGTGCAGTACTTTGAATGGTGTTCCGTAGATGCTCCCAGTTCTCTGTAATAGTATCACCATGCTGAGGGCTACTGAGCACTTTCTCGAAGGTCGCAGTGAATTGAGCGATCATGAAAGGGTCTGACATCTTGCTGGTATCAATGCGTGGTTTCCCTTCATGTCTGACACGATAGAGTTTTCTTGGTTGTGCTCTGATTTTGCAGCAAACCAAGGAGTGATCTGTATCACAGTCTGCACTATGGTACGAGCGCGTGGAGAGCACAGATCTGAGGAGTGGCCTTCTGACGAGAATCAGGTCAAGTTGGTGCCAGTGCTTGGATCGTGGGTGTCTCCATGACACCTTATGCTGGGGTTTTGTCTGAAAGTAGGTGTTGGTCACGCAGAGGTCATGGTGGACGCACAACTCTAAGAGCCGTTGTCCATTTTCATTCATCTTGCCAATACCAAACCTGCCCAGACATGAAGGCCATGAAACATTATCGGCACCCACTCTAGCGTTAAAGTCACCAAGGAGAACAAGCTGTTCTTGCCTAGGTATGCTTTTGATAATTGCTGTTAGATTCTCGTAGAACTCATCTTTAGCTTCTGAGGCGGAGTACAGAGTAGGAGCATACACACTGACAAGGGTGATGGGACCTGTGCTAGTTTGCAGGCGGAGCGTTAACAGGCGTTCTGATCCATTCTCGCCTGGTTCAACCATTTTAGTTAGCGATTTTTTGACCGCAAAACCTACTCCGTGTTCTCTAGCTTTATTAAGATCTTTCCCTTGCCAATAAAATGTGTAGTCCTTCTCGCTCACCGTTCCAGAGCCCGCCAGGCGCGTTTCCTGAAGTGCAGCTATATCCACTCGAAGTCGTTTAAGCTCATCATTAATTATGGCTGTCTTCCTTACATCATTTACATCCTGTAGGTTTTCGGATAGTCCAGTCAACATAGTCCGGACGTTCCAGCATCCCAATCTGAGAGTTTGCTTATTTCTATTTTTTCGATAATTGCTTGGTGCAAAATTTTCTGTCCACAGTTCGGGTTTGACCCTAATCCCCATGCACCCAATGGGGAAAGCAGACAGTGGCGGGACAACACCTTATTGACTGGGGGCTGCCCAGCTTGAAGCGGGCGGTAGCTGTCCAGTGAGATCCTAGAACCTCTCCCACTGTCGGAAGTAGCCCCTGGCGCCATGCCCTACGCCAATTGGGCAAAATGCTTATAACCGGTAACTGCTACTTCCCGTGTTTTGCCGACACCTATAGGGTGAAGCTGGAGTGTCCTCTCCTGGGCGCGAGCTTGGGCACAGTTATATGGAGATCAAGCTGTTGCCCATGCAGCATGTTCCCCCTCTCCACACAGCCGGTAGATCCAAAGGAACGGCAGTAGCCGATACAGTTTGGTACCAGCCATGTCGCAGGAGTTGCCAGAATAATGTCGAATCGACATTAGACTGCCTTAGGGACTCCGACTCCGGATTTATCCTCAGGGTTTACTCCCGAAGCCAATTCCATAAATGGATATTCCCGCAAGGCAGCGGTGGTTTGAATTCAGAGTTCCTTCTCTTAGATAAGCTACCAACCAAGGATCACGAGCCCTATCTGCCCGAAGCTGCTGGTTTTAAGGCGCCAGTCGCTCGCCTTTGCCCCTTCTCCCGTCAGTGAAAACAGTTCCGCCGGGCTCAAATTGAGCCACACGTGAAGGCCGGGAGCTGGACTTGGTTGTCAGAGGCTGTTTGAGGCGCGTGCCATAGAAGTATTTTTCTGTGTGATTATAGCGTTTAGATACGCGGGCGCTCTGTCATAGGTAATTGGTAAACTGGGAAAATCGCAATGCGATTATGATAGGGGCAGAGTAGATACACGGGCGTAATTGTGTATTTTTAATTAATTGGGGCAATTACTTTGTTGTATAGTCAGAAGACAGGGGTGTACTTAATATTTCCTTATCTTTTTATCTATAATATTTGCAGCGTAAATACGCTTGCGAAATTAATTGTAGAAGGTTAAGTCCTTAAGCTTTATCAATATGGTAATTGCGAGGGTCAGAGATATATAGGTAACCTCGATTTGTTTATAAATTTTGCAGTATAAATATGCTAGCGTAATTTGTGTACGTTATTTTATTGTGCATTTTATTGTTGTGTAGTCAGAAGACAAGAGATGTAATTAATATTACTGAGACAGGAGTTCATCTTTCCTAGTTTTATATTGTGTAAGGTGATGAGTATCAAAAGTTATCCTGTAAAAATAAAGTAGGGCTAGGAATTTAGTACAGGAGTTTCCCTCAGTTTGAATTGTTGTGACTCCGTGGCTAGACGGGCGTAACAAAAGATTTAGGACAGCCGTGTCTGGGAGTTTTATTATCAGACCGATGTTTACTTTGAAACGGGGTAGAGAGATCAAAGAGGGAATAGTATTGGAGGCTGACTTTGGGATAAATATTTAATTATTGCTGTGCATAGTTGAGTAGGGGATTGAGTGGAGCTGTCTTTATTTAGGTGGTTATATGCTATGGTTGAGATTTATTGGAAGTTGTTGTACATTAGTTGTTATTTATTTTGTTTTCAGCAGTTTCACGGCACAAATTGGGAGTGTGTAGCCTGCCTTCCAGTTTACAACTGAAAGTTATCGTCTCAGGAGCCGAGGGCTCGAGATATCGCCAGAGGTGAAGAGCACTGGTGACGCGGTGGTTACCGACACCAAGTACGTATGCAGCAGTAAAAAGGAAGCAGTTCAATTGCAGTGAAGCATTCTTCAGCGTGAATGGATTTCTCAAAAATCCCGAGCTCTAAGCTCATATCCACACACCGAAACAAAGGCGCATGGCCTGGTGTTGTCGTTTAAATTTGGTCATAATAAAACCGACGGCCCTAAACGCAAAGAGGGGTAACCGGGCAAGTGAATTAAGATTCGTCAGTAGTGAAGCAGCTACATTCCAAGTCAAGTATCCAGTCTAAAAACCCAAGTCATCAGCTACAATATTCGTTTGGAGGAGATAGGGTCAAAATTCCTTCCAAATGCACTAGAGAAAGAAGGGGTGTAGTGGAGAAGCCTCTCAGTAGGAACCAGGAGTGTCAGACAGACACTGAACAGAGACAGAATTATAAATTAGTAATGCAGTTCGTGTAGGACTTTAAAAAGTTCAATCAGCTTTCGGTGTAGACAGTGGTGTTAGTTAGTGGCGGGTATATCGCCTAAAGCATTGAAGCTGTGTATGCAGTTCATTTATTGACATCTGCAGACAGACAGTGGAGTTAGATTGTGTTTAATAATATATTAGGTTAGTTAGGAGTGGTGGATCTAATGTTAAAGACCCCACTAAACAAGTTGTTGTAATCCTTAACTTTCTTCCCTGCAGGTTAAAGGGCAGGGTGACATTGTGGGTTTACCATTTGTAATCATTTTAATTGTTTGTTCTTTTCCAGGTGTGCGAACATGCACTTTATTTATTTGATATGTACTTATTTTGGTGGTGTAAATAAACTATAAACAGTAGTCTGGATCAGTCACTTTCTTTAACTATACTGTACATATATATTTGTCTGTATAGTGTGTCTGTGGTCGTTAGTTAAACCTTATCTCCTTTAAGGATGTCAGAGGTGGTGAGTCTATAGCTATCAAATACTTCACAAGTGGCGAGGGAGAGTCAATCTCGGTTCTCACCCCTCGAAGCCAATAGTCTCATCTGTCCACATTCACATCATTTCTCATCTAAATCTATCTTCTCAGTCTTTCTCATACTAGGGTCTTGTCTATACACTCAGACACACTCTAAACTTAAATCCACTTCGTGACAGTGTGATCATCGACCAGTCTCTAAGCTGGAAGTCACATGTCTATTTCTCAGCCAACAAGATCTCACAAAAATTATTTCAACTCAGAAATCAAACATTTTTTATGTCCGCATTCTAGACTTATATTCTATTCTGCACATATTCAAAGTCACCTTTCTTATTGCCCAAATATCTGGAGTCGCTGTAGCTTGTCGTTTTTGAAACATCTAGAGTCCCTACAGAAAAGAGCGCTACAACTTGTTTGCTTGAATGATAACATTCCCAGTGCTCAACTATTTTCACAGCTGAATGTTCTTCCTCTTAAAAAATTCTTCTTCCTCCAAGATCTCCTGTTTGTGCATCAAATTTTACATGGCAGAACACCTTCATACTTGCAAACATTCTTTCGCTATAAATACTGCTCATATTTTATACGTGGCAACTTACTTTTAGACCTTGCAAAACCTCGCACTGACCTCTTTCGAAGTTGTTTTAGTTATGCAGGTGCTTTAGCATGGAATGCTTTACCCAAGTCTGTCAAAACTGATAATTACACCACATTCAAAAGACATCTGCATTCCTATGTCATGAAATCTTGTACACACATAATGACAATTTTGTTTCAGCTATTTCAACATTTTCATGAGCATTTACTTGTCAATGTAATATTTTCAATTTTAATTTGAACTTTTAATATTAAGTAGCTTTATTGCATGACCTCTCTCTCTCCCCCCCCTCTCTCTCTCTCTCTCTCTCTCTCTCTCTCTCTCTCTCTCTCTCTCTCTCTCTCTCTCCCTCCCTCCCTCCCTCTCTCTTCTCTGTGTGCATTAATGACTATGAGTAAATGTACTTGTGTGTGCTGAGTTACTGAATGTGATGATAATATTGATTAATTGTGACTGAAGTTATTAATATTTTTATTTTTATTCATAAAACATTAAAAATTGTATTGCATGGCAGAAATGTAAAAAGGCAATTATGCCTATTTCTTTACCCTGATGAAATAAAGATTTCGTTCGTTTGTTCAATCTTTAGAGCCCCCCCCCCCCCGGAACTGCACAGGGTTTCTTTGTGGTTACCCTCCAAGATGTTTATCTTTATTCTCCTCTTGACAGTTTTGAATGTTGCTAGTGTTGGTCTGGGACCTGTAGCATTAGGGTCACGCTTTTACCATGGTCTGCACTTTCTTCCTCATGTCCTGAGGAAAGTTTAGTTTCTTTTGTGTTCAACTTTCTTCCTTTCTATTCCCTTCCATACTGTTTCACATAGTCTCATGATGTCACTTTTATAGCTTCACATTTCTATTGCCTCCTGTGCAGTTTGCCTTTCGTCATTTAGTGTGTGAACACTCCAGGTACCCAATCTGAAGATTTTCCTACAACAAATGAGTCAGCAGTCCAGATTCATTTCAGCTTTCTCTGACTGCATCATAAAGCTTCTTATAGAGGACCTTCTTATACCTTGGATAACTGAACTGGGTTATCTGAATTACACACTTTTGATGACTTGTTATGTTGTTGACATTTTTGTGGCTTAAAATTTCTTCAAGATGAGGTAGTCTGCCCCATCCCAGCTCTCCTCCTTAGTCGTATTCTACGAGATGCCTGGTTAAGTACAGTGTTACTCTTCCTTGCTCCCCTTTCAGACCCCAGTAGCACATGCATATCTAGACTTTTTAGCATATAGTAATCCATACTGGATGATGAAGTAATATTGGAACCCTCCTCATCATCATTAGCATTGTTAATCAGTGTCATCAGAGTTGTGGAGCAAAAGAACAATGTAGGTTCCCCTTTGCCAATTAATCTCAAGAATGTTGAAAATGTGTGAGAATGAAAAATGCACACAAAATATGTTTTTTGTACATCAGCTTACAGTAGTGATACACAGACTGCATACAGAGAAGTTTAATTTTCAATAAACACTGGGAAAGTTTGAACCATAGTTTTGGCATTAAGTCAAGTCCTTTTTTCTTAATGTATTCGAAAATACAACATGTTTGCTTTCCATTGTGACGTGTTTCTCTTTATTGTTTAAGCATGACACAGACACCATTATAAAATCCGAGCCTCTGATTTTGGAAGGTGGATATGAGCAGTGGATGCTGTTTTGCAATACAAAGACAGGGAAGACTGATGCTACCAGACCAGTTGATTCGCTGTCTTCAGCATTGACATGTAAGTAATTTCTGAGTTTGACAATGATCTTATGAAAGGAGAAGAAAGTTGTGTTTTCCTCATGTATTACAAAAAATGATGACACTTAACTATGTATGATGCATAGAATTTTATTTGTATTCATTTTCTATTTTGCTCCTTATGGCGCTTTGGGTCAACATTACAGCTAAAGCCCCCATGTAGGAAACCTATGTCAGTGGGCCCACCCTCTTTTTTCCCCTGATCTACTAGTCTTCAGAGCGTTCCGGGAGCTACATAGAGCAATTTTTTATTTTTTTTAAAACCAATTTTTATTTATTTATTTTTATTTTGAACAGAGAGGGAGAGAGAGGTGAATCAAAGTACTGTTTTGAAATATATTGCATACCACAATAATGTTTGGGTTAAGGAATTTCACAGTGTCTGAAGTAAAATGTGTTTGCACAATGAAATTCTTGTATTGCTGTAATGTTTAGGTGATATCGTTTAAAAAAAAAACATTTTATTCTCCTTAATAAAGAACGCATTATGAATGAGGATGACTAGTCAGTTCACCAAAATGGACAAGTCTCGAGTCGAGTTGCTAATGCCTAAATCATAAGTCGACTCGCTGTGGTGACGTTAGTCTTACTCGAGTCTGAGTCAGTTGACTCGAGTCAACAACACTGGTGGTTTGTATGCCTTGTGGATAACATGAACTAAGCCAGCAGGACCCTTGTGCTCCTTGCTGTTTCAACCAGCCTGAAAATGTCACGAGGAAGAGGCCAGACACAAAAGTGCAAAACTTCAGGTTTGAGGATTGCTCTAAGGCAAATAACTCAAGCCTAGAAATAGTAAAATGTTTCAGAAACTGTGATTCTTATTACTAACAGCCCAAGCCTGGACAAATTCTCACAAGTGAGTCAGTAACACTGCTTGATGAAGGCCAGATAATAGAAGTCAGGCGGCTGACTAATCTTCTATTGCAGCGGTTCTAAAAGTGTGATCCGCAAAATCCTTGGGGATCCCCGAGACCCTTTAAGGGCATCCGCAAGGTCAAAACAATTTTTCATAATAATCGAAGACGTTATTTGGTTTTTTTCACTCTCATTCTCTCATGATATAACCAATGTAAACAAAATCTCTTTGTGGTCCTAAATAATTTTTAAGAGTATCAAGGGTACAGACACCAAAAAGTTTGAGAAATGCTGTTCTATTGATAAATGCACATTCTAGATGGGATCAAATCAATCATTTCAGCAAAGACAGGGAAACACCTATGCAACCTAGACAACATGATCTGAGGGTAAGAGGAGCAAATGGATCACTACCTGCTCCTGCAGACTTTTACACATGAACATGAAAGCTGTCACATGCAGCAGGAAGAACTAGTTACAAATACAACACATGAAACCTAGCTAAACAGTATAACCAGGCATGTTCTTGACTAGCACTCACAGGTGAATAGAAGAGTGGGATGACCAAAGGGAACCTGAAGAAGGACAGTGGAAGAGGTAGCAAGGATCCCAGGGTCAGAGATGACAAGGGCTGCCAAAAATAGACATCCGTGGTGGCAACATTTACAGCCCTCTGTTCTTTTATGGAATTACAAAGAATAATGATAATGATGAATGAATCAAATTAACAGTGGTGGACATATTTTTACACTGTCTACCTCCTTCAGAGTCTGTCTCCCATCCGCCTCCTACAATGGGGACACAAATGATAAGTTGTAGAATATCTTATTTTAGCAAAATTTCTTTTGAACCGACATTATAAAACATTATAAATTGTACACCGCACACTGACTGTTGAATCAAGTTATGGTTATGCTGCATTTTTGGAAAATAATACTACATAAAATTGTTTTTTTGGCTGTAATCCTTGATAATCTGGGCAATTGTTTAGTTTGGACATCAAGCAGGAAATAATTGATTGCACTTGAAGAAACACCCCTACACAAGTTCTGTACATATGTGATCATACTGGCTCATACACACATACACACAAGAGAGAGAGAGTAAAACAAATGAATTTGATCAAAATAATTGCTAAAATTGGCCATATCCAAAGTTATAGCAACCAAGTGAGTTGAGAATCAATAGAAGACATATCTGACTTCTTATTTAAGACTACAAGTGAAAGATTCCCTGGAGAGTCATGTTACCTTTTCTCTTATACATGCAGAGCAACATGACTGACAGACGTAGAGCATGTCTGTCATATTTTTCTGAGATAGAGGGAGGAAGGAATACATTTGAAAGTCTTAAAGAACAGACCCACTGTAACAGTTAAGTTTTGCTCAGGGTAATTTTTATTAGGGTTTGGATATTTATGGATGTGGAAACATAATGTTTCTGATGTACTTCTGTGTGCAGCAGTGAGCCCTAAGGCCTCATCAGGTGTGATTACATGTGTAAACCTGTGTGGACTGCTCCGAGATGCCAGCACAAAACTCATAGTTATGGATGTACGTCCTGGGGCCGACTTCGCCAAGTCTCACATCTCCCACACTGATTGCATCAGCTTGCCTGAGGAAATCCTGACTCCAGGGTGTGTACAACCTCGTCTGCAACTCATTAACTTTGTATAAGTCTATTATTCTTCGCACATTTTAATATTCTTATTGAATTTAAAAGTTTGTCATAGTGAAATAGTGTTTTTTTAAGTGTTGACCAAATGGTTTCTCATGTGCTGAAGCTTTGAAATGATAATTGCAGAAGGCTTCACAAGTAGTGTGTGTTGAAACTAATAAAGATATTCAAATTTTAAACATTGTGTATTATGTCATGGAAAAACTATTGACCAGAGCTTAATCCATCCCAAGCATACATTTCCTGCATCATCATCACCACCACCCTTCAGTTCCCAATGAGCATAGGCTTTTAACCAACTTATGCCAAGGCTTCCTGTTCTGTTCCATCTGCTCATGGTTTTTCCATGTCTTCTTCCCCTTCATATCACTCTCTCTCTCTCTCTCTCTCCAGTTCTCTTCTCCGTGTGTTCTTTGGTTTCCCTCTACTTCTTTTGCCATGGGGATTCTAGAACAAGGACTATCTAGTAATGCTGTCAGCAGGTTTCCTCAGTGTGTGTCATATCTGTCTTCAATATCTTCTTCTACCTCTCTTGTTTCACTGGCGCATGTCTGGTTCTTGTCATCAGTTCCACGTTAGTGATCCTGTCATACCACTTCAATCCTTTTATTCTACACAAGCACCCATTAGTGAAAGTCTGTAGGTTTTTGTTGTTCCCATTGTTTCAGAGTCATACAGTATGATTGGGACCCAAAGACGCAGCAATAGAGAATGCAGTCAGCGACTCATAGCTTGACTGCTTGCGTCAGGACCAGCGAACCAGAGCTGGTCAAGACCGTGCTCCACCTCCACGTGGTGGTCCTGGAAACAGTCTGCAGCAGTGCAGTCTGGCTGAGTGAGCACGGATCAAAGAGGGAAGGCAAACCCGGTCCCAAAAAATGCCGTGCAGAAGTCGGATGTGTCGACCGAAAGGTGCAGATATCACAGCTTAGGCGTAAACAGACACAACGCAACCACCGTCCTTTTCAGGACGAACGAGGAAGACGAAGAAGATACAGTATGATTGACTTGACATTTGAATTGAAGATTTTGATTTTTTCCTACTTTCTTCAAGTGCAATTTTAACTAAAAATACACTCTTGAAAAATGAAAGCTGTGGACCGTTTTGTTAAAGCTGTCAAATGTCTTAACATGATCAGGTATTTAATACAATCTTCTGAAACCATCTATTAAGCAACATATCTTGTCTTAGTGTTACCAATAATGAAGCCAGAACTTACATCACAAACATCAGTTTTTAAATTCACAATAAAAGTTATATTCCTTGCACTGCATTCAACAATTTTTGGTCACATGGAGATCAGGAGGTTATAGTTGCTCTCTTGGATGATGCATTCTGATATTGCCATCTTGAAATAATTGTATTAAGTACTGTTAGCTGAATAGAATGAGAACGGGCTGCATAATTTCATCTTAAGTCAATGTTCAAGTTACTGATATAGTTGCAGAGTTTCCACTGGAATCTGTTGCCACCAGGCCATCATGGATCTTCCATGAAAGTGGTTGCGTTTCACAACTGCACCATCTCTGAAGTGCTTCCCACACCATCCCCTGGTGCTTATTTGTCCATCTGGTGTGTTTGAAGGAAGAAAAGGAACTCATCTGTGAATATTACCTTAGTCCAGTGTTCACGTCTGTAAAGCACATGCTGAAAGCTGCCTGTCTAATGGGTCATTTTGTGGGCAGTGGTTCTCTGTATTAGTATGGCTGGAGTGTAAGCATTAAGGTTGTGCATTGCAGATGGTTTAACAGTTAGATCACTTACAACAGTGTTGGCAACATTGTGGTGATAGTCTGATAAAGTTGGTTGTTGCAGTTTAATCTTGTTAGGTGTGCTTATGAATTTAATGATCATCTTGTGGTACAATAATACTAGACTGACAAGTGCCTTGCTTTTCACTACACCTCTAATAACAGCAGCAGCTTCTTCTTCTTCTTGCGATCGCATCTTTGATGTTTACACCGTCAGACGAGTTCTCATGATGAATTCGACTGTTGTTTGAAGTTCCTCTTCAGCTCCATATAGCTTTGAGTTTAGTGTTGAGTCATTGGGCCAGTATATCTTTCTTAACTGGTCATACAGAGGACAATCCTGTAGAACATGCTCAGCAGTTTGTTCGTTTAATCCACATGTGCACAGTGGTGAAGCAGACAATCGTAGCTTGTGCATGTGTTTATTCAGTTTGTTATGCCCTGTCCTGAGGCGAAAAATAGTTATCTGTCCCTGCCAGTCGAGAGTGTGATAGTCGTCTTTGGGTTGGTTCTGTTCTCTTCTGATAGTCTGGATAGCTCTCTTTTTCTCAAAGTATGTGACTTCATTATCTTCTTGTTCACATTCTCCTCCCTTTTTTGCAAGTTTATCTGCCTTTTCATTTCCGGGTACACCACAATGAGATGGTACCCACTGAAGTATGGTTCTCTTTTTGGCAGCTACCTTGTTTAGTTCATTTCTCAGATGCGGGAGTTTACCACCCTTGAGAGCTTGCAGGACAGACAGTGCATCTGTGAGGATGACTACCTGGTGGCAGTCAGAGTTGGTGTTATAAATCATATTTGCAGCTTGCTCTAGAGCTTGAACCTCAGCTGTATAGTTGGAACAGAATTTACCAGTGGGAATGTGCCTAGTCTCATAGTGGTTGTCAGGATATGAGATAAAGATACCGGCACCTCCATTCCTAACAGCATTAGTTGCTGATCCATCTGTATAGGCATGTATCCATGATTGATCAGGATAGCTTTCTTGGATCATACTCAATGTAGCAGTTCGTTTTTGCAGATCATTATACTCACATCCACTTGTGAGACCACTGACTGATGTATTAATTTGGAGGGCATTGCTGGCCTGCTCCCATGGTACAGGGTATAGGTTGGGCTTCAGTGGTGTTGTCTTCATGGATAGGTCTTCTTGATGCTGTCTTTTAAGTCTTTTTCCCCGATGCACAAAGCTGCTACGTTTTAGACGTCCCAATGCCAGATCATCTAGTCTTGCCTTCATTGGGTGCGTTGGCATACTGTTGTACTTTTCCATCTGGATCATGGTTTTTGTGTCTCTTCTATGGGACAATGTCTGTAATCCAGCAACCTTCTGCATCTCTGATATTGGTGTAGTTTTCATGGCTCCTGTAATGAGCCTGAGAGCTTGATTTTGCACCTTGTCCAAAGACTGCGGATGTGAGTTAGCAGCTGATGACCATGCTGCTGAGCTAAACTCTAAGTGTGGTCTTATTACTCCATTATAAATCTTCTTTAGATTTCATTCATTTGCTCCCCAGTTGGTACCTGCTAATTTTCTGAGTATGCCTAGTCGTCTTCGGGCCTTTCCTTCTGCATTTTCAATATGCTTATTCCATGTAAGCCTTTGGTCAAATGTCACCCCAAGATAGGTGGGGTAGCTTTCTTCCTTGATCACGGTTGTCCCTAGGTGTATGTTAGCTGCTTTGTCCTTGGGGGCGAGGGAGAACAGTGTTGTGGAGGTTTTGTCTGTGTTTATTGTGATAAGCCATTTCTCTGCCCATGACACTAGCATGTCTGCTGCCCGCTGCATTCTATAATTTGCTGTGGTGACGTTTTCATCAGCGCACCAGAGTACTAGGTCATCTGCATATAAGGCAGCTTTCACTCCTGCGGGGAGATCTTTCACCAGGTCATTGATGTAAACAAGGAAGAGTGTTGGGGAAATTACTCCTCCTTGAGGTACCCCCTGATGGAGCAACACTTTTCTGCTCTGCAGACCATCAAGAGTGACTCTAGTTCTCCTATTATGCAAGTATGACTGGATCCATTTCATCATGTTGCCTTGGATTCCTCACCCGTGTGTTACCGGGGCCGAAAGGGGAGCAAAGAATAGTAACACTGTCCCCTGCCAAGCATGTCGTAGAAAGCGACTAAGGAGGGTTGGGCATGGGGCCGGTTACCCCATCCTGTAAAAAATTTAAACCACAAAAAACTTCAACAAATATGGACAAGTCAAATAAAGAAAATAAAACACAGCCATCCAAGACAGGGGAAGGTCCTCTCGCGGGGAGGCGTATGATGCAACACAGAGAAAGCCGAAAGGAGTCTGTGTTGCTGACTAACCTTCTTTCTTCTAGGAGAACTTCCAGATTTGGCACCTGGAATGTTCGGACATTAAACGAACAAGGGAAAGTGGCGCAAGTGGCAGCAGAAATGAGGGAATACAAAATCGAGGTTTTGGGAATGTGTGAAACAAAGTGGAAGGGGGTAGACAGGAAGAAACTCATCACAGGTGAATTGGTGCTGTCCTCAGGACATGAAGACGAAAGTTCATACCACAGTGAAGGGGTAGCTCTTATGTTATCTAAAGAAGCACAGAAAGCACTCATTGAATGGGAAGCTGTTGGACCCAGAATAATAACAGCTACTTTCAAAACAGCTAAAAAGAAAATTCATGTAAATGTCATCCAATGTTATGCACCAACTAATGACAAAGAAGAGTCTGTGAAAGAAGCATTTTATACTAAACTACAGGAAATTATGGATAAAGTAAAAAGAAGAGACATCACAATTTTGATGGGTGACATGAATGCAAAGATAGGTACAGTCAACACCGGATTTGAAGAAGTCATGGGAAAACATGGGCTAGGAGTAATGAATGAAAATGGAGAACTATTCGCAAACTTCTGTGCTTCAAATCAACTGGCTATAGGAGGAAGCATGTTTCCACATAAGAGAATACACAAGGCAACATGGATATCACCAGATCATAGAACAGAAAATCAGATTGATCATATATGCATAAACAAGAAGTTTAGATCATCATTGCAGGATGTAAAGGTATATAGAGGAGCAGATGTGGCATCAGATCACCATCTTCTGATAGCCAAAATAAAAATGAAACTCAAGAGATATGCAACAATGCAAAATTATAGACAACAGTATAATGTAGGACAGCTAAGAAATCAAGAAACAAGAGACAAATTTGCGGTCACAGTATCCAACAAATTCCAAGTGCTCCAACAGCTGGAAGATGTAGAGAATACAGAAGACTATTGGCAGCAGGTCAAAACTGTATGGAAGGAGACATGTGAAGAAATACTGGGGAAAAGGGAAAGACAACAAAAAGCATGGATAACAACAGAAACCATCAATAAGATAAAAGACAGAAAAAAACAAGAAAGCAGAGTTAAACACAAGCAAAACCAGAAGTTCCAAAGCCAAGGCTCAAGAAGTGTACACAGAAGCAAACAAAGAAGTAAAAAGAAGTATCAAAAGAGACAAGAGGAAGTATATTGAGGAGTTGGCAAGAGAGGCAGAAGATGCTGCAGCCAAAGGAAATATGAGAGAACTGTATAGCAGCACAAAGAAGCTAACAGGGAAATACAAGCAAACAAGTTGCCTCATAAATGACAAGAATGGGAAACTGCTCAGCAATATACAAGAGCAAATGAAGAGGTGGACAGAATATTTTGGGGACCTTCTCAATAGACCAGCTCCACAAAACCCGCCGGACATCCAGCCAGCAGAAGAAGAGCTACAAATTAACGGTGAAAGACCAACGAAGGAAGAAATAAAGAAAGCCATAAAGCTTCTAAGAGATGGAAAAGCGTCTGGACCTGATGGCATTCCAGCAGAGGCCATCAAAGCAGATATCGACACGGCTACAGAGATGTTATATAAATTACTTGGTAAAGTCTGGGAAAAGGAAGAGATACCAGCAGAATGGAAGGAAGGATATCTGGTTAAGTTGCCTAAGAAGGGAAATTTACAAGAGTGCACAAATTATAGAGGAATAGTGTTGCTATCAGTGCCGGGAAAAGTGTTAAACAGGATTATCCTTGAGAGATTAAAAGAGTCCATGGACAAGAGACTGAGAGATGAACAAGCGGGTTTTCGACAGGACAGATCATGTACAGACCAGATGGCCACTTTGAGAATAATGGTTGAACAAGGTCTGGAATGGAATTCACCACTATACATCGGATTTGTGGACTACGAAAAGGCATTTGACAGTGTAGACAGAGAATCACTTTGGAAATTGTTGAGGCATTATGGAGTTCCCCTGAAGATCATTAATTTAATAAAGAAAACATATGAAGACATGACATGCAGAGTTCTTCACGAAGGACAGCTTACAGAACCGTTTGGGATAAGAACAGGAGTGCGACAGGGATGCCTCTTGTCTCCATTTCTTTTCTTGCTGGCAATAGATTGGGTTATGAGATCATCGGCAACACACAACAGAAATGGAATCCAGTGGACTCTGACTAAGCAGTTGGATGATCTGGATTTTGCTGATGACTTGGCTCTTCTGTCCCATAGCCGTAATCAGATGCAGGACAAATTGAAAACACTTGATGAGAGGTCACAGCAATTGGGTCTGAAAATACACAGGGAAAAGACAAAAATAATGCGAATAAATGCAGGTAATGATAACAGGGTTGAACTTGAAGAAACACCAATACAAGATGTAGAATCATACACATATCTTGGCAGTAATATAGACAAAGTTGGAGGGACAGACAGCGATATCAAAATAAGAATACAAAAGGCAAGAGGAGCTTTCATTGCATTGGGAAATATATGGAGATCAAGAGAAATAGGATCCAACACGAAAATAAGAATCTTCAACTCAAATGTGAAGTCAGTCCTATTGTATGGCTCAGAGACATGGAGAACAACAAAGACAACAACCAAAAAGCTACAGACTTTCATAAATGGGTGCTTGCGTAGAATAGAGGGATTAAAATGGTATGACAAGGTTACCAACGTGGAACTGATGACAAGAACTAGACAAGTGCCAGTGGAACAAGAAATGAGAAGAAGACGATAGCGATGGATAGGACACACACTGAGAAAACCTGTTGATAGCATTACAAGGCAGTCCTTGTTCTGGAACCCCCATGGCAAGAGAGGCAGAGGAAGACCAAGAAGTACATGGAGAAGAGAGTTGGAAACAGAGGTGAAAATGATGAGGAGAACATGGAAAGAACTTGAGATGATGGCACGTGACAGGAGGACTTGGCATGTGTTTGTTGAAGGCCTATGCTCCTTTGGGAGTGGAGGATTATGAATGAAATGAATGCCTTGGATTCCACTTCTCCTAAGTTTTGCAATAAGGCCATCTTTCCACACCTTGTCAAAGGCCTGCTTGAAGTCGACCCAGATCGTTAGGACCTTTTTCTTCTCCTGGAAGGCATCTTCTATTGCTTGAGACAAGTAAGTAACTTGGTCTTCTATACTGTAGCATTCTCTAAATCCAGCTTGTTCCGACACCAGGATCTGCTCAGACTCTAAATACCATTTCAATCTGTGGTCGACTATTCGCTCCATAGTCTTCCCAACACAGCTTGTGAGACTGATTGGCCGGTAACTTGCAGCCTCGGTCTTACATTTCCCTTTCTTTAGTATGGGTATTGTGATGGCTTCTCTCCATACTTGGGGTACCGTTCCTTTTAACCAGCTGTGGTTGAATATCTCAAGCAATTTTATCTTTGCTGCTGAGCTCAGATTTACTAACATTTCGTTGCTGATTTTGTCTGGGCCGGGTGACTTTTGAAACTTAAGCTTGGAAATAGTGTTCTGTAGTTCTCCTAGTGTGATGGGTTCCCTCACTGGGGCAGGAGTATCTGTCTGTCCCATGGTTGCCAGTATTTCTTTTCTTATCTCTCTCTGATGGTCTATGTTAATGGGTAAGTTGCTTTCTGAACTGTATCTTCTAGCAAACAGGTCTGCAGCTTGTTTTCCTCTGAAAAGTTTGCCACCTTCATCTAATGTGATAGTCTGCCTAGGTGAAGAACGCTCTTCATTTAGAGACTTGACTAATCTCCAAAGTTTCCTGCCGTCTTTCTCATTGTTCAGCGATGCCGTTTTAGTTCTCCAGCTTTTCCGTTTTTCTTCTAGCTTTGTTCTCTGAAACTCTGCTACAGCCTTTTTCCATTTGTTGTGAGTTTCAAGTGAAGGCTGAGACTCTGCATCCTTTCTAGCCCTGTCCATAGCTTCCTGACGTTCTTGGAGTGTGCTGGACCAGTATGGTATGTAGTTACGCCGGCATCCTTTGGGAATGGTTTCTTTTGCAGCTTGTAGTATGCATCTGTTGTAGTCTTTTACCACTTCATTAATGTCTCTGTTCTGTACCTTGAGGGTAGACAGCAGCGTGTTCACCTGATGCCTGAATAAACCCCAGTTGGCTTTTTTGTAGTTCCATTTTGTAATGGCTGGGCCTGTACTGAGAGTTGCACTCTGGACAGTAAGAAAGATTGGGCGATGGTCGCTTCCCCCTAGTTGGTCTCCTACTTCTCTACTAATAGATCCAGCTATATCTGGGGTAGCGAAGGCAAGATCTGGTGTTGAAGTTGTGTGCCATCCTCTGGAGTAGAAGGTAGGAGTATCTGTGGCATTATTGACTAGGATTAGGGAGTGATCATCTTGCCATGTTTCAACCTCTTCACCTCTGTGATCTAGATGGTTATAGTCCCAGCTCTGGGAGTGGCTATTAAAGTCTCCAACTGCTATAAAGTTGGTGGCTGGTATCTGTATAGAGCTGAGACTCAGGGGTTTGTTGTTTGGACAGTAATAGTTCAGGAGTTCTATTTCCATCTTGTCTACCTTTATCTGCAACAGCTGATATTCTGTCGGATCTGAAGCATTGATATCCCCTTATTTTAAAGGTTTGATCTGCTTTCAGTGAGTCTCTTGGATACAGCAAACACTGACTTGCTTCTCATACAAGATGTTTTCCAGCTCTGTCTTTTTGCTGTATCCAGCCTGCTTGCTGTTCACTCCCTCTGCATTCCAGTGCATCATGACAAGTGGCACTCTGGGTTTCTCTTTTTCTGTTTTGTTTTGGTCAGTAGTTCTCCTCCGCCGTCTGCTGACTCCACAAGACGGTCTAGAGGGTCCTCCAGTACTGACTGTTTCAGAGCACCTGCCTGGTTCGAGCACCAGTACGAGATTTGAGTGTACTCATCCATAAAAAAAAAAGCGAGTTGCGTGATACTGTGGTTTCCGGTGCGCCTTCTGGCCCCATCTAACTTTCTCTTCAACGGGAGAGTGGGCTCATCCCTAATCTGTTTATGTTCCCAGTACTAGACTATTCGCAAGCAGCCTGGGGGTGTCACTGCTCTGCGCGGACCTTGTTTACCGAGGCGGCGTCCGAGCTCGTATGGTGAAAATATGGTTGCGTTATCTTCAAAATAGACCTGTCTTTCCCGTGGCTTTTCTGCCATCCTGCAACTTTGAGTTAGGGAGTTCTGAGCTCCAGTCTCTTTCCCAGGCATTTTATCCTGGCCTGGCGCGCATACAGAGGACCCCACTTCTGGTTCTAAGTTAGCAGTTGGGGATAGGTGGGGTGGCACACTGTTCATTCCCCGTCATCCAGGGGGGCTCTCCAACTATGCAGAGCTTGCACAATGCTGTGCTCTGGTTCTGGGCTCTCCCAAGGAATCCTCACGTCCTGCACAGAGCCACTTCCAGATACCCACCACCTGCCATCTCTCCATTGTAGAAATCTCCTGCATGCGGCCATCCAGTCAAGAGCCAGTATTAAGTCTGGTGCCCAAGTGATCCCCCCAAGCTCAGTGTGCAATGCTGGGTTCTCATCATGCTGCAACACAGGGGGGATTGTGATGCTCAGCCATCTCTCTCAACTCTGCACCGATAAGTGACATCGGGGACTTAACTGTGCCTCAGTACTGGGAGGCCCCGTTTCCGGGTACACCACACACAGCCAATTGAGGCAACGGTCGTCGTGGGCATGTCTTCAGTGGGGAAGTTGTGGAGTCTTCCTGTCCATGTTCTTGCACATCCTAACACTGCCCGCAAGACATCAGAGGTTTGGAGAGTGGCCTTCTCTGCTTTTTTGAGCCGGAGTGGGCTCCCCGGGCAAGTCTCGATGGGGATCGGGACGTGTCCACGCGCCAGTGGGCCCAGCATCGGCCGCATCTGACGGAGGACTTGCTCCGCCAGGTCTGAGTCAGTAAATTCCAACTTTGTCATCCCCATGGCATTGTGATGCTGGGGTGCCTGTGGATTTCCTACCGCCCCGGGTAGGAGCCAGAAGTGTACTGTGCCAGCTCTGGGGGAGATAAAGGGGGTGTTTCTGCATCTCCTTGTGATATGTAGCCAAGGTAGGGCTCACAGTGCTCTTTCCCCGCCACCAAATTGCCTGCTGGTTACGCCGAATTCTCCGAGGCTCTAGGCATGTGACCAAGAGTTGAAGACAATAGGATCGTCACATCCTGAGTCTCTGTGCCTGTACGATGGGTTCCGATCTTCAGGGAGCAGTCCACACTCGTTCCCACTCCCAAGACTTGTTCAGTATCCATCTGGCTCCTTCCCACCCACAGAGGGCGTGTACAGTGTAGTGCACCGGTTTTATTATCGAGGTTTGCTCCTCTAGATCCGTTGTGTTTAGCCTGAGGATTTGCACCCTCAGTTACCAGGACTACCTCGAGGAGGGTGTGGCTCTTCACCACGCACAACGATCTTGGGGTATGAGAGGTTTTGCTAGGCCAAGAGACTAACACCGCAATGGTCGCTCCTTTCATGAACAAGAATTCACTAGGCCTAGGGTGAAGCAAGGGGGGAAACCCACTACCCACAACACCAACACATCATACCCCCTGTCTGTAAAAGACTTTGCCCCTAATAACAGTAGCAAAATGTTGCTTCAGTTTGATGATGATAAAGTTAGGTACTGCAAGCCTCTGAGCCATAGTCTATAACAATAGCATCTTCCTACAGTCATGTACTTGTCATTCCCTATAACAGGATTACTTAGTTTTTGTCATGGCACTTGTTGCTGTCTTACAATATTTTAGCAGAATGACTGTTTTTATCAGACAGATTAGTCAGCACAGTTCATGACCAGATATCTCTACCAACCCGGGCTTCACAGTTATTCTGTCTAAAATGTTCTTTTACATTCTGACCAAATAAAAATAAACTTTTTTTCTGGCGCAGTACATTTTTTAAAAATACAGTGAAACCAATGATAATCTGTTAATGTTTTAAATGTGTTGTTTTATGAGTACAGAAAAAAAACCATACTTTGTTGAAAATGGAAAGGAAAAAGAAATGGCCACACCATTACATTGTATATTCAAATGGTCCTTGAGATTTTTAACTTGGATACATGAAAGAGAGTTAACTTTTATAAGATTGTTAACGTACTTTACAGATTACACTTCAGTATCCAGTTGTGAATTTGTTAAATCATTGTTCTCATGTTATGTAGCAGTGAGACCTATTTAATACCTTGGGATTAAATAACAAGGGATTTAGCCCTTAAACATACCTTTATGTTTGTCTAATATTTTTTTACTATTTAATGCCTTCCCTGCTAAATAAACCTAATGTAGAATTAATGTTGTCATATTTTTCAGGTCTATAGTCAGTCATATTCAGTCAAAACTACCAGAAGAATCTAAGGCAGTCTGGCTGCAGCGCAAACATGCAGATCATATTATTCTGTTAGACTGGAAGTCTACTTCAGAGAATGTTGTAGTTGGAACTCCGTTAAGAACGCTCAAAGATGCTCTCTACAAGGTATTACCTTTTATTTGTCTACCATTTTTTTCATCACATCATTTGATAATGGTGTTTTAAAATGTTATGGTTCTCTGTTCTGTTCTCAAGCTACAGGGCTGTATATGGTGTCATTTTGTTTGTAATTGAGAGTACTTTATTAAAAGGTGCATTTAGAATTTATTTGGACCATTCTGAAAATGTGGAGTAAAAAACATAACAAGGAGGTTAGTATTTCGGTATGATTTTAAAGTGAGTTTTTCCCTTCAAGACTGGTTTCTTCAAGACCAAGGCTATACTAGAAAGATAGTTTGCTGCAATTGATTGACACAGGAGCGTTTTAAAATTAGTAATGCTGTTGTGTACATCGATGACAGATGACATCAACATTTGTTTGACAGAGTAATTATACCTACATATACATACTGCCAACTTTTCTGTCAGAACAAAACAATTGTGTGTGCTTGTTAAGTCATAAATTTTGAAGTATAAGTAATATCTTTTTCATGAAGTGTTTTTGTAATCACTGCCTATGCATGACAACTTTTATTCATTGCACAGTCAGCAGTCATGGTGAACACAGCTGGCATTAAAATTCACAGCCAGCACTGTGCATAGCTAATACTGTGTTTATTTGAGTTCAACAAGAAAAACAAAAACAAACTATAATAGAACAGATAGCCTGTATCTTCTTTTATTGTGTTTAGAGCTCTAGATTATTTTATTTTGCCTTGTCTTTGTGTTCAATTGGCTAAACGGTTAGAGTACTTCACTCTCACAGCACACTTACTGGTAGCATCATGCTCCATTTTATCCAGCTTTAAATGGGTACCTGACTTAGCCATCAGTCAAGGGTTACTGAAAAAGCAATTACCAGTAAATAAAGGGTTAAGATTATGTCCAATCTTAAACAGTGTTCTGGAAAGCTCAAAAGAAAATGGATTGAGGATCGATAGTAGCTAACCTTTAAAATGACGATATTTGATCATGC
Organism: Oreohelix idahoensis; assembly: GCA_024509875.1. Classification (NCBI taxonomy): domain Eukaryota; kingdom Metazoa; phylum Mollusca; class Gastropoda; order Stylommatophora; family Oreohelicidae; genus Oreohelix; species Oreohelix idahoensis. Next base: position 255,888 of record JAMPIV010004927.1, read on the forward strand.
AAATTACACATAACAGTATTGTTCATATCTCTCCCCCCCCCCCCCCCCCCCCCCCCCCCCCCCATTATGTGTTTTTTCATAGCGCCTCATTTGTGTGCAAAAATGACCCAAACATGTGAGAGGGTCAGTTTTATCGTGTTTTCGGTCTGTGTTCTTTATGATAATTGTCACGAAGTGGATTTAGGTTTAGAGTTACGTCTGAGTGTAAGACAAGACCCTAGTATGAGATGATGATGATGATATAATTCCTTTAGCTGTGAGCAGGTAGCTCTTGACAGCCCATTGCCTCTCTGACAAAGGTGCAAGTCTTCCTCAGTTGTTGTGGTGATGTGTAGAGTGTTTTGTGGATGGTTGGGTGCGATGGGAGTAGCTGGTGTCGCAGGTCAGTTAGTCTTGGGCACTGTAACAGTAGGTATTCAACTGATTCCTCATGGTGGTGGCAGTGCCTACAGTTTGGTTCACGTAGTGGGTCTATTCTATTTAAATGTTTATTGATGGGTGCATGGTCTGTTCTCAGCTGGAAAATTAGACTCTGATCTCTTCTTTTCAGTTGTTTAACTGGATCTTGAGGGTTTGGTTTAGCTTGATGTATGAAGAATGGACGCCCTGTCTGGGAGGAAGCCCACTGGTTTAGCCATTCTTGCCTATAATTGGTTCTCAGGATCTGTTGGCAGGTTTGCAGTGTGGTACTTGATGTGAACTGGGGCAGTGCTGCTCCTCTTTTGGATAGTTTATCGGCTTTTTCATTTCCTGGGACTCCGACATGCCCAGGGATCCACTGGAGTGTAACTTCAATGCAATAGGAAGTGAACAGTTGGTCAATTAATCTACAGATGTTATTAATATTAGGAGACATTTTGCTTTCTAGGGCTTGAAGTGCTGATTTTGAGTCTAAGAATATAACAATATCCTCCCTAGAATTGATCCCAACAAAGATGTTCCCGAGAACGATTGCCACCCACTTGTCACGAAGTGGATTTAGGTTTAGAGTTACGTCTGAGTGTAAGACAAGACCCTAGTATGAGAAAGACAGAGAAGATAGATTTTTATGTTAAATGACAGTGAATGTGGTAAGATGAGACTATTGGCTCAAGGGTGAGAACCTAGATTGACTCTACCTTGCCACTTGTGACTTCAATAATAGCTATAGACTCACCCCCTCTGACTACCTTTAAACAAGAGGAGATAAGGTTTACCTAAGACCACAGACACACTATACCGACAAATAAATATATAGACGTACAGTATAGTTAAAAGCAAGTGACTGATCCAGACTACAATTTATAATTTATTTACACCACAAAATCATCAACAACTCAAAATAAATAACATGCAATGATTGCACACCTGGAAAACGAACCAAAACAATTAAAATGGTTTTAAAAAATGGTGAATCCCCAATGTCCCCTCCCCGCAACCTGCAGGAAAGAAAGTTAAGGGTTAAACAAACGAAGTTATTCGGTGGGGTCTTTGATTTTGATCCACCACTCCGACTATATATCTTATTAAGTATTACTAAAAATCTAATACCACTGTCTCCACCAAATTCTGGAAAACAAGAACTTTCTAAAGTCCTACACCGCTAACCGGTGCTTCACAAACACTGATCTAATAAATGACTTGGATCAGTGCTATCTCAGAGGCTGTCCTAACACAACTTTCTATCTGCCTCTATAACCTATCTCTCCCCTCAGTTGCTGCTCAGTGTCTGACGCTGCCGTCTTCTGCTGATGAGGCGTCTCCGTTATGCCCCTTCTCTCGCTTGTGTTCTGGACAGGAATTTTTACCCTGTCTCCTGCACGGACTACTGCTGCTGATGACTTTGGTTCTAGACTTAGTGACTCTCTACCGCTGCTGTCACCTTCTGAGGATCTGATGAGTGGCTGCGTGGAAAAGTATGATTTCCCTATCTCTGTGCTGTCGTACTGATAGAGGGTCTGGTTCACTACCACGATATGTGATAGCTGTAGGCGGTGAATAGATTCAAGGCTTTATTATGGCCTTCAGATGAGCACTAGGCGACGCGCCTTTCTGATGTGCTTTAGCGAGCTTAGAGCTCCTGATTTCTAGAACCCGTTTTCCCGCTGAAGAATTTGTTTCTTCACGGCAAGGGAACGTCTCGGTTCTTTCAACTCTGGCGATATCTCGAGCACTCGGCTTCTGAGATGAAATAAATAAATAAATAACGTCTGAGATGACAGAATTTGCCGTTGGTAAATTGTAAGGGCTAACCTCCCCACCCCCCACCCCCCATTCCCCACCCTCCCACCCCCCCCCTCCTTTTGTGCCGTGAACTGCTGTGGAAAAAATAATAACAACAGTTATACAACACATTAAATTAAACTCATCTTTAACACCTACTCCCGTAAATAAATACCTCTCCCCTTAACTCAACACAGCTCTATTGCCGCACCAGCGATAAACAATATTTTACCTCAAAGTTCAGCCTACCCTACACTGGCCTTCTCCTAACATCTGTCCCGCTACAACTTAAATGTCTGACAGGTAAGTACACAAAACCCCAATACAGACTGACCTCGATCTGCCGTCACAACATTTATACACTGAACGAAATCCCTGTAATAAAATACTATGCCCTACTTAATTTGTTTACAGGCGGTCTCAGGACCGTTCAGTCCATTACAAAATTGTATACAACCACATCTGCTACACCCTTACTTAGTCGTTCCTCTTCTACCATGAGGTGTAGAGGTTTGGAAGAGAGAGCGCCAGACTATTCTATCAGCTGTCTTCTTCCTGGCCTGGTTCCATTCTAGTCCTCGGTCCTTCAAAGATTGTCTAATGTTGTCCTCCCAGCGGACTCTGGGTCGTCCTGGATGTCTGGATCCCTGGCTCTTTGTTTCCCATGCTTGTCGTGGTAGCCGATCTTCTCCCATTCTGATCTGCTACACCCACTCAGTAAAATTAATTACATTACTCTTTATTTAGAGTTAAATTTTATATATATATATATATATATATATATATATATATATATATATATATATATATATATATATATATATATATATATATATATATATATATATATATATATATATATATATATATATATATATATATATATATATCTAGGAAAATAAAATCCCATCTCAGACATAAAATACCCCTCACTCCCCTGTTGGGTATACAACAAAATACGTTGCACAATGAATACGTACACCAAATACGCTAGTGTATTTAAACTGCCAATATTATAATCAATCCCGAGGTTACCTATATCGGACCCTCACCATTACATAGGTTATAGCCTACTGACTAAAACTTATATAATTAATTTCGCAAGCGCCTTTACGCTGCAAACATTATAACTCAAGATAAGGGTCTATTAATTACCCCCTGTCTTCTGACTACATAACAAAGTAATAGAATACACAATTACTCCCGTGTATCTACTCTGTCCCTATCATAATCGCATTGCGATGTACACAGTCTACCAATTACCTATGACCAAGCGCCCACGTGTCTAAACGCTATATTCACACAGATAATATTACAAAAGCTACCATGTCAATCAAAGATCGAACTAGCTTATCCTAGAAAAACATTTATATTATATCTGTAAGATAGTAATTGATGGCACTTTCATTTTATTACAAGTTAATTAAACTCCCAGAAAAGAACTTAACTAAACGGGCTAATATTCTATTAAGAAACTAATTCTAAGTCCTACGCTAAATTAAAATATGAACATACCAATATTCGAATTTCCCACTTAAGAGCAAGCGAATTTGCCTAAGCTACACGGCTGGAATCTGGAGACCAAGAGAGGCCTGCTAATAATTTTCTCTGATATTTATAATTAGAAGAACCGCCAAAACTCCACGCCCTACGTCATAGCTTGGCTTCACTATCAAACCAATAATATTCCGGCATTTCCTAAACTATTGAAATCCCCCAATGATAATCCAGGTCATGCATGACTCATGTTATTATCCTACCATGCGTCCAAAATTGTGTCATGTTGCATCAACCGCATGAGCAAACGTTAACTTTAATTCGCTCCTAGTGCCAGTTATACGGACGTGGGTAGAGCTTTCCCCCTTACCTGGGTGGGTGTGGGTTTTTCGGCTTTATCCGAGCTGAAAAATCTACCCAGCCTAAAATAACTTACAACTCCTAGTAGATACCTTAAAATGACCGCGATAATTTTAACACAGAAAATGGGACTACGCAATCGCGATAATTTAAGGAAAGGAAGACTGGTGCAAATCTGTACTTAAACCTACAGTTATCCCTATAGAAAAAAACCCCGCAATTAATTTACCTACAGAACAAGACTTAACACCACTAATTACAGAGAGAAGAAGAATACACTCCAATAATATTCCTGGAGAAGAAACATGGGGCCTGTGGAAAAATAAAATTACAGTACTCTATCACAATAATACGCTAGCGCAATACACTAGACAAGTTGACGTAGAGGCTAGAGCTTGTGACAATAACAACAGCATATGTTATGGATCAAGAGTTGGGCTATTTCTTGATTGCAAGTTGAGAGATCTTCTGAAATTCGAAAAATCCCAACTTTCATGTTGTGTGTCAATGATTATTTTTGAAAATGATCAAAACAGACTAAGAGTTATGGTTAATATAAGTGTTAGCAGTCATTCTTGTAGCCGTTTATTGTTTGCAAGAAAACTAGAAATAGGGTTATGGTATAGCATTTGGATTTAGCCCTAGGCTTAGGATGCAGAGACATAAAATTGATGCCATTACTCTATTTTGCGCATAAAAAGAAAATAATAACATGTGACAGACATTGAGGCCGTAGGTCTGCATTAAAAAAACAACAACAACAGCAAATTTTATGGATTAAGAGTTTGCTACTTTTCTATCTCGAGTTGGGCTACTTTTCAATCTTGATTACAATCTCAAGTTGGGTGACTTGAAATTAGAAAAATCCCTAGTTCGCTGTTGTGTGTCAATAATTATTTTTGAAAACAGTAAATATTAGCGTTGGCAGTCATAGTTCTGAGACCTATAGCCGCTTATTATTTACAGAAAACTAAACACTAGAAATAAGATTACAGCTAGTGGTATAGCCTTAGGATTTGGGCCAAGGCTTAGAATGCAGAGACAAAAAACATTACCCTAATTCTATGTCCCATTTTAAAAAATAATGTGCGACTGACATTGAGACCAATCATTTAAAAAAAAACAACAACATCAAATACTATGGATCGAGAGATGGACTACTTTTATTTCTCGAGTTGAGCTACTTTTCGTTCTCGAGTTGAGCTACTTTTCATTCTTGAGTTGAGCTACTTTTCAATTTCACATTGGACTACTTTTCAATCTTGAGTTGAGTACTTTTCACTGCGATTTAGATTCTATCTGAAAATCTTAAAAACCTCATTTCTGAAACAATACTATCTCCACACATTTCAGATGAGAGGTTTCACACCTGTACACAGCTATCAAGCAGCCAAATCCAACTTACACTGTAATGTTGGAAATGTAGTTGTTATTGTATATAAATAATTTGAGTGTTTTGGCATCAAAGTATCAGATACACAACATATTCTACATTTTATGCAAAATTTCAAATAATCTTTTGTTCCTCTTTTGTGTTTCAGTATGACTTAACTACAGTTTTGAAATCTGAGCCTCTGATTTTGGAAGGTGGATATGAGCAGTGGTTGCTGTTTTACCCTACTATGACCACAAATGCACATGTTGCAAGACCAAGTGACTTGAACCAGGTGAAGCCCCCCTCTCCAACAATGACATGTGAGTATTGTTTGATGAGTTTACTTACTTACTTAGTCGTTACCCTTCTACCGTGAGGTGTAGAGGTTTGGAAGAGAGAGCGCCAGACTATCCTATCGGCTGTCTTCCTCCTGGCCTGGTTCCATTCTAGTCCTCGGTCCTTCAAAGATTGTCTAATGTTGTCCTCCCAGCGGACTCTGGTTCATCCTCGGAGTCTGGATCCTTGGCTCTTTGTTTCCCATGCTTGTCGTGGTAGCCGATCTTCTCCCATTCTGCAGACATGGCCAAACCATCTTAATTGGGACTGTTCTACTTGGGTCTGCAGGGGGTAGGATTTAAGGCCTTGACGTATTGTCTGGTTGCGTACCATGTCTCTTCTTGTTACTTCAACCACCTTCCTCAGATACTTCATGTCTGAGGTTTGGATCTGGCTTTTATGGGTTGTAGTCACTGCCCATGACTCGCATCCATATGTCAAGACTGGGACATAGGTGGAGCGGTATACAGCCATCTTCGTTTTCTTACCAACCTCTCTCTTGCTGAGGAATCCTCGATTTATGGCCTGAAAAAGTCTCCCAGCTGCTGCTTTTCGAGTGGCCAACTCTTCTTTGATGCCTCCCTTTCAGTCTATAATAGCTCAGAGGTATTTAAAGTGGTCGACCTGCTCCAGGACCTGCTCTCCCAGCTTAATCTGATGTCTTCTTTCTTCTCGTGATATCACCATGGATTTTGTTTTAGAGCTGCTTATGACCATCCCTCTCTTCTCCAGCTCTTCCTTCCAGACTTGCAGGTTGGATTGGAGATGTGCCTCTGATTTAGCAATCAGGGCAACATCATCAGCAAATGGCAGCTCTGAAATATAGACCTGTCTCATCTTCCAGTACCCCACTGAATACTTTCTTGTTATCTTCTTACATGCCTTGATGACATCGTCCATAAGGAGTATGAAGAGGTAAGGTGGATGACTGCCTAGATGAAGTTATCATGCTCGGAGATTTCATTGCCAGAGTTGGAAATGACCATGCTAGATGGGGTGGAGTTATCGGAAGATATGGAGAAGATACTCTCAATGACAATGGAAAGTGACTCCTTAGATTCTGCAGTGAGCAGAATCTGATCATTACAAACACAAAGTTCCCCCATAAGCGCATACATGCATTCACTAGATGTGAACCAACAAAGAAAGAGAAGTCAGTGATCGACTATGCCATTGTTAGGAGGAGCTCATTCAAATATGTCCGGGATGCTAGTGTCTGGAGGGGGCCAGAGATTGGAAGTGATCACTACCTGCTTACAATCAAAAGAACAACTGAAAGAGTTGCTCAGCCTAGGAACTGCCCAACATCACGCAAGAAACTAAGTAAACGAACGGGAGAAATGAGCATTAAGACCTACAAGCTGAGAGAGCCAGAAATTAAGATCAGATATCAGGGGCTTATTGCTGCAGCGGTGAGCAACACTGAAGAACAACCTGATGACTTGGAAACCCTCTGGCTTAAATTCAAGGACATCATAAAGACAGCTGCTGCAGAAGCATGTGGTGAAGTCCGACTTGGGAACAAGAGAAAGATGACACCTTGGTGGACAGAGGAAGTCAAAGAGAAAATAAGAGAGAAGAAAATGGCATGGAAACAATACTTACTTACTTACTTAGTCGTTCCCCTTCTACCGTGAGGTGTAGAGGTTTGGAAGAGAGAGCGCCAGACTATTCTATCGGCTGTCTTCCTCCTGGCCTGGTTCCATTCTAGTCCTCGGTCCTTCAAAGATTGTCTAATGTTGTCCTCCCAGCGGACTCTGGGTCGTCCTCGGGGTCTGGATCCTTGGCTCTTTGTTTCCCATGCTTGTCGTGGTAGCCGATCTTCTCCCATTCTGCAGACATGGCCAAACCATCTTAGTTGGGACTGTTCTACTTGGGTCTGTAGGGGGTGGCATTTTAGGCCTTGACGTATCGTCTGGTTGCGTACCATGTCTCTTCTTGTTACTTCAACCACCTTCCTCAGATACCTCATTTCTGAGGTTTGGATCTGGCTTTTATGGGTTGTAGTCATTGCCCATGACTCGCATCCATATGTCAAGACTGGGACATAGGTGGAGCGGTATACAGCCATCTTCGTTTTCTTACCAACCTCTCTCTTGCTGAGGAATCCTCGATTTATGGCCTGAAACAGTCTCCCAGCTGCTGCTTTTCGAGTGGCCAACTCTTCCTTGATGCCTCCCTTTCGGTCTATAATAGCTCCGAGGTATTTAAAGTGGTCGACCTGCTCCAGGACCTGTTCTCCCAGCTTAATCTGATGTCTTCTTTCTTCTCGTGATATCACCATGGATTTTGTTTTAGAGCTGCTTATGACCATCCCTCTCTTCTCCAGCTCTTCCTTCCAGACTTGCAGGTTGGATTGGAGATGTGCCTCTGATTTAGCAATCAGGGCAACATCATCAGCAAATGCCAGCTCTGAAATATAGACCTGTCTCATCTTCCAGTACCCCACTGAATACTTTCTTGTTCTCTCCTTACATGCCTTGATGACATCGTCCATAAGGAGTATGAAGAGGTAAGGTGATAGGATATCACCTTGTCTTACACCAGTAGTGGTCCTGAACTCTTCTGACTTATGGTTTGCTGTCCTCACATAATTTCTGCAAGACTTGTAGAAGCTCTGTATAGCATGAATCAGAGGTGCTGGAATATTCTTCCTTGCCAAACAGTCCCAAAGTTTGCTCCAAGGGACCCTGTCAAACGCCTTTTCCAGATCTATGAAACAAAGATGGATCTCACTCTTATACTCAAGGGCCTTTTCACTCAGCTGTCTGAGTGTGAAGATTAGGTCTTGAGTACTTCGGTTTGCTCGGAATCCGCACTGGACCTCATCCAATTGTGGCTCAGCTAGGCGTCGGAGTCTCTGCTCTAGGATTCTAGAGTAGATTTTTCCAGGGACACTGAGAAGGGATATGCCTCTATGGTTTCCACACTGTCGATTGTCACCCTTTTTGAAAATTGGTGTTATGATGGCGATCTCCCAATCCTTTGGTATGGTCTTGTTGCACCATGCTGCCTGTAGGACCCTTAAGAGTAACAGGTCGCCTGATGCTCCCATGTACTTAACCATTTCTGGTGTTATACCATCATGCCCTGCTGCTTTGCCCATCTTGATTTTCTCCAGTGCTGCCTTCAGTTCTTCCATCTTTATGTCATCTTCATCACCATTGGTTTCCTCTTCTGTGCTAGTGGTTATCATTTCTGATGTTTGACCTTGCTCACCATCAAGGAGTTCTGAGAAATATTCTTTCCATCTTTCCATTACTTCCTTCGGGGCAGTAAGCAATTTGCCTTGCTTGTCCTTTATAAATTTGAGAGGGCATTGTTTTTCCTTCCTCATGTTCTTTAGAGTCTTATAGAACAATTTCTGGTTTTCTTGTGCATCTTTTTCTAGCTTTTCTCCAAATTCTTCCCAGGACTTCTGTTTTGCTGCTAGCACTTTGTTCTTTACTTCTGTTCTGAGTGTCACATATTCTCTATATTTTTCCATTTGTCCTGTTGTGTTTTTAGCTCCTAAGTATTGTTTCCATGCCATTTTCTTCTCTCTTATTTTCTCTTTGACTTCCTCTGTCCACCAAGGTGTCCTCTTTCTCTGGTTCCCAAGTCGGACTTCACCACATGCTTCTGCAGCAGCTGTCTTTATGATATCCTTGAATTTAATAGAGAGGGTTTCCAAGTCATCAGGTTGTTCTTCTGTGTTGCTCACCGCTGCAGCAATAAGCCCCTGATATCTGGTCTTAATTTCTGGCTCTCTCAGCTTGTAGGTCCTAATGCTCATTTCTCCTGCTCGTTTACTTGGTTTCTTGCGTGATGTTGAGCAGTTCCTAGGCTGAGCAACTCTTTCAGTTGTTCGTTTGATTGTTAGCAGGTAGTGATCACTTCCAATCTCTGGCCCCCTCCAGACTCTTGCATCTCGGACATATTTGAATGAGCTTCTCCGAACAATGGCATAGTCGATCACTGACTTCTCATTCTTTGTTGGTTCACATCTAGTGTATGCATGTATGCGCTTATGGGGGAACTTTGTGTTTGTAATGATCAGATTCTGCTCACTGCAGAATCTAAGGAGTCGCTTTCCATTGTCATTGAGAGTATCTTCTCCATATCTTCCGATAACTCCACCCCATCTAGCATGGTCATTTCCAACTCTGGCATTAAAATCTCCGAGCATGATAACTTCATCTAGGCAGTCATCCACTGTCCTTTGAAGCAGCTCGAAGAATTCCTCCTTGACCTCTGCTCTCTCATCCTCATTTGGCCCATACACTATGACCAGGTTGACTATGGTTTCTCCTTCTTTTAGTTTCACAACCATAATGCGCTCTGAGACAAAGTTCCACCCCTTGATACTATCTTTTTGATTTTGGGCCACAATGCAACCCACACCCCCTTTAGCTCTTTCGGATATGGGTACACCACTGTAGAGCAGCGTGTTGCCATTGAGATCCATGACTCCTTGTCCTTTTTTCTTTGTTTCCGTTATAGCCAGGATTTCTAGTTTTGCTTTCCTCATCTCTTCCACCAGCTCCTCTTCCTTCCCATTTATACTTCTTGTGTTCCATGTTCCATAAGTCGTAGTCCGTAGTCCGTTCCAGTTCGTCGCCTTTAGAATCAGTCCGGTTTTCTCTCTTGTGTTACTCGTAATCGTGGTTTAAAGCAAACAGGTGATTGACCTGTTGTGCCTTTGCATGGTGGAGGGGCTGCCTCCTTACAGCCTCCATGCAGGCCGCCCTCCTCCTTTTTCATCCGGGCTTGGGACCGGCATGGGCGGAGTTGGCATGGAAACAATACTTAGGAGAAATATAGAGAATATGTGACACTCAGAACAGAAGCAAAGAACAAGGTGCTAGCAGCAAAACAGAAGTCCTGGGAAGAATTTGGAGAAAAGCTAGAAAAAGATGTGCAAGAAAACCAGAAATTGTTCTATAAGACCCTAAAGAACATGAGGAAGGAAAAACAATGTCCTCTCAAATTTATAAAGGACAAGCAAGGCAAATTGCTTACTGCCCCGAAGGAAGTACTGGAACGATGAAAAGAATATTTCTCAGAACTCCTGGATGGTGAGCATGGTGAAGCATCAGAAATGATAACCACTAGCACAGAAGAGAAAACCAATGATGACATAGAGATGGAAGAACTGAAGGCAGCAATGGAGAAAATCAAGATGGGCAAAGCAGCAGGGCATGATGGTATAACACCAGAAATGGTTAAGTACATGGGAGCATCAGGTGACCTATTACTCTTAAGAGTCCTGCAGGCAGCGTGGTGCAACAAGACCATACCAAAGGATTGGGAGATTGCCATCATAATACCAATTTTCAAAAAGGATGACAATTGACAATGTGGAAACCATAGAGGCATATCCCTTCTCAGTGCCCCTGGTAAAATCTACTCTAGAATCCTAGAGCAGAGACTCCGACGCCTAGCTGAGCCACAATTGGATGAGGTCCAGTGTGGATTCCGAGCAAACCGAAGTACTCAAGACCTAATCTTTACTCTCAGACAGCTGAGTGAAAAGGCTCTTGAGTATAAGAGTGAGATCCATCTTTGTTTCATAGATCTGGAAAAGGCATTTAACAGGGTCCCCTGGAGCAAACTTTGGGACTGTTTGGCAAGGAAGAACATTCCAACACCTCTGATTCATGCTATACAGAGCTTCTACAAGTCTTGCATAAATTATGTGAGGACAGCAAACCATAAGTCAGAAGAGTTCAGGACCACCACTGGTGTAAGACAAGGTGATATCCTGTCACCTTATCTTTTCATACTCCTCATGTATGGTGTCATCAAGGCATGAGAGAACAAGAAAGTATTCAGTGGGGTACTGAAAGATGAGACAGGTCTGTATTTCAGAGCTAGCATTTGCTGATGATGTTGCCCTGATTGCTAAATCAGAGGCACATCTCCAATCCAACCTGCAAGTCTGGAAGGAAGAGCTGGTGAAGAGAGGGATGGTCATAAGCAGCTCTAAAACAAAATCCATGGTGATATCACAAGAAGAAAGAAGACATCAAATTAAGCTGGGAGAACAGGTCCTGGAGCAGGTCGACCACTTTAAATACCCCTGAGCTATTATAGACCGAAAGGGAGGCATCAAAGAAGAGTTGGCTACTCGAAAAGCAGCAGCTGGGAGACTTTTTCAGGCCATAAATCGAGGATTTCTCAGCAAGAGAGAGGTTGGTAAGAAAACAAAGATGGTTGTATACCGCTCCACCTATGTCCCAGGCTTGACCTATGGATGCGAGTCATGGGCAATGACTACAACCCACAAAAGCCAGATCCAAACCTCAGAAATGAGGTATCTGAGGAAGGTAATTGAAGTAACAAGAAGAGACATGGTCCGCAACCAGACAATACGTCAAGGCCTAAAATCCCACCCCCTGCAGACCCAAGTAGAACAGTCCCAACTAAGATGGTTTGGCCATGTCTGCAGAATGGGAGAAGATCGGCTACCACGACAAGCATGGGAAACAAAGAGCCAGGGATCCAGACCCCAGGACAACCCAGAGTCCACTGGGAGGACAACATTGTTGTTCGTCCATCACGGGTGATGAAGACCACTCTGTTCATCCAATTATTTAGGAATATGTTAGGTTAGTCTATGGGTACGAAGGTGACTGATGAGCCCGATGCGGGCCTGGAAAGATCTCGGACAGTGTGGGCAGGGAATGTTTGCTTGAGGACAACATTAGACAACTTTTGAAGGACCGAGGACTAGAATGGAACCAGGCCAGGAGGAAGACAGCCGATAGGATAGTCTGGCGCTCTCTCTCCCAAACGTCTACACCTCACGGTAGAAGGGGAACGACTAAGTAAGTTTCGCCAGGGTAAAAAGGTTGAGAAACGCTGTGCTAGAGGAACAGGAGATGAGTAGAAGACACTGGCAATGGATAAGACACACTTTGAGAAAACCTGTTGAGTCATTGTTCTGAAATCCCCAGGGTAAGAGAGGTAGAGGGAGATTGAAAAACACAGAGACAAGAGAGCTGGAAGAAGAAACTAACAGACATGGAAAGACTTTGAGCAGATAGCACACAACAGGAGGACTTGGCATGTTTTTGTTGAAGGCATGTTCTCCTTGGGGAACTGAGGAGTAAGGAGTGAATATCAAAAAGTAACACAAAACATGTGTGTTGCTTAGACTTTGACTGTATATTGTTTATTACGTTTTCTACATACTTTTTCTTTGCCTACTTTTCCATTTATAATTATTAAATAAACAGCATTACATTTGGTAAAGTAGAGTTTAAAATGAAATTCTTTAAAGATTGATTAAAAATTGCTTTTTTTAAATATTTTCAGTGGACTTTGACTATCCTGATCTGGTTGAAAATGTACATACAACTGCCACGTCTGCCACTGTGATAACTGACGAAACATCCCCCAATAACAGTGGTAGTTTCACTACAGCACCGGCACCAGGAGTAGTTCCTGTACCACAGTTTGACCGTAGCCTGAAACCAGCTCTGTCAGCAGACGTCTTGTCATTTTCAAATGCATCTTTAGACAGTGGGATAGGGTCTAGTCTCAACAATGCTGAATCAGTCAGTGCTGTGCAGAGAAGATTGAGTGAACAGAGTGCCACAATAGCTCCCAGCATTTTGCACACAAGTATCCAAGCAGGAACAAAGACGACTGAGAAAAACACTAACTTACATAGAGATCAAGTGGAAAATAGTCCTAAAAGCATAAATTTATCTTTCAAAAACAACTTAGCTACAGACTTGTCTAACAGCGTTATTCAGAGAGAAGAGAAGGAAGCAGAGTTGAAAAACTTTCAACATTCACGAGATAATAAACTTAAACAGGATCAAAAGAGACTAGAGGATGTTGAACGACAGTTAAGAGAACTGGAGCAGATAAAAAAGAAAGAAGAGAAAGATGTTGCCGACCTGATGAGGATTAAAAGGAAATTAAAAGAAGAGAAACTCAGACAGGAAGAGGAAAGTAAGCGCTTTGCTGCAGAAGAGGCAAGAAGGTATTGTTGCCTCTTTTATAATGAAATATATAAACTGTTAAGTTTTATATCTCAATCTTAGTAGGTTGTGGAGCCACATTAGTGCAATGGTTAGTGCACTGGCTTCCTAGCTCGGTGGCCCATGGTTCAATCCCCAAATGAGGTGGGATTTTTTTAGACCGCAAATGTCTCTGGGGTCAACCCAGCCTTATGAATTGGGCACCAAAGCAACTCTGGGATGGTTACAGTGGCCGGCATGATGCTAGACCACATCACCATTAGTGTCAAGAGTCACCACTAGCCAAGAAAATATGGGCCTGACATCATATTCCCAGTATGCCTCAGTGGGCGTGTAACGGGATCATTTACCCTTTTTAGTAGGTCATGATTGTAAATTACTATTTTTGGATCTTTTTATGTCTTGCATCTTTATTTGCATTAAAATGGATCACTTTTGAAGGTAAGAGGCATAAATTGTGTGATACGTGAAGTTTCAAACACTTTTTTTTAAAAACAAAGAACAGTGCTTTATATTTAGGGATATCAGTAACAGAAATACAGGGCACAACATGAAGTTTGAAACAGCTTTATTATGAGAAGCAACCTGATACAGCATTATTGCCTATTTCTATTGAAAAAGGAAAATCCTGAAGGTGTATCATACTATGATAGTTGAAAGAGACAGCAGTAAGGCCTTTGTGTTCTGTTCCTGTTATTTGGGCTGTCCCGATTGGGTAAGCAGTCAGAGTGCTGTCATCTCTAAGTACAGTTACTGGGTTCCGGAATTGAAACCTGGTAGTGCCACGACTCTGCAACTAAGTGCTTCTTTCTTCTAGTAGTGGCTCACTTCTGCCATTTAGATAGACTGGATTTGATGCACTGGAATACCCTGTTGCCTTCTTTTTTTTTTTTAAATGCTGTTTAATGTGTTTGCTGTTTTCAGAAGTTCTGATAATGTATTTATACTTGTTCCGTGTTTCACAGCTTGATGTGTCACCGTTGACATTAATATGTTCTCTTACTCTACCCCTTTCTTCTTTAACATTTTGAATCTTTTAAGTTCGTTGCTATTATGGACTAATTGCTGTTTTCTGCTTTTTAGTTCTTTGTCTCCATAACCTTGGCCGTAAGAAATGTAATATGTATAATACAATTAATATCATGTACTTACAATAACACCTGGCGTCTGCCTGGGGATCTGTTAGGAGACAAAGAAAGAATAGGACTACTGCTTCTTGAGTTATGTCACATGACCTGACTAATATAAGGATGTGGGTGAGGCAAGCAACCTCATCACGTAAAGCAAATAGCTAGAGAAATACCTGCTGTAAGAGCACATGAATGTCTTAGTGCAGGCTTCCTGCAAAGGGGGGCCAGTTGCACTGGTGGCTCCATGCTCCATAATGAGCAAACAGGGAAATGGTCATGATTTACAATAACGAAATAGAATGATCTAGCTCCACATGCTGTAGCTTCACAGATACATGAATTGTTTTGCTATTTATTTCTGCAGCAGTGGCTGTGAGAAACGTCAAACAATTAATTTGTTTCTTCCATTTGGCTGGTCTTAGCTGTTTATTGCAAGGGGGAAGTTAAGGGAGAATGCTGTTGAATTTTTTTTTTCTTCAGAAGTGTTAAATAATGTACCCAATAGGATTGCACGTGGATGTAGTTTATGTTGCCACAGTTTGTTACATTGATTTACTTTTGTTAGCAGTCATTTTAATTTGTTACAGATACAAACAGAATAGACTTGTCATGGTTTTTTTCTTGTTTCAATCACTTCTCAAGGTCTCTTGCTCTAGAACAGGCACGACTAGAAGAGGAAGAAAAGAAACACAGACTAGAAGAGGTAGAAAAAATGAGGCTGGACAGAAAAAGAGAGGAACTAAAAGAACTAGCTAAGATTCAGCTGGAGGTCAGTATAACTGTTTAATACAGAATGATACAGGTATTCTGTTATTGCATTCCAGAAAGTCTTATATAACATAATATTTTAAAGTCACTACATATAGTAATGTTCGTATTTATCATCAGACATCCTCATAACCATTTAGCTTCCCAAGGAGCACAGACCTTCAACAACTGTATACCAAATCTTGCTGCCTTTGCCATCCACTCAATGTCTTTCCATGTCATCTTTATCCCTTTCATGTCTGTTTCCAGTTCTCTTCTCATTTTTGTTTTGGGTCTCCTTCTACCTCTCTTACCTTGGGGAATTTCAGAACAAGGATTGTCTTTAAATGCTATCTTCCTTTGTATGCTTTTCCACCTTGTTTCTCAGAGTACCAGGATGTCAGTATTACAGTCTCTCATTTCTGCTGCCGCCTGTGCTGTCTTTCCTTGTTTGTTTAGCTTGCGAACACTCCAGCTGATAAATCTGGAGATTTTCCTATAAGAAAAATGCACTTCTTTTGGTTTTCTCTGTGCTGCAGCACGAGCCAACCTTAATAGAGGACCTTCCATCTTGGATGACCAGTGTCAAATTTAAATTGTTTTCATATTCCCAGAAGTGTCTTTGGTATAAAGTTTATACAGGATGGAGTAGCTGGCCCATGCCCAGCCCTCCTTAGTAGCCTTTTATGATATGCATGGTAGGTTACACGGTAGAATGAAAAAAAAAACTAAACAAACAAATTGTAATATGTCTTACTAGGAGAAAGGACAAGAAAATCTTACGTTTCGGCCACAAGGCCTTCGTCAGGGACAGACGAAGGCTTTGTGGCCGCAACGTAGGTTTTTTCTTATCCTTTCTTCTAGTAAGACATATTACAGTTTTTTTTTTTTTTTCGTTCTACAATTTTATCCCTGTGTTACTGCAGTCCTCCTCATGTACTCATGGTAGGTACATTGTACTTTTCTCTCCTTTTGGGCCCCATCTTAATCAGACATAGCTGTCCCAAAATTTTTTTTTTTTTTTTTTTTTTTTTTTTTTTTTGCGCCCTTATTATATTATATAATATATAAAATAAAAAAAATATAAATAAATAAATAATATAAAAATTTAATTAATATTTTTAATTTTAATTATTATATTTATATTTATTTATTTTTTTTTTTTTTATTTTTATTATATTATTATTTTTATTTTTTATTATATATAATTTTTTAATATAATTAAAAATATATAAATATAAAATATAAAGAATAATAATATATTATTTTTATTTTTTTTTTTTTTTTTTTATTATTAGCCCTTTTAAAAAAATTTAAAAAAATAAAAAAAAAAAAAAAAAAAAAAAAAAATAAAAATAAAAAAAAAAAAAAAAATAAAAAAAAAAAAAAAAAAAAAGTAAAAAAAAAATAAAAAATAAAAAAAAAAAATAAGAAAAAAAAAAAAAAAAAAAAAAAATAAAAAAACATTTGCCTAAGAAAGAGAATTTTACAGAAATGTTTCCTCTCCACTAACTACTGAAAAGATTAAGAAATCTGGCATAAATGGAATAAGGATAAAAAAATTAAAATTGGTATATAATTATTTTTATTAACACATTAACTACCGCAAGCCGCTGTCAGCGGCTCAAAAAATAATCACATTTGGGCCGCTCAGAGTGCCAATCTAATTTTAGTAATAAAACGAATGAAAAATGTACTGAAACACTTTCTGATCTGGTTCGAGATTTTAAGTTGCCACCGGAAAACAAATTCCAAAGCATGGTTGTTGTAGAACACTGGAAAATTGATATTATGTTCATATTTTTTCAGCGTTTTGGGTTAGTTACCAAATCGTGTAAAACTGTTTACCGTGGCAACTAGTGATAGGACTACAAAAAATGCTTGTACATCTCGTCTAACGGCTGAATAGGATAGAAACATGTTTCAACAATTGACTGATAGATCTAGCGACGAGGACAAGAGTGAAAACGGTGTGCACATTGATTGAAATTGTGAATTTGATAGAGATGGGGCGCAAGCAGTTATAATTGTGAAAATATTGCAAGTCCTCGGCCATCGGAGGGCCTTGAAATAGCAACAACCTCTATTAGAGTTACAAATGGTGTTTATTGTAATAGTACATTCATTTATCTTTAAAATGACGTGTAATTCATAGAAATCTGTAAACAATTACGAAAACTACAGCTTACTTTGTGCAAACACCTACAGGATGAAAATGGGAAAAAAATTTAATTCGGCCACAGTGTGTTTTTCAATTCGGTAGTTAATGTGTTAAACAATGATGCATTACTTTTTTCTCATTTAGAAATTTACGTTTTATTTCATTTTATCAACATTTAGAGTAACCAAACAGACTGAAAATAAAAATACTGTGTCTTTTTATCTTTTATGTCACAATATTATGTCTGTGTTTTGCAACTTTCACCCAGGGTTGCAGAAATTGCCATCAACTTCCATCACTGCTGTTCATTCCACGCGGAACTTATGGCTGGAACTGTTACTCTTTACTGATTTCTGTTTTTGACCATCTTCTTTTACTCACCTATAAGATCCCTGGTGCTTTGGCTTTCTCTTCCAACTTTTTGCTCTAGGTTCTCAATGTTTATCACAATTTTATCACAGTCAAGGAGCTGCTATAGTTTTGAAAATTTCACACACCGTGTCTAAACTTTCAGGTCCCAAAGTAACTTAGCACCTGAGGTTGTTTTACCTGTGCTTTCTCCCCTCCTTTGTTAAAAAAATGTATAATAATTTTTTTCTTCTCACTACACAGTATAGTTATTGGGGTGCAATAACTGAGTGTCCGATTGACACAGTGGTAAGAGTGCTAGTCTCTCACTGCGATGATACCAGGTTCAAAATACAGTGGCGTTACACTCCTGTCTGCCCAGCTGCAAATAGGTACCTGTTGAGAACTGTTTGTTTTGTATTTGCGGGTGTGTCTCTAGATGGTGTAGACATCAGATGTCATCTCCAGCTCTTCCCAAGTTCATACTTTCATTAATGCAAATGTCTCAAGTGCGATTATGGTTTACATGCTTATACATTTTCTGTCACTTACTTGATCAAGCAACGATAACTGAGTTGAAAACATAACGTGAACTATGCAACTCATTTCAACTCTATTAAGCAGTCTGCAACACTGACCAATGGTTCTCCACATTTATTATGAGGGTACTCAAGATGAACATGGCATGGTAATGAATATATATATATATATATATATATATATATATATATATATATATATATATATATATATATATATATATATATATATATATATATATATATATATATATATATAAAATCAGATATAGGCACACAGCCTCCAATCGTGCTTCGTTTCTATCAGGACGTTTAAACCAAGCCCGTATTAAACACGTACATTCAGTTCTTGTCCTTAAATACGTACAGTCAGTTAACTACTGACTCGCACGACTAGCTATTCTACTAGTCAGTAATAATCACCTTGCCTCCATGGCAAACACAGAGAACATCCAGTTCTCTCACAGTATATACAATATCCTGCCTACAAAGGCGTACACAAATATTAATAGCTCCCGAACTGAAACACAGCCATCCTTCCAAACTCACAGGCCACTCTCCTTATATATCCCAGCATACCACTCTTCCCACCTTTTTCCACACGTCTCTTTCCCGCATTTTTCCATATGTCTCTCCTTCCCACCTAAACTATGGAACAAACCCAGGGTAACCCCTATCACATGATACCTCGCATATTTACACTCTATTTTATGGGAGTGCTGTGCTGTGCACAAAAACAACCGTGATTACTAAATATAATCTGCTCTGCACCTCACAGCCGCTCCCAACAGTACCTAATTCTGATCATGAATTTGGGACCTCAAGACGCAGCAATAGAGACCGCAGTCAGCGACTCATAGCTTGACTGCCTGCGTCAGGACCAGCGAACCAGAGCTGGTCAAGACCGCACTCCACCTCCACGTGGTGGTCCCGGAAACAGTCTGCAGCTGTGCAGGCTGGCTGAGCGAGTGTGGATCGAAATGGGAAGGCAAACCCGGTCCTTAAAAATGCCGTGCAGAAGTCGGATGTGTCGACCGAAAGGTGCAGATATCACAGCTACGTTGTAAACAGACACAACGCAACC
Source organism: Oreohelix idahoensis (assembly GCA_024509875.1). Lineage (NCBI taxonomy): Eukaryota > Metazoa > Mollusca > Gastropoda > Stylommatophora > Oreohelicidae > Oreohelix > Oreohelix idahoensis. The sequence continues at coordinate 275,640 of JAMPIV010004927.1, forward strand.
ACCGTCCTTTTCAGGGCGAACGAAGAAGAAGAAGAAGAAATGATCATGAATTTGGGAAGGAAGACACAGCGAGGAAGGGAAATAGTCAGCCCGCCTCTTGAAGCTGGACCTAGAATAGTGAAGACTTTAACACTTCACTCCCCTATGGTAGTATCTGCTATGGGATGGCCTTCACCGCAGTAACTGCTAACTATTTCAAAACTGCCTACACACAAATGCATCTTTACAGGAAAAACATTGTCAAATGACCTAGCTGATTATTAACAGACTAGCAATAACCCGTCAAACTTGACGGGTTTTTAATTATAGTGTGCTGTTTCCGTTCCCGGATGAGCAGATAGAAGTACATTCTTAGAGTGTTTTTGGTTTCTTTCCATTATACAATCAAACTGTTCATGAACACCGTCACTTGAACGCTTTTCTTTGTTGATTGTAACTATTTTCGGGAGAGTAAATATAATGGAAACAATACAATTTTTCAACACGGTTGCATTCCTCAGCTGTGACCAACGTACACACGGCGAGAATTGTTATTTTAGATTCAATTTTAAAAAGTTCTTTGATGACAACATTTCGTGTGAAAGTGCGTGGATTGTTTTCAAAGAGTGTTCCCTGATAATAAGTGGTTTTAACAAAAACTTTCAAGTTTTCATGATTTGTACATCGGGTGAGGGCTCATGCACACCAATTTTTACGCACTTTTTCTGTGCCGAGTGCTACTAATTTCATGAAAGAATTAAAACAAATAAAATAAAGTATTTGTTTTATATAACACCCACGCCACGCAAGTTGCACTCCGTGCGTTGCGCACTTTTTTCCTGGCGCGAGTTACTATTTTGAGTGAGACTGACCGACGTAACATACATTGGTAATTATGTTAGTTGGGATCACTGGTCTGTCAGACTGGTCGCATGTGTTGCTTTTTATTATTAAGACTTACAGCTGTACTTGAAATAAACATTTTTTTCTTTTCATTTCAATGCAGTATTTTAGCTCCTCTTAGCTATTTTCTATGAAGCAGCTGCAAAGTATCTGGTAATCATTGATAATTTTATCTTTGCAGGAGGAGAGGAAGAAAAAAGATGATGACAAAATCAAGCTAATGTTGGATGAAGAGAGACAGGCTGAGAGAATAAGAGAGGCTGCCTTAGCAAAAAAGAAAGAGGAAGAGGAAGAAGAGAGGCAAAGAAGAGCAGAGCAAGAAAAAACAAAAAAAGAAGAGGCCGAAAAGGAGTTACTGCAACTGAAACAGGAGTTTGAGCAGCAGAGACTGAAGACTGAAGAGGCTAAGAGACAACAAAAAGAACAGGAGGAAGCAGCCAGACTAGAGGAAGAAATCAGGCAAAAAGAAAAGATGGAGAGAGAAATTAAGCAGAAAGAACAGATGGAAAGAGATCTTGAAAGGCAAAGAAAAGAGGCGGCTGAAAAAATCAAAATGGAGGAAGCTGCAAGAGAGCAGGCACAGATAGAAAGAGATGCTGCAGAAAAACTGAATCAATTGAAAGGTTAGTGATATTCAGAGTGAAAGCTTTTATTTGCATGTCGTCATTTAGTGACCAATTTCTTTAATGATTTTGAAAGTAAGTGAACATCGAAGTGCTTAAGATAGATTTTGAATATTTAGGACAGGACATAGCTAGAAAAGAAGAATTCTGGGACAGAATTGAAGAAGAGCCTACAGGATGCCTGGGCTTGAACCTTGAACACCTGATCACCAGCGCCACAGTCTGCAGGACATCAAATCTTCTCTAATAATTTGTTTGGTATGTCCACAAGTAAATAAATGCTGAGAAAGACAGTCATTAAAATAGTTATGATTTTTTTTTAAACTACACATACCATGGTGTGTCAGTAGTTTAGTGGTTAGAATGTTTGCCCTCCAAGTAAAAGTTTTGCGTTTGATTGCGGGCAGAGGGTTGTTTTTTGGTTTTTTTTTTAATTCAGTCATCTGTGTCAGTTTTTATAAGTGTGTTTTTGTTATTTATAGCTTCCAAGTGTCTGTATGTGTTAACTGGCCTGCTTACTTAGTGAAAGGTTAAAGGTGGAAGGTAATAAGAAGGAAGAAACTGGATGCAGAACGGTGCTATTCTCAGGTCATGAGACAGAAATTACCATTATCATTACCCTTTAGCTCCTCAAGGAGCATAGGCCTTCATCAAACTTATGCCAAGTTCTCCTGTCATGTGCCATGAGCTCAAGTTCTTTCCATGCCTTCCTCATCATTTTCACTTCTGTCTCCAGTTCTCTTCTCCGTGTGTTCTTTGACCTACTTCTCTTGCCCTGGGGATTCCAGAACAAGGATGGCTTAGTAATACTATCAGCAGGTTTCCTCAGAGTTAGTCCTGTCCATTTCCAATGTCTTCTCATTACTTGGTTTACTGGCACATTGTCTGGTTCTTGTCATCAATTCCACATTGGTGACCTGGTCGTACCATTTCAATCCTTCTATACTATGCAAGCAGCCATTTATGAATGTCGATTGCTTTTTGGTTGTTGTTTTTGTTGTTCTCCATGTTTCAGAACCAATCAATAGGACTGACTTGATATTTGAGTTGAAGATTCTTATTTTTATGTTGGGTTGGACTTGATTTCTCTTGATCTTCATATATTTCGCAGTGCAATGAAAGCTCCTCTTGCTTTTCTGTATTTTTATTTTGATATCATTGTCTGTCCATCTAGCTTTTTTTATATTGTTGCCTGGATATGTGCATGATTCTGCATCTTGTAGTGTTTTTTTCTTCAAGTTTCATGTTATCATTTCTTGCATTTATTCTCATTATCTTAGACTTTTCCTTGTGTATTTTCAGACCCACTTGCTGTGACCTCTTATCACGTATTTCATTTTGTCTTGCATCTGGTTACGGTTATGAGACAGGAGAGCCAGGTCATCTGCAAAATCTAGATCATCAAACTGTTTAGTCAGACTCCACTGGATTCAATTTCTGTTGTGTGATGTCAATGTTTTCATAACCCAATCAATTGCTTTTAGGAAAATAAATGGAGATGAGGCATTCCTGTCGTAGTCCAGTTCTTATCCCAAACGGTTCTGTTAGTTGAAGAACTCTGCATGTCATGTCTTCATAAGTTTTCTTTATTACGTTAATGATCTTCAGGGGAACTTCATAATGCCTCATCAATGTCCAAAGTGATTCTCTGTCTACACTATCCAATGCCTTTTCAAAGTTCACAATAGCGATGAATTCCATTCCAGACTTTGTTCAACTATTATTCTCAGTGTTGCTATCTGGTCTGTACAGGATCTATTTTGTCAAAAAACCTGCTTGTTCATCTCTCAGTTGCTTGTCTGTGGACTCTTTTAATCTCTCAAGGATGATCACGTTTAATACTTTCCTGGCACTGATAGTAGCATTATTCCTCTATAATTTGTGCGCTCTTGTAAATTTCCCTTCTTAGGCAACTTGACCCGCTAACCTTCCTTCCATTCTGCTGGTATTTCTTCTCTCTCCCAGACTTTCCTAAGTAGTTTGTATAATCTCTGTCGAGGTATCAATATGCACTTTGATGGCCTCTGTTGGAATGCCATCTGGACCAGCTGCTTTTCCATCATTTAGAAGCTTTATGGCTTTCTTTATTTGTTCCCTATTTGGTCATTCACAGTTGATTTGTAACTCTTCTCCTGCTGATTGGATTTCTGGGGGATTTGGTGGAGCTGGTCTATTGAGAAGTTCCTCAAAATATTATGTCCTTCTCTTAGTTTGTTGTGAATATTGCCAAGCTACTTTCCATTCTTGTCTTTGATGAGGCCAATTGCTTGCTTATATTTCCCTGTTAGCTTCTTTGTGTTGTTGTAAAGGTCTCTCATATTTCCTCTGGCTGTAACTTTCTCTGCTTCCCCATATTTTCTCATAGCCTCTCTGTATTTCTCATCTTTGATTCCTGTTTGTGACTGTGGCTAACAAAAGGTAATCCTGTGTTTCCAGTGTAATGTTCTTTTGTAAATCTGACTCCGGTACCACTGTTCATTTTGTTTTTACTATCTAGAATGTATAGAGTGCAGTTCTTTTTAATGAAAATATTTTGTAAAGAATAAATGCAATAAAATTACATTTTGTTACAGTCGCTGAGCAGCAAACTTCAAAGGTTGTACCATCCAATATGTTGCCACCAGGCTGGGAGAAGCGCCTAGACCGTGCAACAAATCGCTATTTCTACATTGATCACAATAAAACAGAGACACATTGGAAACTACCCGAAGGATCAGCCTCTGCAAGACCAACTGGTATAATAAAAAACTGACTTTACTGAACTGGTGCTCACCATTCTTACTGAATACATATACTGGAAACAACCTTAACTGCCTTGCTTATGTTAAATAAATATTGACAGAGATACTAATTATCAGTCACATTAATTTCCAGAGGTGATTAACATTTTTGAAAGACATAATTTATGAGTTAAATTAATAGCCTGCAATGTCATCATCATCACCCTTCAGTTCACCAAGGAGCAAAGTAAACTGCCATGTCGACCTTTCCCACACCATCATCTCAAGGTCTTTCCAATCCTTCTTCATCTCTTTCATTTCTATCTTCAGTTCTCTTCTCTGTGTGTACTTCGTTCTCCTTCTACATCTCTTACCAAGGGGATTCTTCTTCTTCTTCCTCGTTCGTCCTGAAAAGGACATTGGTTGCGTTGTGTCTGTTTACAGCGAAGCTGCAATATCTGCGCCTTTCGGCCGTTACCAAGGGGATTCCAGAACAAGGACTGCCTTGTAAGCTTGGAATGTAATAGGGAAATGTTTAGAGAAGTTCTGCTGGTAATTATATTTACTTTAGATAGTAATATTCAAAAGCTGAACTGTCAGTTTATAATCCTTATCAAATTTCATTTGTCATTTGAAGTAAAAATGGGAGGATTATATTTCTGGTCTCATCACATCTTATCACATGGCTGCTTTCTTACAGTCATACCTTTTTTTGTTAGATTATTTATATGGTGCATTATTTCTATGGAATTTTGTTTAAATAATTTTCTTTCTTACCTGATGTTCTCATTTCCAATATTCAGTCACTATTATTTTTTTTCTCTCTCTACAAATTGTCTAGATATTGTCACACTGAAATTTCACACTGTTATATTATTTAATCATTTTTTGGCTTATCTTATACTGTTTAAAACATTCTGCGTGTCCAATCTTAAGATTTACCTAGAGAAAAGGGTGAGTCAGCAAACCAGCAGCCCTTTCAGTTTTGAAAGGGAACAAGCAAAACAGATCCTGTACAGACCAGGCATTCTGTACAGATCCTGTACAGGCCTCTTTTGTGAATTGTAGATAGTGGTACTTTCACCATATCTGCTTTACTTGGCTAGTCTGAATTTCGAAGGACGTCTTCTATCTTCGAAAAGTGTAGCATTTTAAATATTTAGATCTAAATTTCAACTTGGCAAGGTCGAACAGAATGAATATATTAAAAAAAACCCAAACGAACGAGTTTTTTTAATTTCCAAAGAAATCATTAGTACAGGTTCGGAATTAATTTTCTTTATTGGCTTCATTCTTCAGAATCTTCCTTTTTTCTACTCTTCTTGTAGGGTAGACATCATTTATGTAAATGAAAACTGTCAAAATATTCTTTTCTTGTAGTCATCTGGTCAAAATCTTCTAAAACAATAATTCTGACTTATGTATATGGAGTCTGAGAAGAAAACGGATACTCACCTATGGGTGTTTCTATAAACCAAAACTGTTTTCTTTTCGAGCACAAGTCCTTAAAATTCCTCTGTTCAGTCAAAACACTTTAAAAGGTCTCTAACAGTCATTTTCCCCCACAGTTAATCAGTTGAGTGTTTGTAATTTGCCTCATTTCAAAGTATTTGATGAGGTTTATACCCTGGAACTATCGTTATTGAATACCTCAGATAGACTGATGCTATTCTCTGCATCTTGGAGTTAAACTATGCTTCTTTTTTCTTCTAGTAACTTAGTTGCATAGCTAGACCTTGTTTACCATCACCTAGAAATGAAAACCGTGTCATTTCCGCCAATAACTTTTTCTGGACTCCTTCATAGAGCCTATCTCCATGACGTCATAATTATTAATATATACAATGGATGTCTGAAATAATAAAACTCATATGTCGACTACGACAAATGTGCTTGGAACTAATTATCAGGTACTAATTCATCACTTTGCTGTGGATTTGTGGACAGTTTACAGGTATTTGACAGTTCAGACAGGGAATCACTTTGAAACTGATGAAAACTGTTGAAGTCCCTCATTAAGCTAATAAAGAAAACAAACGAAGACAGAATTATTCATGAAAGACAACTTACAGAACCATTTGAGAAAGAACTGGAGTGAAGCACGGATGTTCTTGTCACCGTTATTCCTTTCACTGACTATAGATTGGTTTATGAAAACAACATCGGCCAATAGAAATGGAATTCAGTGTGGACTATTCACAAAACAGCTTTGCAGTCTAAATTTTAATAATGACCTTGCCCTGTCCCTAAACAGTGTTTGACACATGAGAAAAATTTATGAAAAATCACAGCAAGGAAGTCTAAAAATACATAGAGAAAAGACAAAGATTTTAGATTAATGATAGCCAAACTGCACATGGAGAAAAATTCCAATAAGATGTGGACTTCTTAACAACAGTGTAGACAAAGCTGGAAGAACAGTGATATTCTAAAAAAAAATACAGAAGTCAAGTGAAAATGTTGTTGCATTGATCAAATCCCTCACAATAATATGAATCTGCAACCCCATTGTCAGGGCAGTCCTTCTCTATGGCTCGAGTCTTCAGGAATTGGTGTGGATCTACTGCCCTGGTCATGCAGGTGTATGTTGCAATGAGAGAGTTGACACTAGCTTCGAGAGCACCCATAGTGAGAACACTGAATATGGAGAAGGGAGAGATACTATGAACGATTGATGATCGCCTGTTAGAGAATGACATTGCAATCGATGAATCAACAAGGCTAAGACTATTGGAATTTGGCATCAAACGTAAGACTTGCGTGGATCGATGTACAAGAGGATGCATCCATCGGGTGCACAACCATCACATTACAAGGACAATTAGCATTCATACCCTTTGACATTTTCTGAGGGAAACTGAGTACCTACGGGTTTGCCCGAAGTGCAGTGATGCCAGTTCTGATCAACAATAAGCACTTGACTGAGTTGATGCTGACACACCATCTATTTGCCCATGAGGTTAAGGCATCTATAGCTCTTTGTAGCAGTTTTGTGGCCACTGTTGCATGCTCATCTGTGCACCATATTACCAGGTCATCAGCGTACATTGCCACTTTCATTCCATGTGGTAGTTCAGCAACCAGGTCGTTGATGTAGACTAGGAAAAGTGTGGGGGACAGAACCCCTCCCTGAGGGACGCCATGACGCAGTAGAATTTTCTTACTCTTGAGGCCATCTAGTTGTACTCGGGCTCTTCTGTTATGCAAGTATGCTTTCACCCATTTGTACATCTGCCATTCACTCTGCAATTTCTCAGTTTCTTCAGAAGCCCTTCTTTCCAAACCTTGTCAAATGCTTTCCTTAGATCTATCCATGCTGCTAGTACCAGTTTCTTATCTTGGAACGCATCCTCAATTTCTTGGGAAAGGTAAGTTGCCTGATCTTCGGTAGAATAACACTGCTAAAGCCCGCCTGCTGTGGTACAAGAAGGTTTTCACTTTCAAGGTACCACTGTAGCCTGAGGTTGATGATACGTTCCATTGTTTTGCAGAGGCAGCTTGTAAGGCTGATTGGTCTGTAGCTGGAGGCAGTGGAACTGTCTTTTCCTGGTTTTAGGAGTGTATCATGATTGCTTCCCTCCAGGTCTGTGGAACTCTGCCTGAGTTCCAACAGATATTGAAGATCTGCAGCAGCTTTGTTTTTGCTGCGGTTCCCAAGTTCTTAATCATTTCATTGGACACTCCATCAACTCCTGGCGACTTTCTCATTTTCAGTTTGGATATTGCAAGCTCCAGTTCTCTGAATGTGATTGGTGCCTCCATAACTTCAGGTATGGTTCCATCTCGTCCTGCGTATTGTTGTTTCTCACGAGTCTCCTGTTGCTTCTCTGGTTTCACATGGGGAGCCAGCGGGAAAATACTTAGTAAAGTTTACCAGCAGGGCATACGACCATACCTGGAATATGGGTCAGCTGCGTGGTGTCCAGCATCAAACACCACATTACAAGAGCTAGATAAGGTGCAAAACCAGGCGCTTAAGGTCATCACGGGGGCAATGAAATCAACGCCTATAGTGGAGATGGAAAAAAAAAGGGGAGGATACAAGCACTGAGAGAATGCAGAGGCACGAAAGTGCTAACACAGGCAGAAAAGTTCCTCTGTATGCCGAGCCATCCAATGAAGGACAGATTCCAAAACCTAGCAATGGGGCTACTCAAAAGAAGCAGCTTTATCCACCAGGCCAAACGATTTCGTAGACAAACCTCAGACCTGCCTGAAGTTAACAGCCCCCTAAAGTCTGTGCCAGAACAAAACCCTTGGAGAGAGGAGCCTGGACTACCAGTACACATCCAGACAAAAGTGAAAGGAATATTCGACAGTGATGAACAGAACATCGTGCAACGTAGGACAGTCACTCTCAGTTTCCTGGATGATGAATACCCACAGGACCTCTGGATCCGAGTATACACGGATGGGTCAGCACAGAATGCAGTAAAGAATGGAGGAGCAGGAGTGTACATAGAATACCCAAACAACACTAGGGATACGGTCAGAGTACCAACGGGGAAATTCGGTAACAACTATGATGAAGAAGTCCAGGCAATCAAGGTGGCAACTGAGAAACTATTGAACACCAATCTCGGTCCACAGCCTGTAGTATTCCTGACAGATGCAAGATCAGCACTCCAAGCACTTCAGTCCAGAAAATTGCCAGGTATACAAGCCCTACTTTCTGAACTGTGCAACCAGCGCAGGGTCCCATGCAGTGGATACCGTCTCATTGTGGAATACCAGGAAACGAGAGAGCAGACGGACTGGCTAAAGAAGGTGCTGCAGATGAGCAACCGGATGTACCAGTTACGTACCATCAGAAGAAAAAGATGATCAAATCTATCAGAAAGCCACCAACATCAACGCAGGATGACTACCAAGCTATGAACAGATCAGAACAAATTGTCATTCTGCGCCTCAGAACAAGACACAACCGCCTCTGCAGCCACATGTATACAAAATTCAAGATTGGCAATTCAGCCATGTGGACAGGCACCCCAGACTGCGGAGCACGTACTTCAAGATTGCCCCGAATATGATATATTGAGGCAAACCCACTGGCCCAGAGAAACAATACTGGAAGCAAAACTATATGGACCTCTGTATGAACTACAAAAGACAGTGAAGTTTATACAAGAAACAACATTGCAGATACAGACAATATATTTCAAGCGAACGAAAGAAGAAGAAAAATTAAGTTTTGTTTTAATCTACTTTGAAGAAGCATCCTATAATTGTAACGTACCTAATTTCAATAGTCAGTGATCTCAATTTACACTAATCTCAAATTATTCTTGGCCCTTTGGAATATAACCCAGCGTAAATAGTGACTGTACTGTATCAATTTTTAATTTGAAGGAACATCCTGCAAAAATTTGGATTATTCCTATATTGTTAGTTAAGGTTCTGTGAGAAATAACGTGTTGGTTGTTATTTATTGATGCAGAGTTGAAATCTCACTACAGATACATACACAGCACACCTGAAAGATGAGCCAAGTGTGTCAAGCTCACGGGGTTTGTCAAGATCTCACTCATCTCCAAATATTAAAAAACAGCTTGAGGAAGAGGAAGAACTATCAAAAAAGTCAACACCCAGCATTGATCGTAGCATTAAACCAAATTTTAGGTACCTCTTGATTTTAACAAATATCAGCTCAAGATTGCATAGCTGGTGTTTGTTTCATTGGTTTATGTCTTATATCTGCAAATTAATCTTTTTTTTCCTTCTCTAAATGAATATAGGATAACCTATTACATGATATATTTGAGAGGGACCCAAAGATGTAGCAATAGAGAATGCAGTCAGCGACCCATAGCTTGACTGCTTGCATCAGGGTCAGCGAACCAGAGCTGACCAAGACCCTACTCCACCTCCACGTGGTGGTCCTGGAAACAGGCTGCATTACTGCAGTCTGGCTGAGAGAGTAGGGATCGAAGAGGGAAGGCAAACCCGGTCCCAAAAAATGCTGTGCTGAAGTCGGATGTGTCGGCCGAAAGGCGCAGATATCGCAGCTCCGGCGTAAACAGACACAACCCAACCAACGTCCTTTTCAGGATAACGAGGAAGAAGACGAGGAAGAATATATTTGAGAACATTGTTAGTCATAGTTGGATATTGTAAAAATAAAAAAAAATTATGTAAGAGAAAAAATAGACATGCTTTCAAAGAGATACAAACATGCATGCACTCAAACACTGAAAGATATTTTTTTTTTTTAAATTAGAATCTTGCTTCATTCATCATAGACACAGGGTCTGTATGTTATATTATAGCGCATATCCAAATATAAAAGCCTTGTATGTCTGGAAATTAAAATTAAGAAAGAGCTTTATGAGGTCTTTTAAATGCATTTTTTCATTTCAGTGCTGCAAGCACTGTGCCCAAGCAGACAGCATACATTACCAGAAAGCGAGATCTGAATCCCGTTTATGGAAATGTGGTAAGTACTGCTTTTCAACAACATTTGTATGCGTACCACCAGACGTCCTGAAAGTGGCCATGTGTTTTATTCATTTGTGTTGAAATTTGTAACAGGCAGTGAAGTGTCAAGATGCATTCTGATAGCCTTCTTCTTTGATCCATAGCCGCCAACTGTCAAAGCAGTCAGTGGCCATCACACCTGGTGGCGTCTTGTAGGGAAGCAACAAATTGACTCCACTTTGTTTGGTCGGCGGCCATCCTTCGTACAGTGCCCCGACTCTGGTTCATTCTTTGCATCTCGGCCTTCCACTATTCTCCGCCAAGTTGATTTTGGTCGGCCTCTCTTTTGCTTTCCTTCGGGGGTCCATAGCATAGCTGTTCTTGTAATGGTATCAGGGTCCCTTCTGAGGACATGGCCAACCCACCTCCAGCGTCTGCCAGCTATGATGGTGTGCATGTCTTCCTGGTTACTTCGAATAAGTAATTCTTGGTTGCTGATGGTATTCGGAAAAAAGATTCGGAGAATTATCCTTAGGAGATTGTGTGAAAGGAGGACAGTTTCGACATTTCCTTCTCTGTTACTCTCCAGCATTTCACACCATAGAGAAGCACAGAAAGTACACAGCTCTCATACAGTCTTAATTTGGTGTTTGTGCTGTACTGGGAAGACTTCCGAATGTTGTTGAGACTAGCAAAGGCTGTTCTCGCTTCACTCATTCTGTTGTTAATGTCCTTGCTTGTTCCACCATCAGGTGTTACTATGCATCCTAGGTAAGTAAATGTGTCTGTCTGTTCTAACTTCTGGTTCCTTATTATTATTGGCTCAGGATTGCCCACATTGAGTGTCATGATCTCTGTCTTCTTCAGATTGATGTTCAGACCAACCTGCTGGCTATACTTATTCAGTCTATCGGTTTTTTTCTTTGATGTGTATGTGCGAGTAGTGCAATGTCATCTGCATATTCCAGGTCTTCCAGTGTAGAAAACGTTGTCCATCTAATTCCTCTTGGACTGCCCTCAGTTGTCTGGCGCATCACCCAATCTATGGCTGTCAAAAATAATGTTGTTGATAAGGGGCCTTCTTGGTATAGAATATTTCTTATTGCTTGCTCTAAAATGTTATCCTGTAAACTATTTTAAAATATTGTAACGCCTGTCTTGCTGTACATTTTATTGATGTGACTCGAGGTTTGCTGCTCAGCACATTGAATTTTTTACAAGTGAGACACATGATGCTGATATATAGAAGAGTGGAATAGGTCTATTGGACACAGAAGCAAACATCTTGACAATGCTTTAGTATGAGTAAATGAAAGTCAAAATAATTTGGTCATGTTAAGAAACAAAAGCTGAAAGCCTTACCTGAAAACAAAATTAGAGGTGAATGTGTTTTTAAAGTGACTAGGATAAATGTGGTTGGTGGAGACAACATCAGTAAATGCATTGTGTACCGTGCTTTGGATAATTTTTAAGCCAATAGATTTAAATTGTTGCAGATCCATTATAGGGGACTTTTTATGTCAAAATAACACTTAGGAAGAATGAGTATATGGTAAAAGGTAGTATAAAGCAAATGTTTTATGTACTATATCTACCTGCACTTTTTACAGGGCCCAGCCCTCACTGGCCTTCGAAACCTTGGCAATACATGCTACATGAACTCAACTATTCAATGCCTGAATAACACTTCCCCACTGATCAGCTACTTCCTCAATGGTTTTTACCTTAATGATATCAACAGGTAGGTGACACGAAGTTATGCTGTTGTTTAACTGGGGCTGCTGAGCTTCTCAGCTGTACATTAACTTTGTTGATTTTGAAAAGGCTTTCGACAGCATACACAGGGACAGCCTATGGAAAATTCTGAGGGCTTATGGAATTCCCAGCCGCATTGTTTCCATTATAAAAAGCCTCTATTCTAACTTTACGTGCAGTGTTGGATCGAGTAATGTAACTTTCGAAGTGAAAACAGGAGTACGACAGGGATGCCCCTTATCAACAACATTATTTTTGACAGTCATAGATTGGGTGATGCGCCAGACAACAGAGGGCAGTCCAAGAGGAATTAGATGGACAACGTTTTCTACACTGGAAGATTTGGAATATGCAGATGACATTGCACTACTCGCGCATTCACACCAACACATTCAAGACAAAACCGATAGACTGAATAAGTATGGCCAGCAGGTTGGCCTGAACATCAATTTGAAGAAGACAGAGGTCATGACACTGAATGTGGGCAATCCTGAGCCAATAACAGTAAGGAACCAGAAGTTAGAACAGACAGACACATTTACTTACCTAGGAAGCATAGTAACACCTGACGGCGGAACAAGCAAGGACATTAACAACAGAATGAATAAAGCGAGAACAGCCTTTGCTGTTCTCAACAACATTTGGAAGTCTTTCCCAGTACAGCACAAACACCAAATTAAGACTGTATGAGAGCTGTGTACTTTCTGTGCTTCTCTATGGTGCGGAATGTTGGAGAGTAACAGAGAAGGAAATGTCGAAACTGTCCTCCTTCCACACAATCTGCCTAAGGAAAATTCTCCGAATCTTTTGGCCAAACACCATCAGCAACCAAGAACTACTTATTCGGAGTAACCAGGAGGACATGCACACCATCATAGCTGGCAGACGCTGGTGTTGGGTTGGCCATGTCCTCAGAAGAGACTCTGATACCATCACAAGAACAGCTATGCTATGGACCCCCGAGGGAAAGCGAAAGAGAGGCCGACCAAAAACAACTTGGCGGAAAACTGTGGAAGCTGAGATGCAAAGAATGAACCACAGTTGGGGCACTGTACGAAGGATGGCTGCCGACCGAGCAAAGTGGAATCAATTTGTTGCTGCCCTACAAGACGCCACCAGGCGTGATGGCCGCTGACTGCTTTGACGGTTGGCGGTTATGGATCAAAGAAGAAGAAGCTGAGCTTCTCGCTCTTTAGCAGCCAATACCAAGTTGAAGACTCCTTGGTATTATCTACACTGTAGATCTAGGCTTTTCCTGTGGCTTTTCTGCCATTCTGAAACGTGTTGAGTTGAAGTCATGAGCTCCAGCTTATCCAGCTTGGCTTGCATTTAAAGGATCTTCACATCTGGTCCCAAGCTAGGAATAAGAAGTGGGTGGTGTACTGTGCATTTCCTGCCATCCAAGGTGGCTCTCCAACTATGCAGAGCTAAAATAGTGTACTCTGGTTCTGGGCTCTCCCAAGGAATTGTCATGTCTTGCACAGAGCCACCTCTCAGCCTCCCATGCCTATCACTGGGTCCATAGTGAGATCCTTCTGCGAGCAGTCAACCAAGTCAAAGCCAGTGAATTATTCCTGGGGCTCAAGTGACTTCTCCAAGCTTAGTGTGCAATGCTGGGTTCTCAACAAGTTTCACCACAGGGGAATCCCTGGAAGTGTGTGGATGATTTCAAGAGTCAATGAGGATGTAATTAGCCTCACAGACACAGGTTCATTTCCACGTACATATACTGTAGCATTGTGCATAGCTGGTGGTCATATAAGGATGACTCCAGCCTATAACACAAAGTTAAAGGCTGTAACATAAAAAATGTGTAATTGTTGTTTCTAGCAGCTGTGGATTTTTGCTACATATGCTTGCTTTGTTGTTCTTCTGTGAAAGATGTTTATAGAACTACAGGTCTGTAACTTTTTATCAGAAACTGTCTTGGCAGGATGTGTTTCAGAATTTTTAAATCTTGCTTTTGGATACCAGAACAGTTTTGCTTTAAATGAATAATTAAGCTATTCTTTACTCCTGGTTTTATTTGAAAGCCAATAATATATTTCAAACATTTAAATGTATAATTTTTTTAACTATAATATTTACAATATATATTCAGATAGTTGTATTATTGAGCATGGAGTAATACTGTTCCCTAACATTTTATCGGAAATGCTTGTGTATAGATATGTTTCAGTAACCGGAATAATTCAGTGTTCTGATGTAATCGTAATCACACTTGAAAAGTAGACCGAATTGCGTTCAAGATGTAGCCCAACTCTCGACCCTTTAACTTTTGCTGTTATTTTTTTTCAAGTATGGCCTCTATAGCTATAGCACGTTAATATGTTTTTTTATTTTAGCTCGAAATAGAATTAAGGTACTGTTTTTTTCTGTCTCTGCATCCTGAGCCTAGGCCTACATGTGAATGCTAAACTGCTAACCGTAACCATATTTTAAGCATTTAGTTGTCTTGTAAACAATAATCGGCTACAAATCTCGTAACAGTTACACTAACATAACTATTAACTGTAAAGCTTACCCCGTTTTGAGCCTTTTAAAAATAATTATTGACACACAGCAGTGAACTGGGGTAGTTATGCGTTGCGGGTTGGCCTACGTATTGATCGCATGTTGGGTGACATGGTGATGTGACTCTGGTATTTGGTAAATGAAATGGTGGGATGAAATTATGTAGTACAATTTATTTATACGAAAAACATTGAATAAAACTTAAAACGCAGTGCCAAGACACAACTGACCATGCTATGTTTGCAACTTTTTACTACACTGTAGCGCTTACGTTCAACTTGTGTTGCGCATGTGTAGATAGTATAAAGCACACAGGCTGGAAGCATGATAAAACTGGCCCTTTTACATACGAATGAGGTGCTCCGAAAAAAAACTTTTTTTTGGGAGGGGATAAAAAAAACTTGATTTTCAGAGTATTTCGATTATCGGAATATCAAATAAAAGTTTACGAATGTGCAATAGGAAGTAGTTAAAGTAATTGAATATCATATATATCTTTGACATAAATCTCTTAAAAGAACATTTAGACAGTTTCCATAAATTGTTGCATTTCAACAGTGAGAACTGAAATGCCCTGTATTGTTCCCAGGTTCTCTCCGGAGGCAAAGAAAGAATCGGCCTACCGCTCCCTCAGGCTGATCACAATGAGATTGTGCATGAGACTGGAAACCTCATCATGTAAAATAAACTGCCTCCGAAACCTCAGGGGGCACATGAATGCTTTGGGGCAGGCTTTGTGCAACTGGGCCAGCTGCCCCATGCTCCTTAGGAGTGAAAAGGGAACTGATAATGATGGTGATGATAAAAGCTAAAATACCTTGATTAAATGGAGAAGAATTGATTTATTTCTATCCACTTCTGCCATTAATATTATCATGGAGGAGCACTTGTTTAATTCTTGTGCAAGTTGTGTCACAGTGGTCAGTAGTCTCTTATTTCACTGTGAGCAGTGTAAAGTCTACCGCTGACTTGCTTGACCTGCTACAGCTTTACCATTGTCTCTTTAGCTAGTACTTTTAAGGGCGTTTTGAGTCTGCCTTCATTACTACTTTATTGACTTCATTGGACACCCCACATAACTCATCATCTGACTCAGCAGTACCTCATTTCAAACTCAGCACGATTATAAAAAATGGTTAATCATTTCAAGGAAATATATCTCACACTAAAATTGTGTGTAATTGGAAGTTAATGTAGCCTACTCTTGTTCTGGATATAAGAATTTATTTGTGGTAAATGAAATAGTCATATAGAGCAATACGCACATTATTTGTTTCATCAATAGAGAGAGCTCCCAGGGAATGCATGGGGAAGTAGTTGATGACTTTGCCATTGTTGTGAAAGCACTTTGGTCTCAGCAGTACAGATCAATAACTCCAAGAGACCTCAAGGTAAGTTATTTTTTTAATGTTGTTATTAATTAACTTTATAGAAAATACTCTGGTTTGGTTTGGTTTTTTAAGGACTATCTTCATTGCACACGGACTACTCCATCAGTGCTACGATCTCCTCTCTTAGATCACACAAGGAGGATCTCAGCACAGTGCACGAACTCCCTACCACCAGCGAGAATCCAAATGTGTATATAGGAATCACACATTTTATAAATATTTTTGTGGTGGGTAGGTTTCTAATTTTTAAATTTTTGCCAGGGCAGCGGCCTGATAGGCCTACTCTTTACGATTTCCAACTGCCGAGGGGTTGAAGTGGCTGAGAGGTATGGCATCCGCCTCGAGTTCCAGAGGTACTGGGTTCGATTCCCAGTTGAGGGAATATAATTTATGGAAATTTTTTTCAGAACCAGTGGTCCTAATGATGTTGTGCTCCCCCTGGTCTCCTGGGTAGTGAGATCGGATGCCTAGCCTTCTCGGATAAGGGTGAAAAAAAAGGAGGTCCCATGTGCAAGTTGCGCACGTTAAAAATCCCTCAGCAGTTGGAAATACTCTTGTACTGTCCTGTGTTTGAAAACCTGAATATTTTGTTTCCAGTTTGTTATAACATTTACAATGATTTCATGGGAATTTTTATGTTGTATGATTCCATCATCCTTATTTAGTCAAAATATATGTATTAGTTTGATTATAAGCCTGAGATGTTTGCAAATTAAATTCCTGTTATGATTTCTATCAAGCTTCAGCTGCACTGAAATATAGATGGAGTGTGTCAAAGTGACTGTCTGATTGACAGTGGTTAGAGCACTTGCCTTTCACGACAAAGTTACTTGCTCCAGAATTGAAACCTAGTAGTGTCACGCTCCAGTCTTCCCAGCTATAAATGGGTACCTAACTCTGCTCTTGAGTTAGAGAAGTCAATGGCTGGGTCTAGTATAGTAAAGTCTGTAACACCACACCCCCAGGGCAGTATCTGATATGGGACTACTTTTACCTATATGTCAGAGTGATGTGAGGAGTTGATTGTTAAGTCTCAGTGTCTTAAAACTGTACAAGTTACCTCATGATTTGTTTCACATGTGTGTAGATGTCATTCCTTTATTTAATGAATGTTCTCATTCTGTTAACATAATCTAGAACACAGTTGGCAAATACAATCCAATGTTCGCTGGCTATCAACAACAGGACTCACAGGAATTTCTCACATTTTTGCTTGATGGTCTTCATGAGGGGCTAAATGAGGTTAGTATTTATTTACAGTACATGGATTGTATACACAAGGATTATAAAGTTATTATGTTCTTTGCTCTACTGACTGATGAGAAGAACATCATAAAAGACAACATTGAAGGATTAAAGTCAGCCAGCAACCTCATCATCATCTCAACCCGTAACCCGTCATGGGTCGTAGGGGTGCCATGGTGGAAGCATCAGCAGACAGGGTCCTCCACTGCTCTCTGTCCTCAGCAATGCGTACAAGTGTGGAAAAACCGTGTCCTGCCCATTCTTTGATGTTATCAGCCCAGGATTTTCTTTGCCTTCCTCTTCTCCGTTTACCTTTGACTGTTCCCTGGAGGATTGTTTTCGAAAGGGAGTCATGACGAGTTACATGCCCAAACCAGGCAAGCTTTCGACGTTTCACTACTGACAAAAGTGGTTCTTGGTGGCCTGCATAGGTGTTTATCTTCTCTCTAACATAGACATTTGTTTTGTGCTCTTTATAGCAAATGCGCAGAATTCTTCTGTAACATTTATGCTCGAAAGCCTGAATCCTTCGCTCCGTATCTGCAGTGAGTGTCCAGCTCTCACACCCATATAAGAGAATAGATAATACAAGTGATTTGTATAATTTGATCTTCACAGGAAAACTGATGTTACTTTTCCAGATCACATTCAGTCTTGTCATGGCAGCTGAGGCCATCTCAAGTCTTGTCTTGATTTATTTACTTGATCTTCCATCACTACATATAGTGGACCCGAGATATTTAAAGGTGTTAACTTCTTCTAACGTTTGCCCATTTAACGTAATGTTGGTCGGAACATGTTTCTTATGGCTATTCACCAATATCTTGCTTTTTTCTATATTAATTTCCATCCCATATGTTCTTGTTACTTTCTCCAGTCTAGAGGTAAGGTCTTGAAGTTCTGATTCTGATCCAGCTATCAGATCGATATCATCAGCAAAACATAGGTTGCAAAGAGGTCGGCCTCCAATCGATATGGTTGTTTTATAATCATAAAGGGCCTCCTGCATAATATGTTCTAGATATATATTAAAGAGCACTGGGGACAGGATACATCCCTGGCGAACTCCTACAGTTGTTTTGAAAAATTCTCCAATGTCATTGCTTGCAAAAACAGCACTGCTTGCGTCCTTGTATAGTGCTTCAATGATATCTATGATGTTGGTATCAAAATTGAATTTTCTCATTATTTGCCATAAGCCTTCATGCCAGACTCGATCGAAGGCTTTTGTGAAATCGATGAAGTTATGGTATAAATCGTATTGATGCTGGAGATGTTTTTCGATCAGTAATCTAATATTGAAGATTTGTTCTGAGGTACTTCTTTTTGGTCTAAAGCCAGCCTGTTCCTCGGACAAGATTTCTTCTGATTTCAGCAACCTAGTTTTGTTTAAAAAAAAAGAACAAACAAAAAATTACACAAAGCACAAGAAAAAAATCAGTTAAGAATAGGAGGGGAAACTGGAAACAGCAGTGGTTCAGGCCTGCAGCCTAATCCTCTCAGACCTTGAACTAAAAAAAGCAGTGCTGAACACCAAGAAACTATTGCACTTTTGCCGTTTGTATATTATTCTTTTATCCTTAGCCGCAAACTGTCAAAGCATTCCGTGGCCATCACGCCTGGTGGTGTCTTGTAGGGCAGCAACAAACTGCTTCCACTTTGCTCTGTCGGTGACCATCCTTCGTGCAGTGCCCCAACTCTGGTTCATTCTTTGCATCTCAGCCTCCACAGTTCTCCACCAAGTTGTTTTTGGTCGGCCTCTCTTTCCTTTTCCTTCAGGGGTCCATAGCATAGCTGTTCTTGTGATGGCATCAGGGTTTCTTCTGAGGACCTGGCCAACACAACTCCAGCGTCTGCCAGCTATGATGGTGTGCATGATCTCATGGTTGCTCTGAGTAAGCAGTTCTTGGTTGGTAATGGTATTCAGCCAAAAGATTCTGAGAATTTTCCTTAATTAGACAGATTGTGTGGAAAAAGGACAATATCGACATTTCCTTCTCTGTTAATCTCCAGCAATCTGCACCATAGAGAAGCACAGAAAGTACACAGCTCTCATATAATCTTAATTTGGGGTTTGTGCTGTACTGAGAGGACTTCCAAATGTTCTTTAGACTACACTGACAAACAACATTTTTCTTTCTTATATAAGAATAAGTGTTCTTAGGTCAGTTTCTTGCGCTGATTTCAAATCTGAAATCCGTTTATCTCTATCACGTCGGGTTCTTAAGATATTTGTGAATAAATATATTTTTGGGAAACCGTTATTTGCTCCGTTTCATTTTTACTATATAACTTATTAAAAATTAATAAAAAGCAACATAATTCTACTTTTTATACTGCTAAAAGATGCATGACATATGTTACGCGATTTTTCAAATAGTTACTGTATTTTGAAATCATTCTGAGCAAAATATGGCTTCTAGAAGTTGTAGAAATTCGGCTGATCTGTTCTGTTACGTGTGCGGATATTTTACCGATCGTGTGACCAGAAAAACTTTACACCATTACTAAAGAAAGCATATGAACTTTATTTCGATTCGAAAGTTGATGATGCAAATAAATCTTGGAAGCCAACTGCGGTTTGTTTGATACATTGGCAGGTTGGTTACGAAAATCGCCGAAGCATAAGTCGATGCCTTTTGGCGTGCCAGTAATATGGCCTGAACATACAAATCACACTACTGATTGTTACTTCTGCTTGACAAATATCCATGGTTTCACTTTTAAAACTAGAAAGTCTGTGGTTTATCCAAATATTGAATCGGTTTCGAAACCAGTGCCTCATGATCCAATCATGTGTCCGATCCAAGTACCACCAGAACAATATCCGTTGGACATAAATGAACCATCAGAAAGTGATAGTTTACCTGCTTTAGAAACTAATTCTGACTCAGATTACATACCGGTGAATGATGGTGTTTACTTAATTAACCATTCAGAACTTTCAGATCTAATACGTGATCTCGCTCTTACCAAAGGACAAGCGGAATTACTCGGTTCGCGACTCAAAGAAGCGAATCTTTCAGCGCCCAATACTCCGATATCTAAATTTTGTCATAGACACAGAGAACTTGTTCAATACTTTGAGATGGATGATGACATTTGCTATTGCAAAGATGTAAACGGTCATGAGCACATAGTCAACGAATGGCGATTTTTCATCGATTCTTCCAAGACTAGTCTAAAAGCCGTGTCATTGCATAACATAAATTTTTTTTCATCAATTCCAGTCGCCTACTCTGTTCATATGAAAGAAACTTATGACAATATGGCTATACGTTTGGAAAAAATAAAGTACAATGACTACCAATGGCGGATTTGTGGAGACCTAAAGGTCATTGCAATTCTCACGGGCATGCAGACTGGGTATACTAAATTTTGTTGCTTCCTATGTGAATGGGACAGCCGCAACAGACAGGAACATTATGCAAGAAAGGTGTGGCCTATCCGGGATCGTATGAAGCTCGGGCATAAAAATGTAATACGCAAGCCATTAGTTAACGAAGACACCTTCATTTTACCACTGTTACATATAAAGTTGGGGCTCATGAAGAATTTTGTAAAAGCGTTAGATAAAACGAGCAAAGCTTTCACTTATCTTCGAGAAAAGTTTCCGCAAGTTAGCGATGCAAAGATAAAGGAAGGTATCTTTGTAGGACCTCAGATTAGGAAAGTTATTGCAGACAAACAATTCGAGAACTTGTTACATGGTAGGAACTTCGCGCATGGATGGCATTCAAATCGATCGTCGATAACTTTCTGGAAAATCACAAATCTGTCGACTATGTGCATATTGTTAAGCAGTGCATAGATGCATACATAATTATGGGCTGTAACATGTCCCTCAAAATCCATTTGCTCGATTCGCATCTTAACTTTTTCCCTGACAACCTTGGCGAAGTCAGCGATGAACATGGAGAATGATTCCATCAAGATATCGCCGTAATGGAGTCACGTTATCAAGGACGGTGGAGTGTGACCATGCTTGTCGATTATTGTTGGATGCTTCATCGCGATGTACCACATGCCATTCACCGACGAAAGTCGACTGCAAAGAAATTCAAGCCTACATAACTGTTATACTTCTTGTACGAATGATGTTGTAATACTGTATGCGTTGTTAAAAAACTTCAATTGCGTATTTCTAGAGATCCCGACCTGATAGAGAAAAACGGTTGCAGATTTAAAAACAGCGCATTAAAATTGACCAGAAAAACATAGAAATGTTAGAGAAAGAAAAAAAAAGTTTTTTTTTTGTTAGTCAGTGCTATCGAAGGCTGTTCTCGCTTTATTCATTCTGTTGTTGATGTCTTTGTACTACCATCTGGTGTTACTATGCATCCTAGGTATGTTAATGTATCTGTCTGTTCCAGCTTCTTATTGTTATGGGCTCAGGGTTGCCCACATTGAGTGTCATGACCTCTGTCTTCTTTAGGCTGATATTCAGACCCACCTGCTGGCTATATTTATGCCGTTTGTGTGATTAACCCTGCTGGCTATATTTATGCCGTTTGTGTGATTAACCCTTTACTGTCCTGTCCAATTTACTATATCTTTATACAGGCATACCTCGCTTTATTGCGCTTCGCTTTATTGTGCTTCGCAGATATTGCACTTTTTTTTCTTCAAATTATTCATGTTTATTTAATAGAGTGTGCCTTCTTCTTCCTATAGATTTTTGCTCTTCACCAGCAAAAAGATTACGATTCGCTGAAGGCACAGATGATGAAGATTAGCTTTTTTTTTAAGCAATAAAGTATTTTAAATTTTACAGTACATTGTTTTGTTTTTTTTAAGACCTAGCGCTATTGCGCACTTAATAGACATAATGTAAACATGATTTTATGCTTTTATATGCACTGGAAAGTAAAAAAAATGGGTGTGACCCATTTTATTGTGATATTCGCTTTATTGCGGTGGTCTGGAACCGAACCCGCAATATCTCCGAGGTATGCCTGTATTTATAAACGTTCAGGGCAAGGGGAGCAACACCATTTTCTAACTCAGTGACCATCTAAAACACTTCATTTTAAAAAAAACTAACTGAGCTAAAATTGTGTTTATTTGTTTTAAATAAACAGAATTGAATCATGTACCATCTGCACTATTCTTAATAACGGTATATATTAGTATTATGCAATGACCATTTCATTAATGTGGCGAAAAAATATTTAAAAAAAATGCTAAGTCATTACCACAAAAGATATAAACATTAATTTTTATAAACGAAACATAATTTCTCATGGCGTGATGAACAGACCAGTTCATTGCAGTGAATTCTGCACACTGGGCAGTCATAAATAGTCTCGGCAGAACGCCCAGAAGATGTGTTTTGTTGGTTTGTTCTTTGAGAAAGCAAAACGTTTTTTCGCATATGCATTCACGTAAGTTGTTGTTTATTGCTGCTTTTTTCTTGTTTGTATTGAGCCCATTTGCTAACATTCTTCGCTCATAAACAAACAAGTAATCATAAGAGGTAGCATCTAGATCTAGAGTGTGTTTAGATCCATGTTTCCTACAAAGTCATAAATTTCAACTGAAGTGTGCTTTGTTGACAAGTCTATTTCATTTTATCTGGAAGCTGCGCTAGTGTAGTGGTTACCACACTGTACTGGTGATCGGGAGATCCCAGGTTCATGCCCGGGCGAGGACATTTGAAGCAGTGTCATCGACCGGGACTTGGACTGGAATAATTCGAGCCCCGGCGAAGACATTTGAAAGAGTGTCGTCGACCAGGGACTGGAATAACCTGAACTGCTCCTGAGCCAACCCAGCTCTAATGGGTACCTCAGAAGACGGCGAGTATCTGCCTGAATGGCGAGAGGACACCTGTCAGCGTACAGGGAAAAGGTATACTAACATAAAATCAGTCTCAGGTTAGACATACTAACTGGAGATTTTGCCTCAAGTAATAGCGGACGTACGATAAAAAAAAAAATTTGATCTGTTGTCAGTATCATTACTACTTTCACTAGATTCTGTTTCGTTAGGGCTGCTGTCACAAGTCTAAATCGGATTTGTATTCAATATCCACATCTGATTCGGCGGCACCCTCATCGTTTTGATAAAAAAGAACGTCATCTCTTGGCTTCCGCGGCAAATATTCCACCGCTCACAAAACCAAGGCTTGAAAGAATCACAAAACATCGAAATATCAATCGATTTCGAAAATAATTTCAGAAAACGGAAGCTTCGCTTGTTACCGGAAATATCCATATAACTCAGGTCTCGTTTATAGCGAGATCTCGGTGCACTATGGCAACAAAGGACAACAATGGTTTCGTGGGCGGTATAGCCCGTGTTGGATGGGGCCTTAGACTTTGCGCGAGGGCGATTTAGGGCATTTTAAATGGTGAAGGGTTAAAATGTATATACATAATGTATTTTTAAATACATCAATTAATGACGGTAGTAAGTATGTGCTAGTGGCACCTCCCTCGGAGCTCAGGAAGCCAAACACTGGCTACCACCTGGCTCAAATGCTTAATTAAATAAATCAGAAATAACTACCACAAATGTAGCCAGGAAATGTATACAACAGATAACAAGGGACAGCATTACCGTAAACACAGACAGGTCCAAGAGGAACAAAATATTAGGAAAAGAGATATTTATTCCAACATGGGAAGTGAGCAAACATAAATTCCAACATGGAAAATGAGAAGACAAAACTGTATCACTGAAAATATGTCAGTTTTCAGAGCAGAGATGGTGGCAGTTTCTAACAACCCTCCTCAGATGACTGTTTTAACAGATTTGCTTTCAACAAGTCAAGCTCTATTGTACATGAAAGAATGCAGTAGACTGGATGTAGTAGAGGAGATATTTCTAGCTTATATATGTTTATATACCGGAGGATGTTCAGTTTTAATAGCATGCCTTCACATGTTGTCATAAAAGGAAGTGATAAGGCAAATAAAAAAAGCAAAGAAAAGTAGAAGCCCTACAAACAAACTAAATTTAGGACCAGACAGAACTGAATCAAAAGCATAATTAAAATAATAACAGTAAAATGGATAACAGCTTGGGATACAAATTTAAAAAGAAGACATGCATATGAGCTTTTCAAAGCTCCAACAAAAACATGTGACGTATCTATGGAGGTTAAGCCCCAAGAATAAGAAAATGCTCAGATTACAACTAGGAACAGGATATTGTATGATAGAAGAACATTACATTCATAAAACTTATATGGTTGACTATATGTAGTTTCTGGGGTCTCTGAGGGGATGAAGAAAAAAATGAAACTATGCTCCACCACTTGCATCATGTAATACAATTTGCTATAGAGACCACCACTGTGGGAGCACATGAATGCTTTAAGTGCCGGCTTCCTGTAGGGAGACTAGCCTCAGTTGTGGCTCCTTGCTTAATGGATAGGGAAAAGGGAAAAGAAGAAGACTGCCCTGTCAGGGATTATCATCACAGGTGACCAGTATGATGTTGTGCATAGGGCTGCCAGTCTCATCATGTGTAACTGTTACCAACAGATTACTGGTGGCAATGAATATATATATATATATAGGAAGATATTTATTTATTTGTATACTTGTTATGTTTGAAAATATTTGGCAATAATATTTTGAGTCTGAGATTAGAACCCTAGTCAAAGGGCGAATACTCATGTTTTGCTTCGAGTGAAAGTAAATATATAGTCGCCCCACTTGAATATAGTTGAAAGGTTAACATTAGCGCATGCCCAATGAGACGATGAGTCGTCGTTGGCGCTTCCGTGATGACGGACGGATCTTGAAGGCTGTCGGACAAATGAGAGTCCGAAGTTTTTCATCATTGTGATTGATTCTGGGGAAGAGAGGAGTTTTCTCTCAGTATACTGTGATGGTCGATACTTCTCCCAGAATATATATGTTAGTGTGCTAGTTACTAGTATTTCATGAACTTAAGGTAAAGAAGGAACATTTTCTAAAACTTTACCTAGGCCTAACGACGCCATAGATGTCATATCATATATATATATATTTGACGGATCGTATGTAGACGATTCCTGTACTAGCAGCACTGTGAGTGGACATATGTAACATTCCTTATGGGTAAGGAAAACCCAAAGACATTAGATGAGCAAATGAACGGAACTTTCATTTATAGGGAAGATATCTTTTGGATGAACGTCGCTCACTTGGACCGGCGCCATTTTGAATCCCACTGTTGGTCTGTTTGAATTGTCAATCGGAGAACGGAGATATCTTATTACCTGATGGTGATACCAAGACCTACATTGCATTGAAGTCTACTCTTTGTTATTTGAGATTGTCAACCTTAAAAGAAAGACCCTGTTGAAGCTAAAGCCTAAAAGACTTAGCCTGGAAGACGTAGTCAGCAGAGGGTCTGTAAGGGAGCATTGTGATGACCATTATTATTGTTAACTCAGACTGATGCTACTAGTCAGTGGAGGTATGAGACGATAGACTATCATAACTATATATCATAACTATCATAACTATCATCCGATTATATTTACATGCTAAGAGATTGCCAAATTGCTGTTGCCATCCATTTGTCAAGTATCCTATGATGTATTGTGTCAACCTGTTCCAATGACTGTCAACCGTGCTGTCAGAATGTGTATCATTAAATTGTCTAAAACGTCCACAGTAGTTCCAGTTATCATTGACTTCCAGCCGTAAGGGTATGAGTGCATTATTACCAACTTGTCAACTCTACAGAACCATTTATGCATTCGCGTATTGACACTCATACTAACACTCATTGTCAACAATACATTCTTGTCGGGGCCTCATTACATTCCGGGACAAGGTGACCTATATGACCCACACTGTGCCGGGTTTGAGTTGACCACGTACTCTCATCAAGCAGACGAGTACATACAAACATTCATTCCATCAAGCAATATAACGGAAATAAGCATGTATCAACGTGGTGGCCAGTGTGGGGATTCAAAATGGCGCCGGTCCAAGTGAGCGACGTTCATCCAAAAGATATCTTCCCTATAAATGAAAGTTCCGTTCATTTGCTCATCTAATGTCTTTGGGTTTTCCTTACCCATAAGGAATGTTACATATGTCCACTCACAGTGCTGCTAGTACAGGAATCGTCTACATACGATCCGTCAAATATATATATATATGATATGACATCTATGGCGTCGTTAGGCCTAGGTAAAGTTTTAGAAAATGTTCCTTCTTTACCTTAAGTTCATGAAATACTAGTAACTAGCACACTAACATATATATTCTGGGAGAAGTATCGACCATCATAGTATACTGAGAGAAAACTCCTCTCTTCCCCAGAATCAATCACAATGATGAAAAACTTCGGACTCTCATTTGTCCGACAGCCTTCAAGATCCGTCCGTCATCACGGAAGCACCAACGACGACTCATCGTCTCATTGGGCATGCGCTAATGTTAACCTTTCAACTATATTCAAATGGGACGACTATATATTTACTTTCACTCGAAGCAAAACATGAGTATTCGCCCTTTGACTAGGGTTCTAATCTCAGACTCAAAATATTATTGCCAAATATTTTCAAACATAACAAGTATACAAACAAATAAATATCTTCCTATATATATATATATGACATGATCTTCTCTCTCCGCCAGCTTCAGGAAAAATCAAGAGAGCAGAAAAGACCATTATATATCGCCTTTATAGACCTCACAAAAGCATTCGACCTGGTTAGTGGGGTTGGACTCTTTAAAATCCTCCTGAAAATAGGCTGCCCTTCTAAAATGCTGGAAATGATAAAGTCATTCCATGACGGCATGAAGGGAACAGTCCAATATGCTGGAAGCACGTCACAGCCCTTTGATATACGAAGTGGCGTTAAACAAGGCTGTGTTCTGGCTCCGACCCTCTTCGGAATCTTCTTTGCCTTACTCTTGAAACATGCATTCAGAGATGCAACTGAAGGAATATGCCTTCACACTAGGTCAGATGGCCGTCTGTTTAATCTTTCAAGGCTGAAGGCAAAAACAAAAATCAGAAGGGTCACTATTAGAGACTTGTTGTTCGCTGATGATGCTGCAGTCGTCACTCAAAGCCAACAGGAGCTTCAGAGCTTGATGAATCGCTTCACTAAAGCATGCAAGGACTTTGGCCTCACAATAAGTCTAAAGAAAACGAATGTGCTGAGTCAGGATGTGGGTGATACACCAGTTATCACTATCGATAACTATGAATTGGCAGTGGTGCACCGCTTCACATACCTAGGGTCTACCATCAATGACAAACTCTCACTGGATACAGAAATCGACAGCCGCATTGGCAAAACTGCAGCTACCTTTGCCTGCCTCACATCGCGTGTTTGGGGAAACTCTAAACTCACAATGAAGACCAAAGCTGCGGTATATAATGCCTGCGTCACCAGCACACTCTTATATGGCAGCGAGACCTGGACGACCTATGCTAAGCAAGAAAGAAGGCTCAATACCTTCCATTTGCGGTGTCTACGCTGCATCCTCGGCATCTCGTGGAAAGATAAAGTGACAAATGTCGAAGTGTTGTCACGTGCTGGCCTTCAAAGTATGTATACGCTTCTTAGACAGTGCAGACTTCGCTGGCTTGGCCATGTTCGCCGCATGGATGATGGTCGCATCCCAAAAGATATCTTCTACGGACAATTAGCAGATGGCAAGAGAACAGTTGGGCGACCACAGCTGAGGTTCAAAGATGTGTGCAAGAGAGATATGAGGGCACTGGACATGGATCCAGCAACATGGGAGGATAAAGCTGCCGATCGCACTAAGTGACGATGCTATTTACGGCGCCACCTCAGATTGGGCGAAGAGAGGCTCACACAAGAAGCAGAGGTGAGGAGAAAACGTCGAAAGGAGCACCAGGAAAATAAGCAGCTGAGGGCTGTCACCTCAGGGGCGCATTCCCATAGTCAGTTATGACTGAAGGGGCTATTATTATTATTATTATTATTATTATATATATATATATTCATTGCCACCAGTAATCTGTTGGTAACAATAACATTGCTACATGTTACGTAATGTTTTTACACACAAGCGTATGCCCCTTCTTTGTTGGAGATACAGCTGTTTGCGTTAACGATTTAGTACGATAACACACTCTTAGTGAATGATGCAGCATTTTGGTAATGATATGACGTATTTGTAACTATGTGACGTAAGCATCGTCTGCTGGTAAAAGAGAACCGTTAGGTCTCTTGGTCTTTCTCATGTATCCTTCGAAGCGGGAGGACGTTTATTATATATGCTCCCAAGTTGTGGAGACTTTCAAGTATTTCTGCAGTGGCTGTTTAATTGGAGATTGGTCGCCACTATGCTATTTATTGGCCATGATGGTTTGCAACTTTAACGATAAGTATCGCAACCAATTTTATGAAATATTCGGATCATGCCGTAAGATTTATTATGCCACAGTACTTCGGTCCAGTCGTGTTCGGACTGACCTCAAATTGTAACAGCCAAAGTTGAATCTATATATGCATATTATGCCATTGATACTTGGTGAACTATGGACAGAAGAACATGCATCCAATTATTATTCATTGATGAAACATGGAGCTTGTCATTAAATGTTTTCTATGAATCATGGACAAGTCTTCGTCTGCAGTTTGATTTTACTTGTTGGATGTACAAGTGTTAGAGTGCAGCATTTGTGCTTATATGATCCTGAACACAAGAACTAAGACATTCGCGTACTCAGCACGAATTGCTTCTACCACTGTAACATTCAATGCAAATACACCCTTAACACTACAGACATCACCACTACAAAAACACATCAAGTGCTTTAGGGCAGAATTTCTACAAGGGGGCAGCTCAGTGGTGGTGCCATAATCCTGAAGAAGCATTAACTCTTAGTATACGAGCGGCCTTTCATGACTACCATTACAGATTTTGCAATAAATAATTTATTTATAAAGATAACATAAGTGTTATATATCAAAATGTGAAGAAATGAAACCCCTATATCATGCACATAACTAAATTGTTGAGTGGTTTTAAACATGCATTCAGCTATAAATTTTCGCTGTTGAGTGGAATCGATCATCAGCCTCTCTAGAAGGCCGCTCGTATACTAAGAGTTAAGGGAGAATAATGATGATGATCAGAAAAAGGATTACACTTCATATTTTGTCCTGAGTAATGTTCTGTACTTCCTTATAGGTGAAAAAGGCCCCAGACATTCCAGAACAAAACAATGAAAATATGCCAGATGAAGTGGCTGCTCCTCTTGCTTGGAAGCACCATAAGTTGCTGCATAGATCCATCATTGTGGAACTGTTTCAGGTTTGCTTGGATCTGCTTTTAGGCAGATGATATGTTCTATTTGCACTGTTATTAAAATTTGTGAATAACTTAACTTAAAGAAGTTTTCTAAAAATCTTCCAAACAGTTACTTTTAAATGTAAATGGTGCTTTATGTAATTAATTATTTAACATTAGCCATATTGTCTTTTGGGGTGCACCTATTTGGTAACTGTTCCTTCTGTCTAAATGATGTATTTTTACCTTGACCATGTTATCTTTTCCAACAGCTGTTGCCATTATGTATTATAGGAAGATTTAGAGACAGTCTTGCTCAAAGGTTCATTAAGGCAACATTTTTGCAAATTTCAGCTACTCAATCAAGCCATCTCATTCTTTGGTATTCCTGGTCCTTTTGTCCTAAAGTTATGGTCAGGAAGACTCATTGACTTGGTTGTATTATAATCACATTACCAAATCTTTCAGCCCTCTTTTTATTTCTGCGTATTCTTTACAGTGATATTGTGATCTTCTTTGTTTTGTCAATTCATTTTTTTGTATGGCTATTATTCTCTGATGTTTCATTTCAGAGCTTTTTTTTTTTTTTTGCTTAATTGTTTTTAAGTACCTGCAGTATATTGGATAAGTTCTGGTCATCAGTTCCATGTGATGATTCTGTCACACCATTTCAGTCTCAGTTCCACATTGATGATTCTGTCACACCATTTCAGTCTCAGTTCCACATTGATGATTCTGTCACACCATTTCAGTCTCTCTAATCTACACAAGCTCACATCCATGAATGCTCATAACTTCTTGCTTGTTATTATTTTTTGGTTCTCCATGCATGATTCTGAATCTCACAGTAGGGCCATCTCAACAGCAGAGCCAAAGATTCTGGTCTCTGTGTTGGACCTGATTTCTTTTCATTTCCAAATATTTCTCAGTGCAGCGAAAGTTCCTCTAGCCTTCTGTATTTCCATCTTGATACCAAAATCTTTGAAAGTGACATCAAAATAAAAATATGGATGGCAAGAGGCACTTTCATTACACTGAGAAATATATGAAAATCCAAGTCTAACACAAATATAATAATTTTTTTTAATAAGTCAAGGGTAGTCTTATTGTATGTCTCAGAATCTCAGAGAACAACAAAAACAACAACCAGAAAGTTACATACTTTTAAAGTGGGTGCTTGTGGAGAACAGAAAGTGTCACACCAATTTTAAACTGATGAAAAGAACCATAACAATAACAATGGAATAAAAGGTTAGGAAAAGTTGTTGGCAATGGATAAGACACACATTGAGGAAACCAGTCTATAGCATTACAAGTCAGTCCTTATTCTGGAATCCCAGTGGTTAGAGAAATAAGAGGGAAACTCAAAAACACATGGAGAACGGACTTAGAGACAGACCTAAAAAGGATACAGAAGACTTGGAAAGAACTTGAATGGATAGCACAGATCAGGATGGCTTGGCATGTATTAGCTCCAAAGGGAGCTGAATTATGATGATAATGGTGACAGTGATGAAAAAAGGCATCATTCCTAAAAAAACAAAAACTTATGGCAGTTGCATTTTTAAACTCGCAGCAATCAGCCTGATGATTCACATAAAATACTGCTCAGGATCTTACAGGAGTGAATAAAAAATAAAATAGTCATTTAAGTTAATGAAGAAACTTTCAGTTTTTGACAGAGCACCATTGCCGTAGAGGTAGCCATTTGTATATGGATACTAGCAGAAAAATTTAGAGATAAAAAATGTTGTGTTTCATACACTGCAAAAAGGCTTTTGACAGAGCCTGTTATAATGAACTAATTGAATGTCATTACAAAAAAGGAATTGATTTGCAGCAGTAAGATCTAGCAAGAATTACCCACCATTAAAAATTTTTGAAACAGAAAAATGTCAATCCTACAAGAAAAACAAAATAGGAAGGAAAATAGAATAATGAAAGAGATCAAAATTAGACAAGTATGATGTGTGATTTCTGTCATATGACCTGAGGATGACATTATTTCTCCTGTATTAAATTTCTTCCTTCCCATTTCCTTCCACTTATTACCTTCTACCAAGCAGCTAAACTCAGTGACATAAACAGACACTTGGAAACTATCATTAATAAAAACTGAAGACAGACAACAGACATTTTTTTTTAAATATACCTCTTCTGGTAATTGAGCGTAGAATGTTTTCTTGGAAGGCAATCATTTTAACTACTTAACCACATTTCATTTGAAATGAAATGCTACAGAAGGATGTTGAGAATACCCTGGACAGAAAAAAAGACCAACAGAGAAGTACTGCACTCACTAAATGTAGAGGAAAATTGGCTCTTAAATACCATCGCTATAAGAAAGCTGAAATTTTTCGGTCATATAAAAAGACATAATAGTCTGGAAAAATTAGTAATGGAAGGCATGGTCCCTGGAAAAAAGGGAAGGGGACGACCGAGATTAGGGTGGATCCAGGACATCACAGAGAGTCTGAACTTGTCTTTGGATGATGCAGGTCGACTTGCCCAGAATCGTGATGCGTTCAGAGCAGCTGTAATGGAGACAACGTTCTGGAGAGAATACGTCACATGATGATGATGAACCATAGCTTTGGCCTGGTATGTTTTTACTATGTTAATGTATTTTTGTTTACACAACACCCAACAGAGGTGAGTGACTGAACTGTCACATATAGTGTTGATTAAAATAGTTGGTTTAAAAAAGTGACAAAACTGTGATCAATGCATCGTTCGGTTGACCACTGTTTCCTTCAATCACATGCAACTTCTTCTTCTTCGTTCGTCCTGAAAAGGACTTTGGTTGCGTTGTGTCCATTTACAGCGAAGCTGCGATATTTGCACCTTTCGGCCGACACATCCGACTTCAGCACGGGATTTTTGGGACCGGGTTAGCCTTCCCTCTTTGATCCCTACTCACTCAGCCAGACTGCAGTGATGCAGCCTGTTTCCAGGACCACCACTTGGAGGTGGAGTAGGGTCTTGGTCAGCTCTGGTTTGCTGACCCTGACGCAAGCAGTCTAGCTATAGATCGCTAACTACCTTTCTCACTGTTGACGCGTCTTAGGTCCCTCACGCACCTTGATGACTGAGAATGTTCTCGTTGCCAAAAGAGAATATTTACACTGAGTTTCAGTTGTCAAAGGATGTACTTGATTGCCCTCTCTTGGATACGAATATTTTAATGATTGCCTCCCTCAGTCAGCATTGGTTCTGTGCAGACATACTAAGAAAACTATTAGAGAAGATGTAAAGAGACATTACACTGTTGAAAATCATAGTGGAGGAAAAGTTGACAGCAAACATGTAAGAGGATTGCAATTCTGTAAGTGGGAAGATAAACATTAAGAGATGGAGAGGTAATATTTTGTCAGAGTGTACTGTCAAGGCAAGAGACAGAAAATGTTAGAAATCTGTTCCAGCAGACTTTTGATATGGAGATGACACTTGATCTGATTTTGCAACCACTGGATGAGGCCTGGCGTTTTCCAATTTAATAATGCATTTTAGATGTTTCTAGCACCATCCAGAGTTTATCTCTGATGATGCAGTCAGATGTTTTCATCAAATCTCATAATCTTCACCCTTCAGCTTCCCAAGGAGCATAGGCCTTCATCAAACTTAAGCCAAGTCTTTCTGCCCTGTGTCGTCAGCCCAAGGTCTGTCCATGTCTTTCTCATCCCCTTACTGTCTGTCTCTAGTTCTCTTCTCCATGTGTTCTTTGGCCTTCCTGTATTTACGCATATGAGAATTGTTGTAATGTTAATATTAATATTTATTTTAATCAATAAAACAAACTTTAAATCATTTCAATGAAGAAGAACTGGACCATCCTACCTATCATAGCAATGTAAAATCTATCATTACATCATATACAGGGCCAGTTGAAGTCCACATTGATGTGCCTAACATGCAAGAAAACTTCTGTGACGTTCCAAGCATTTATGTTCCTTTCCTTGCCCATCCCAGCTAGCTCCCGATGTTCCCTCAAGGTAAATACTTTTTCATATTATCAAGTATTATCAGAAATGTTTTAAAGTAATCTTTTAATGCTCCAAACTGGAATTTAATTATAAACTTTAGTGTTTAATGTGAAATGTTGCAGTAAAAATAACCAGCATATTAGAATCTTATTCACATTTTCTTACACATCTTTAACCGAGGTTTTTTTTTTTTTTTTGCTTTTAATTATAGGACTGTATACAGGAGTTCCTGAAACCAGAGCTGATGACAGGCAGCAGTAAATGGAAGTGCCCACACTGTAAAGTTGAAAGGGACTCTAAGAAGAAAATTGACATCTGGAAACTTCCCCCAATTCTTTTGATTGGTCTCAATAGGTAGCAAATCATATCCATTGTGCGAAACAGCAGTTGCTTTGAGTTCTTGTTATTTGTTATTCATCTTTCTTTTCTACACTGCTGACTGTTTCATATTCTTTGCTGCAAACACAGCTTATGATTGCTTTGTTCATGTAGGCACAATCTGTCCTTCCTGCGTAATCTTTTGTATCTTCTTGTGCACAATTTAGTTTTTGTACCGGGTACCTTTTATTTGTTATAATTGAAAGTCACTATGTCCCTCTTCTTTCTTCTTTGATCCTTAGCCGCTGACTGTCAAAGCAGTCAGTGGCCATCACGCCTGGTGGCGTCTTGTAGGGCAGCAGCAAACTGCTTCCACTTTGCTCGGCCCCTCTTAGCTTTCATGTTTTGGTAGACATGGTACATGACAGTATTGAAAACAACATTAAAAGATTTTATAGAGCTTAAAAGTAGTGACAGAATGTATAATTTATATATTTGTGATGCTTAAAATGTTGTGCAGCAGTATGTTCCACTTTGACACCTCCCTACAACAAACATCCAATATGAACAGAATCTTAAAATTGCTACAGCAGTAATGATATAAATTAATCATGTTTGTGTAGAGAATTCCACAGTTATATAAACGCAAGAATAAAAGTACCACTACAAGATGTAGAATCATAGACATATCTTGGCAGCAGTGTAGACAAAGTTGTAGGGACAGACAGTGATATCAAAAAAAGACTACAAAAAGCAAGAGGAGCTTTCATTGCATTGGGAAATATATGGAGATGAAGAGAAATCGGGTCCATCACAAATATAAGAATCTTCAACTCATATGTCAAGTCAGTACTATTATATGGCTCTGAAACATGGAGAACAACAAAAACAACAACCAAAAAGCTACAGACTTTCATAATTGGGTGCTTGCGTAGAATAGAAGGATTAAAATGGTATGACAAGGTTACCAATGTGGAACTGATGACAAGGACCAGTGGAACAAGAGATGAGAAGAAGGCGATGGATAGGACACACACTGAGGAAACCTGTTGATAGCATTACAAGGCAGTCCTTGTTCTGGAACCCAAAGGGCAAGAGAGGCAGAGGTAGACCAAGAGGCACATTGAGAAGAGAGCTGGAAACAGAGGTGAAAATGATGAGGAGAACATGGAATGAACTTGAGATGATGGCACATGTCAGGAGGACTTGGCATGTGTTTGTTGAAGGCCTATGCTCCTTGGGAGCGGAGGGTAATGAATGATGAATGAATGAAGAATAAAAGTGATCCAAACCAAATCTGTGGTTTCAAGATAGAGAACATTGTAATTCTTTCTTGTACTCTGTAGAAATGCTACAGAAGGATGTTGAGAATACCCTGGACAGAAAAAAAGACCAACAGAGAAGTACTGCACTCACTAAACGTACAGGAACATTGGCTCCTAAATACCATCGCAATAAGGAAGCTGAAATTTTTCGGTCATATAAAAAGACATAATAGTCTGGAAAAAACAGTGATGGAAGGCATGGTCCCTGGAAAAAGGGGAAGGGGTCGACCTAGATGACGGTGGACCCAGGACATCACAGAGAGTCTGAACTTGTCTTTGGCTGATGCAGGTCGACTTGCCCAGAATCGTGATGCGTTCAGAGCAGCTGTAATGGAGACAACGTTCTGGAAAGAATATGTCACATGATGATGACTCTGTAGACAACAAGTTCTGTTCTTTGGGTAACATCAGACTATTAATACAGTGGGCTCTTTAGCATTCAGCAGCTTTAATTAAAAACCTGTGCATAGTTAAATACATTCTACCTTATCAGACACATGGTAGTTGCAATAAATTCTTTCATCTGCATGACAGTGGAGGGAATATATTACACTTTTATTACATTCACTATTCATCCGCTGGAGTCAGATTCTGTACACAGTAAAATACGTTCTAGCCTGTAAAACAAATGGCATACTAATCATCTAGATAAAGCATGATGATGCAACAAACACTTTCATAAACAGAGTATGTTTCGATGAACTTTGATCCCAACTCACCAAAGTCTGTGCTCACATGACTTACTTAATCATTCCTCTTCTACCTTGGAGTGTAGAAGTTTGCCAGAGAGAGCACCATTCTTTTCTATCAGCTGTCTTCCTTTTGACCTGGCTCCAAGTCCAGTCCTTGAGAGACTGTCTGATGTTGTCCTACCAACGAACTCTGGGTTATCCTGGAGGTCTGGATCATTGGCTTATTTCCCATATTAGCCATGGTAGCTGGCCTTCTCCTTTTCTGCAGACCTGTGCTCACATAATCCCACTAACATGTATTCATTTTTCTTTCGTCATACCTAAGCGTTCAATAAATGTTCCTCCATGTACTCATTCATTTATGCATACTCAGGCAGTATTTGAAAACATTTTTACTTTCATCATGCATACTTAAATATTATTTGTAATACAAACTACATCATTGCCAACTCCCCCCAATATTCTGCTAATTAAAAAAGGCAGACCTAACAAGGATAAAGAAGATATTGAATGGATGACGCAGGGCAGACGGGCTTGATTTGAATTAGTTGAAGCCATGCACTCCATGGGAGGCTGAAAAATAATGAAAAAATGGATATGTACTTCTTCTGAATTATTTTTATTTGTCTCTTTCTGCAACATTTATTTGTACAGTACTGTTTTTCAAAACAAAATACAGATGTTCTATTATTCCACACTTTGGATATTTAGTTGGCAGTTGAATAAAACCCATTTTCAAATATCCCTAAAGCAATGAAAATTTTTTTCTGCAGATGTGAATTATTTGTAAGCTTGTTTTCACCTGACTCGTTGACAGGTTTTACAGTGAAGGAATGTGGATGCAGAAAAAGACAACATATGTGGACTTTCCTGTTGATGATCTCAACTTTTCACCCAACATTATAGGTCCAAAGCCTCGGAACAACTACAATTTATATGGAATATCAGTATGTTGAAATAAATATGCCTTTGTCTTTAAAACAGCAACATTTCATTTGGAATATAAGAATTTAGGAGTAAATTTTGCAGTGAGCAAGTACTAAAATGTGTCAACAGTTAATGGTAACTCTGGAGAGTGAAGTCTCATTACTTGGGTTTAAACAATCTTAAATTGTTAGCAGTCAAATTCTATTTCTTAATCTTCAATTGTTGTGTGATTTAACAAAAAACTGCCGTATAACTAAATTTACCCATGACGATTATGGTGGGGAAGTCGGGGAGAACATGGAGAAGATCTGTAAACGAGGAAGCCAGCCAAAACTGAAGAAGAGACTGCCCACTACTACAGTTTTAGTCTTAAGGTCCATGGAATACATAAAAGATGGATGTTGATGACCAGTGATAAGAAACTCTGTACTACAGTTTTAGTCTTAAGGTCCATGGAATACATAAAAGATGGATGTTGATGACCAATGATAAGAAACTCTGTACTACAGTTTTAGTCTTAAGGTCCATGGAATACATAAAAGATGGATGTTGATGACCAGTGATAAGAAACTCTGTACTACAGTTTTAGTCTTAAGGTCCATGGAATACATAAAAGATGGATGTTGATGACCAATGATAAGAAACTCTGTACTACAGTTTTAGTCTTAAGGTCCATGGAATACATAAAAGATGGATGTTGATGACCAATGATAAGAAACTCTGTACTACAGTTTTAGTCTTAAGGTCCATGGAATACATAAAAGATGGATGTTGATGACCAGTGATAAGAAACTCTGTACTACAGTTTTAGTCTTAAGGTCCATGGAATACATAAAAGATGGATGTTGCTGACCAATGATAAGAAACTCTGTACTACAGTTTTAGTCTTAAGGTCCATGGAATACATAAAAGATGGATGTTGCTGACCAATGATAAGAAACTCTGTACTACAGTTTTAGTCTTAAGGTCCATGGAATACATAAAAGATGGATGTTGCTGACCAATGATAAGAAACTCTGTACTACAGTTTTAGTCTTAAGGTCCATGGAATACATAAAAGATGGATGTTGATGACCAATGATAAGAAACTCTGTACAGAGCGATACATCAGGAGGCAATCTGATCATCAGATTATTCCTTCTTTCCCCCCGCCCCCCCCCCCCCCCCCCCCCCCCCCCCCCCCCCCCCCCCCCCCCCAACCCCCGCAAGTCCCCCCACCCCCCCCCCCCCCCCCCCCAAACAAGTGTTTCTGCCCTTTATCTTCTTAAATGATTTCATCCTGTTTGATCAATTACCTGGCAGAGTCATAAGCATAATATAATGTAACTTTCTCCTATAGCTGGATCCAATTGATTTCTGTGCTTATTACATGTTAGGGTATTTCAATTGTTTGCCTTATTCATAACAATTGTTTTCTTTGATACTAATATTCACATGACATAATTTCATGTCATTACCCCACAATACTAATATTGTGTTTAGATTAAAAGGATTAACTGCGAGGAAGCTGTACAACAAAAGTACAGAAGATAGTTAGAAACTTATCTTTTCTATTATTCTTTAACATAGTTTTTGTCTTGTTCCACAATGAAAGTCCACAGGTTGAAATTTTGGCAACAGTTGAAATTTCTGCAACTCTATACAAGTTTTCCTCTTCTAATAACCACATCTGTCTCACTTATAAAGTTGGCAGTCTGTCTCAGGCTTCTCTCGTCACTGCACAATTTCTCCTTCCACAGATATAAGTGTAGGTTTTGAATAGCCAATGTAAGGTATAAGGACGTTCAAGTCCAGAATATATGGTACGCGTTTTATCGGTGTATAATGCAAAGACTAAACTAATATAATACAGTGTGTGTAGATTAAGGTTAACAGGTTCAATTATGGCAGATTATGATGGCGTGAGCAGCCAAATTAAATATGAGAAACTAGCCAGAGATTTAATAAATAATAAGGCTCCTAAGAGAGAAGCTGAAGGTATGGTAACCTATTGAAATAAGTTCACTGCATAATTATTCTAAAGAAGCTAACAGTGCTAGATATTACAACTCTGAAGAGTTAATGTGCTAAAGTAACAGTTAACTTGACCGTGTGGAGGTCAAACAGCTGAGGCTAATGTACAGTGTGTTCGCTACTGCCTACGTGATATATGAACCTTATGTTTTTGTCGTCAATTATCATACGATGTTGTATGCATGGATAATAAATGCAAAAGTCATCATTCAGGCATTCCTGTCAATTGCTTGTGAGTTACAGAAGTTTGTGCTGCATACTTAAGCACTTCTGTTCTTCGTTCAAGAGTTCTGATCGACCATGTTGGGTTGATTACACACACACACACCGAAGAGATATAAAGAAACTTAGACGACAGACTAATGGGCAAAAATATAATGACAGTGAGTAGTAGAGGGTTCTGCTGCATCTGTCTCTGGGTGTTCATTATGCCATTTTTCTCTAAAGTTATTTTTGATTATTGCTTTTATTGACATCCAATTTCTTCAAAGGACTGCAGTTGCTGCATGCCAAACATTTATATTTTGGGCCATTATCAGCTCTGTGGCTCAAGTGACTCCTCCAAACTTAGTGTGCAATGCTGGGTTCTCAATATGTTTCACCACAGGAGGAATCCCTGGAAGTGTGTGGATGGTTTCAAGAGTAAACGAGTATAATTAGCCTCACAGGCAGAATTTCACATCCAAATCTACATAATATAGCATTGTGCATAGTTGGTGGTCATATGCCTCCATGCATTTCCTCAGGATGTATACTAGCCATCTCCACTTTCTCTTTAATATGCAGCTATGTTCTTTGTTGTCTGGTTCTGTTATGTAAGTCTGTATTCTGTATTTGTTATTACATCTGACCATTTGATATGGAGGAGGTTACAGAGGTATTTGCTGGTGAGTTTCTAGTTTGGACATGATATTCTGTTTGGTTCATTTACTTGTGTGTTACTGTTAGTAGGGTGATTCTGTGTTGTGAAATGATTCATCAACATAATCCTTATTTTTTTGCAGAATCATTATGGCACTATGGAGGGAGGCCATTGTAAGTAAACCA
Organism: Oreohelix idahoensis; assembly: GCA_024509875.1. Classification (NCBI taxonomy): domain Eukaryota; kingdom Metazoa; phylum Mollusca; class Gastropoda; order Stylommatophora; family Oreohelicidae; genus Oreohelix; species Oreohelix idahoensis. The sequence goes on from JAMPIV010004927.1 coordinate 315,716, forward strand.
TCAGTATTTTATTACGTTTTTGCCTGACATACCATGTCTTCCATTTTTAATGTTGATATGTGATATATCTCTCATTTCTTATTTAGTCTTCATTAACCCTTAGACTGGTTACTACATATATATGTCATTGCCACATGCTCCATCAGTGGGTTATGACATATATCCATCATTGATTTTCATTTATGTATTTCTCTTGAGCAAGAAGAGATGTAATGTAGTTTACAATAGACAGAGCTGTTGTTTATAGTAGGCAGCGATTTTCATGATTCATTCTGAGAGCACATTCATTAAAATAAAGTAGTGTGTAATAACGGCTGTGTCCAGCTGTAAGTGAAATATTAGTGACATTGTAAGTTCAGTTGTTTGTGTAACTATTTCCAGTGAAAGTATATGTGTTTATAAAGACAGTGAGGATGGTTGTTTCAACACAGATGAAAGCGGTAGTGACAGTGAGTCAGAAATATAGATAAAGGTACTATGGGCCGTAGAGAGAGGTGAAAGAGATGCCAACCAAAGACAACTTGGCATAGAACTGTGGAGCAGCCTAAAATTTGAGGCACTGCACAGAGGATAGCCACTGCACACCTGTCACCCTCTTGAGATAAAAACCTGTACGCTGGGCTAAGAAAAACCTTACCACTTCCCAAATAACTTTACACAGAAAATGTATTAATAAATTATACAAGATACATTTTTAAAATGACATTTACGAATTGAACATGTATAGAGACAATTCTGACGTCTCTAAAACTGTATTTATTTTTTTTCATTTAGTGTTCTATATTATGTGCAATACATACACTTCTTACACTTTTCACAATGGCACTAGTGGATTTTAAACCTATACAGCCAGTGACATTGATTATATTATTTATATTTTGCACTCTGAAGAAGAATGTATCTCATGGTTTTCTTCTTCATGGAGAAAGATCTTTCACTTTCACCAAGAGGTGAAAGACACACCATATTTGAAAGTTTTTTTATTTAAAAATGTAAATAGAAACTAGCAGGATGTTGTTAAACATAAGGTCAGTACTCACAGGATAATCACATTTACATTTGGAGAGCAGAAGCCAAAAGAACTTGTTCTCTAGCAAATCATTTCCAGCCAGTAGCTACTGTAGTTATTTCTCTGGCCATTATCTGTCATATTTGCACACATGTATTAGAAAAGAGCATATACAAATCATAAAATTCAATCATCAGAGCTTACATGACTGCCACCTAATCTCCTTTTCTACTTTAACCTAAATTGGCAGATGCTTTTTCTCCATATCACTCTTCAGAGCTTAGTGATATGAAGCAAAAGCATCTGCCAATCTGGATTCAAGTAGGGGAAAGTAGATTAGGTGGCCGTCATTATTTATTTTTTGAAAAGCTTGTCAGAGGGTAAGGTTCTTGTGTTAAAATTAGCGTTAGCTGTTACTGTTGAGAGATTTGTTACCACATATTATTTGCGTTTAACATTAAGATTTAGGCTTAGGTGTAGGATACAGAGACTACTCACCAGCACTACTCTTAACCTAGTTTCGAGCTTTTACAAACACAGATTGTCCTCAATTGTATGCGACTTATGACCACTCATACTTATGAAGGCAATCCCATTAATCCTATTGTATTATTTTCCAGTTAGTTTTGACTAACAGACGTTCTTATAAAAAATTTTACTTTTTCATTACAGGTATTTATTACAGTACAGTACTATACAGCAGACCTGCAGTAATTTTCGCTCAGAAAAATGGAGCAAAATTAATTTTTAAAATGTACTTAAACAGACCTATGTATTTTAGCATTCAGGCATGTTAACTATTAAAATAATCTTATAGTTCACATAGTATATAGTGATTTCTGACTTACAACCATATCAACTTATGACGGGGTTGTCAGAACATAACCCCATCATAAGTCGAGGAGAGTTTGTAATAATGTGTGACAAAGAAAGAGGCCATATTTTAAAAAAATACAACAAAATATCAGCTTACCCCTTATTACTACATTACTGGATCCTTATTTAAGTTTATACAAAGTTGGACGACTTAACCGGCTGATGTATTAATAAACATTCGAGTGAAATCCGGCGTGTGTCCAAATTTTTCGTGATTCAAACTAGTTTTGCATCCATATAAATAAATTTTGGTCAATTGAAAATACACGTGCGGTAACGCATAATAAAAAGGCTCTAAGAGAATGCTTAAACCTTGATTGGTTTGTTTTCCGCGAAATGACCTTGGTGATATTACATTATACCCAAACTCTTTGAATTAAAAAAAAAATGGGGTAAGACATGGACAGTAAGAATTAAGTGTGTGTTTTGAGTCCACCCAGCTCTGATGGGTACCTCCGAAATCGGCGAGTATCTGCCTGAATGGCGAGGGACACCTGTCTCTGTACAAGAAAAAAAAAAGGGATACTCACGTAAAAATCAGTCTCAGGTTAGACATACTAATCTGAGATTTCGCCTTTTTGCGTACACAAAAAAAAAAATTAGATCCAGATATGCGATGGCCCAATCAATCTCTGCTAGAGTAAAGTTGCTGAACATAGTGGGGCTTACATGATAACAGCCTTCAGCATGAGAATAGAGGTAGAGGCAGCTACTGCAGCCTTAGTGTGGCTGTCTGAGACTTCATTAACTTCTTCTTCTTCTTCTTGCGATCGCATCTTTGATGATTACACCGTCAGACGAGTTCTCATGATGAATTCGACTGTTGTTTGAAGTTCCTCTTTAACTCCATATAGCTTTGAATTTAGTGTTGAGTCATTGGGCCAGTATATCTTTCTTAACTGGTCATACAGAGGACAGTCCTGTAGAACATGCTCAGCAGTTTGTTCGTTTAATCCACATGTGCACAGTGGTGAAGCAGACAATCGTAACTTGTGCATGTGTTTATTCAGTTTGTTATGCCCTGTCCTGAGTCGAAAAATAGTTATCTGTCCCTGCCGGTCGAGAGTGTGATAGTCGTCTTTGGGTTGGTTCTGTTCTCTTCTTATAGTCTGGATAGCTCTCTTTTTCTCAAAGTATGTGACTTCATTATCTTCTTGTTCACATTCTCCTCCCTTTTTTGCAAGTTTATCTGCCTTTTCATTTCCGGTACACCACAATGAGATGGTACCCACTGAAGTATGGTTCTCTTTTTGGCAGCTACCTTGTTTAGTTCATTTCTCAGATGCGGGAGTTTACCACCCTTGAGAGCTTGCAGGACAGACAGTGCATCTGTGAGGATGACTAACCTGGTGGCAGTCAGAGTTGGTGTTATAAATCATATTTGCAGCTTGCTCTAGAGCTTGAACCTCAGCTGTATAGTTGGAACAGAATTTACCAGTGGGAATGTGCCTAGTCTCATAGTGGTTGTCAGGATATGAGATAAAGATACCGGCACCTCCATTCCTAACAGCATTAGTTGCTGATCCATCTGTATAGGCATGTATCCATGATTGATCGGGATAGCTTTCTTGGATCATACTCAATGTAGCAGTTCGTTTTTTGCAGATCATTATACTCACATCCACTTGTGAGACCACTGACCGACGTATTAATTTGGAGGGCACTGCTGGCCTGCTCCCATGGTACAGGGTATAGGGTGGGCTTCAGTGGTGTTGTCTTCATAGATAGGTCTTCTTGATGCTGTCTTATAAGTCTTTTTCCCCGATGCACAAAGCTGCTACGCTTTAGACGTCCCAATGCCAGATCATCTAGTCTTGCCTTCATTGGGTGCGTTGGCATACTGTTGTACTTTTCCATCTGGATCATGGTCTTTGTGTCTCTTCTATGGGACAATGTCTGTAATCCAGCAACCTTCTGCATCTCTGTTATTGGTGTAGTTTTCATGGCTCCTGTAATGAGCCTGAGAGCTTGATTTTGCACCTTGTCCAAGGACTGCAGATGTGAGTTAGCAGCTGATGACCATGCTGCTGAGCTAAACTCTAAGTGTGGTCTTATTACTCCACTATAAATCTTCTTTAGATTTCGTTCATTTGCTCCCCAGTTGGTACCTGCCAATTTTCTGAGTATGCCTAGTCGTCTTCGGGCCTTTCCTTCTGCATTTTCAATATGCTTATTCCATGTAAGCCTTTGGTCAAATGTCACCCCAAGATAGGTGGGGTAGCTTTCTTCCTTGATAACGGTTGTCCCTAGGTGTATGTTAGCTGATTTGTCCTTGGGGGCGAGGGAGAACAGTGTTGTGGAGGTTTTGTCTGTGTTTATTGTGATAAGCCATTTCTCTGCCCATGACACTAGCATGTCTGCTGCCCGCTGCATTCTATAATTTGCTGTGGTGACATTTTCATCAGCGCACCAGAGTACTAGGTCATCTGCATATAAGGCAGCTTTCACTCCTGCAGGGAGATCTTTCACCAGGTCATTGATGTAAACAAGGAAGAGTGTAGGGGAAATTACTCCTCCTTGAGGTACCCCCCTGATGGAGCAACACTTTTCTGCTCTGCAGACCGTCAAGAGTGACTCTAGTTCTCCTGTTATGCAAGTATGACTGGATCCATTTCATCATGTTGCCTTGGATTCCACCTCTCCCAAGTTTTGCAATGAGGCCATCTTTCCACACCCTGTCAAAGGCCTGCTTGAAGTCGACCCAGATCGTTAGGACCTTTTTCTTCTCCTGAAAGGCATCTTCTATTGCTTGAGACAAGTAAGTAACTTGGTCTTCTATACTGTAGCATTCTCTAAATCCAGCTTGTTCCGGCACCAGGATCTGCTCAGACTCTAAATACCATTTCAATCTGTGGTTGACTATTCGCTCCATAGTCTTCCCAACACAGCTTGTGAGACTGATTGGCCGGTAACTTGCAGCCTCGGTCTTACATTTCCCTTTCTTTAGTATGGGTATTGTGATGGCTTCTCTCCATACTTGGGGTACCGTTCCTTTCAACCAGCTGTGGTTGAATATCTCAAGCAGTTTTGTCTTTGCTGCTGAGCTCAGATTTACTAGCATTTCGTTGCTGATTTTGTCTGGGCCGGGTGACTTTTGAAACTTAAGCTTGGAAATAGCCTTCTGTAGTTCTCCTAGTGTGATGGGTTCCCTCATTGGGGCAGGAGTATCTGTCTGTCCCATGGTTGCCAGTATTTCTTTTCTTATCTCTCTCTGATGGTCTATGTTAATGGGTAAGTTGCTTTCTGAACTGTATTTTCTAGCAAACAAGTCTGCAGCTTGTTTTCCTCTGAAAAGTTTGCCACCTTCATCCAATGTGATAGTCTGCCTTGGTGAGGAACACTCTTCATTTAGAGACTTGACTAATCTCCAAAGTTTCCTGCCGTCTTTCTCAAGGTTCAGCGATGCCGTTTTAGTTCTCCAGCTTTTCCGTTTTTCTTCTAGCTTTGTTCTCTGAAACTCTGCTACAGCCTTTTTCCATTTGTTGTGAGTTTCAAGTGAAGGCTGAGACTCTGCGTTCTTTCTAGCCTTGTCCATAGCTTCCTGACGTTCTTGGAGTGTGCTGGACCAGTATGGTATGTAGTTACGCCGGCATCCTTTGGGAATGGTTTCTTTTGCAGCTTGTAGTATGCATCTGTTGAAGTCTTTTACCACTTCATTAATATCTCGGTTCTGTACCTTGAGGGTAGACAGCAGCGTGTTCACCTGATGCCTGAATAAACCCCAGTTGGCTTTTTTGTAGTTCCATCTTGTAATGGCTGGGCCTGTACTGAGAGTTGCACTCTGGACAGTAAGAAAGATTGGGCGATGGTCGCTTCCCCCTAGTTGATCTCCTACTTCTCTACTAATAGATCCAGCTATATCTGGTGTGGAGAAGGCAAGATCTGGTGTTGAAGTTGTGTGCCATCCTCTGGAGTAGAAGGTAGGAGTATCTGTGGCATTATTGACTAGGATTAGGGAGTGATCATCTTGCCAAGTTTCAACCTCTTCACCTCTGTGATCCAGATGGTTATAGCCCCAGCTCTGGGAGTGGCTATTAAAGTCTCCAACTGCTATAAAGTTGGTGGCTGGTACCTGTATAGAGCTGAGACTCAGAGGTTTGTTGTTCGGACAGTAATAGTTCAGGAGTTCTATTTCCATCTTGTCTACCTTTATCTGCAGCAGCTGATATTCTGCTCCATCCATGAAGGTTTTCCTTTCGTGTGCAGGAATGTTATTCCTTACAAGAGTAAGTACTCCTCCTTTTCGTCTATCTTTTCTGTCGGATCTGAAGCATTGATATCCCCTTATTTTAAAGGTTTGATCTGCTTTCAAGTGAGTCTCTTGGATACAGCAAACACTGACTTGCTTCTCATACAAGATGTTTTCCAGCTCTGTCTTTTTGCTGTATCCAGCCTGCTTGCTGTTCACTCCCTCTGCATTCCAGTGCATTATGACAAGTGGCACTCTGGGTTTCTCTTTTTCTGTTTTGTTTTGGTCAGTAGTTCTCCTCCGCCGTCTGCTGACTCCACAAGACGGTCTAGAGGGTCCTCCAGTAGCTGAGGGTGGGCTCTGTCGAGGCTCAGAGCCCGGCACTGCACCTGCCTGGTGGAGCTCCACAGGGCGAGCACCAGAACGAGATTTATTTGACGGTGTACTCTCCATAGAAAAAAAAAAAGCGAGTTGCATGATACTGTGGTTTCCGGTGCGCCTTCTGGCCCAGTATCTACGACTTTAGCACCTGCTCAACGGGAGAGTGGGCTCATCCCTAATCTGTTTATGTTCCCAGTAGTAGACTATTCGCAAGCAGCCTGGGGGTGTCACTGCTCTGCGCGGACCTTGTTTACCGAGGCGGCGTCCGAGCTTGTATGGTGAAAATATGGTTGCGTTATCTTCAAAATAGCCCTGTCTTTCCCGTGGCTTTTCTGCCATCCTGCAACTTTGAGTTAGGGAGTTCTGAGCTCCAGTCTCTTTCCCAGGCGTTTTATCCTGGCCTGGCACGCATACAGAGGACCCCACTTCTGGTTCTAAGTTAGCAGTTGGGGATAGGTGGGGTAGCACACTGTGCATTCCCCGTCATCCAGGGGGCTCTCCAACTATGCAGAGCTTGCACAATGCTGTGCTCTGGTTTTGGGCTCTCCCAAGGAATCCTCACGTCCTGCACAGAGCCACTTCCAGATACCCACCACCTGCCAACCCTCCATTGTAGAAATCTCCTGCATGCGGCCATCCAGTCAAGAGCCAGTATTAAGTCTGGTGCCCAAGTGATCCCCCCAAGCTCAGTGTGCAATGCTGGGTTCTCATCATGCTGCAACACAGGGGGGATTGTGATGCTCAGCCATCTCTCTCAATTCTGCACCGATAAGTGACATCGGGGACTTAACTGTGCCTCAGTGCTGGGAGGCCCCGTTTCCGGGTACACCACACACAGCCAATTGAGGCAACGGTCGCCGTGGGCATGATAGACGACAAACAGTGAAGAATGAGGCAAGAAAGCATTTAACCCATGAAGTGGGGGTGGATTGGTGCAGACCAGAGCATGTACCACTCGCCGGTGGGTTCTGCATCTACACCTATAGGGTTCCACCCACTCCTCAGCCCATTTAGTCTGGCCCCTCACCCAGGACCTGTCCGGCTTGGGTGACCCTGCCAGGAGTAAAACTCCCGCCGGCATAGCTCCCGGGATCATTGGGGCGCTCAAGCTCTCCAACCACGGCAAGGTAGGCTTACATGTGGAGAGACTTCATTAACAAGGACAGTTATTGTATCAGACTCACAATCCATGCTTTGGAAGGTACAAAGTGGATGGCTCCGGCATGAATGGAAAATCTTCAAGAACTGGTGTGGATCTACTGTCCTGGTCAAGCAGGAGTACGCGGCAATGAAAGAGCGGACAGACTAGCTTCAATAGCACCCATAGAAGGTGCATTGGATATGGATAAGGGAGAGATACTGAGGGCAATTAATGATCGCCTGTTAGAGAATGACACTGCAATCGATGAATCAAGGCTGGAATTTGGCATCAAACGTAAGACCAGCAGGGATGGATGTATGAGGGGATGCATCTGGCGTGTATACAATCAACACACAACAGGAACAATCAGCATTCATACCCTTGCTGAGGGAGACTGAGCACCTACGGCTTTGCCCTGAGTACAGTGATGTCACTTCTGATCAACAATAACAGTGTACAAATGAGATAATGTCCATGTATGGTCAAGCTAACATGGATTGTTTGTATTGTAGTTCTGTATTAGTAGTGTTGCATTTAATTTGTGCTCAGATACACACTTAGCTTGTCACTAAAATACTTGGTTGCATTCAGTTTCGTACTACATTTTATTATCATCATAGATACGGCTTTCTGTCGCAACCCGGTAAACAAGAAGTGGTACAAATTTGATGATCATGATGTCTATGAAATGTCATCCTTAGATGTCAAGGTAAGCAGATCAGATTTAGTAAATGGATATTTTACAGAAATCAGTCGATACATCTCCTATGTAAACATAATCCACCATTAAACAAGAAATCAGACACTAACACGGCTGTAAAATGGAAAGGCTGCAGGATAGATTGTAATCCCACAGGAAGCCTTACATGCTGCTTCACACATTACAGAATTATTGCACAGCCCCCACTTCAAGAGACTGAAAATTACATGTAATGACCTTATGCAGCAACTGGAAGGATATAAGTTATAACGTTGTTGACAGGGGCTAGAATAATCCCGATGAGATTGATGATGCTAACCTATAAAAGCCTTGGATAACTCTGGGAGAAATGAACAGGATTTGAACAGAAGGATCGTTTACAGACAGTAACACTCAGAATAGTGCAGTCTGAAGGAGTATCAGCAGATCAGGACATCATTGAATGATAAAGCAGGTTTGATGTTCAGCGCAATTGCATTACGTGACACGTCACCAAGAATACTACATACAAAACTTGTATTGCTGATTTTCTAGTATTAGTAATATTATGCACTGAGAAAAAACAGCCCTTGACTGGAATCTCCAGGATAAGAGACCAAAGAACATACAAGAACTGGAGACACAAAAAGATAAAAGACAGAAAAATCTTGAGCATATGGCACAGGAGGACCTGTTACACATTTTTTGAAGGCTTATCCTCCATGGGAAGCTAAAGGGCAATGACGATATTATGCTGTGACAGGATTTTTAGTCAGCTAGGATATAAATAACGTGATATTAGTTATTACACTTTGTGCTTTTGAAAAGATGCAGACACTGAAACACATTTAAAGAGTTCAAATATTTACTTTTACGTCACATTTCATCTTCACATGGAGCACTGGCCTTCAGTATACACTCCAAGCCTTCCAGTCCTGTCAGTTGTTTCTTCTTCTACACTCTTAGACGTCCACTTGAATGTTTTCAAAGAAAGCAGTAGTCAGCTTGAGGCTGTTTGAATCTCCAGAACTTTTCCACAAATGGTACTGGTGTCGGCCATATGCGCTTTCTCTGTTCCGCATGTTGGGCAATTTTGAAGCAGATGTTCAGCAGTCATTTTATCAGTGCCACAGTTACACTGATCGGTAGTTCCTATCGTTAGCTTGTTGAATAGATGGTATCTCAATCTGTTGTGGCCAGTGCGGACTCTAAAGATTACCACTTGTTCTCTTCTGTTGAGCTGGTAGTATGCATCATTTTGTGTGTGACCTGGATGCTCTACATCCCATTTGTTTCTGTATGTCATTTCTGATTCTGACCATTAAAAAAATGTCCATGTTTGAGCAAACTTCTGACAAGCAGAAGTTCTAATAAGTAGAGAAGTACAGTACTTCAGATGGTCACAGCGACGTGTACTTATCCTGGCTGAGATAAGATAATTACTGGTCATGTCTATTAAAAAAAATCACGATATATATCTGTTACGCACAAATAATTACTTTTTCCAAAGTCTTTGTATGATCATTTTTCGTATGTATGATCATTTTTTTGACTGAAAGGTGTATTATGTTTTTACAGTCAAAGGGACATAACCCGAGATATCGAGACTACAATTTTTTAGGAGTTTGCCTTCTCTTGTATAGAGACACGTTCGGTCTATAATTTCTTGAACGAAGCGTGACCATATCTCCTTATTTGGTAGTATCAGTCAACTGTTGTAGATGTCTGAAACCTGTCTTAACGCTTCTGTTCATGACCATAAAAGGCGCGACTGTGTAAGACTTTTATCTCGAATGTTCTTAGAATCGTCTTATGTGAGCGGCGACTCAGATATTGGAGTTCTGCGCATGTCAAAACTGGTAGTTCGTTTGGTGTGTTCCGCCCAGCTCGAGAGTTTAGAAATGGTCTGAGTAGCGAGCGGACGCAATCTGCGTCTTGTGATTTTCTGAGGGAAATACGTTGTCTTTGTGAGTTAGTTAGCTAACTAGACTATTTCCCAGTATTATTCAAGCCTGCCTGGAGGCATATGTTCGTGGTTGATTTCCGAAGAAAGGTAATTCCTCTTGTATTGAACTTTATGCTATCATCTAGAAGTTCGTCATTTTGTCGCTCCTTGCTCGCCTGTGTGATTCAAAATGGAGAGGTACTTTGACTAGGATTTTCGCCACCGGTATCTTTATACCTGAACTAGTTATATATATATATGGGTCGCTCTAGACCAACAAGACTATTGTCTGTGTTCCAGGATTCGTTATATCAGAGATCACGTCCAAGTCAGATGGTTAGACTTAGGAAGGTTATAAGGGTCGGTTTGACCTGTATTCCATGTATGCTATTCACGTGCAGACAGTAAACGGACTTATTGTACACATCTGATCTGCTAGCATCAGGAAGGGAGCATTTATTATTGTCTATGAACATTGATGATCTGCAGCTGACACTGTTGCAGAAGTTATATGTATGAACCTTTGGCACCCAGATCTGTGCTATATATATATATATATATATATATTATTTATACAGCTTCACGAACCAGAACTTTACGATATCGAATATACAGAAGCTATCTGTTTACAATACAACTATTGAGTATTGAATCCTACATGACTATCAGCTTATATGATTTTGAATGCTGCATTCGTTTTTTTTTTTTTTGATGACATAAATTTTGTTTTTTGGCGTGCAATAAATGGTTTTTTTACCATTTTTATTACACGTCATGTTGCCCTGCTAATACCCTCGAGGCTGAAATGCAACATCCTAAATCAGAGAAGACACCTATTTGCATTCTAATACCTGTGTTGATTTGGTCGTGAGTATCCCTTTTGAATGGCCAGACATTGTAACAGTAGTGTGTTCCCTCGCCATTCGGGCAAATATCGCCGATTTGGCGTACCATTATCATTTTGGTTCAAATCCACCCTTATCATGGTTTGGTGGCCATATGTTGGTTTCAACTCTGATACTCAGCTATCAAGGGGGTCAACAGTTAACCCAGACAAATCATCATCGGTCGACGAAACAACAGTTTCAAACCATCACCTCAATGGGTTGATGATCATCTGTGAAATACCCGGTCGTTGCTGAAAGTTGGAAGCGGTGTTTAACCATACGCTAGCGCGGCTCCCCGTGCAAGTTGAACATGTGATGATGACTAATATCATGACTGTTTTGTGGCGAGCAATAAAATGGTATAAACCTAAAGCGAAGTTACCATTTCTATGACTCTACACGTCATGTTGCCTGTGTTGTACCCTGTGAACTGTTCTACTGCAACAATACACAGCAAACATCCTAAATCAGAAGACACCTACATCTTGCACTTTAATACCAGGTGTCGATAGAGGGATATGGCAAGTTGGTCGTCAATCTAAATCCATTTTGAATGGCCTGACGTTGTGGATTCGTTGAACTGTAGTGGTGTTATAACGGAGCTACTGTACCTGGCTTATTTTTGGCGCACCCTTATCATTTTGGTTAAACTGTCCACCCTTATCATTTTTGTTATATGTTGGTTTACTATGTTTATACCAGCGGGTTTATCAAGGGGGTCAACAAACCCAGACATCATCATCAAGCTTTCAACATTACGTTTTCGTTAACTGTCGAATCACCTCAATGTTTGATGAAAGATTTTGAAAGTATCCGTTTAGTTGCTGACGAGTTGGCTTTATTTTGTTTCAAAAATACCCGGCGTTGCTCGTCTCTTGGCAGTTTTCCTACGATAGAAGGTACAAGTGCCGAGCAAATCGATTTCCTGATCTGTTAGGAAGAAGGACAAGTGCCTTTCTTAACAACTGTTCCGGATACTGAAGGTCAATTTGCTCAAGTCAATTCAGAAGGTCAAGTTCAGAAGCTGTTTCGCTGTAGAAGAATTTCCTTCGTATTGGCTCAGTTTATGAGAGCAGTTATACATCAACGTTGGATTTCATTGTCCTACATTGAATGCTGATCACATGTTGTTCTGAACTGTGCTGACTTTGTTATTGGTTTACATTGAAGTTAAGTGGATCTTTGTTTTGTTTACATTGAACTTTGATCCCTTATGTTCTAACTGAGCCTTCTGTCTCTATTTTTCACACTTCTTGCATATGTTACTGTTAAATGTTATATATGCTTTGTATATTTATGCACTTATATAACTCAACTGGCGGGTTTTTTTCGGTTGGGCGGTGTCTTTCAGTTAGATAAATACCACTCACAGATGGTTGTTCTACTGATTTAGTAGTTGCACTGATGTTAGGGACTGTGCGAATTTCCTACTGTGAAATTTGCTAGCGACAATCGTTGCTATATCTGTTTAGTTGTGACGAGTTGTGCTTTATTTTCGTTTTTTGTATATTTTTTTTCTCTCTTTCTTTCTGTTTTTTAGTTTCGATTTCATTTGTTTGTATTTGTAGGTCTCCTCTTTTCTATTATTCAATTCTTTATAAAAAGCTGTCTATACACTGTAGCGTCATTTGTTTTGTCTTCTTTTTAGTTTCGCTGTTTATTTATTTGACTTATTGCTATTCGTATTGCTCTGATCTTTGTTATTGTTTACATTGACTTTGATCTTTCTTATTGTGACTGATTTGTGTTAGATAATTGCATCTTTTGTTGATGATAAAGAGGTGACTTGTAGTTAGCTTTATTTAGATATCATTGTGATAATACAAGTTATTGCACTATTGTAGTCAAGTCTTGTTTCCCATTGAGCAGGGTAAACCCTTAGTGATAGTGATTATACAAGCACTTTATTAAGTCTTGTTGCTATTAAGATTGAAATAAGATAATTAATTATTTCAGGTTCTGTACTCACATTTTAGACATCATGTCTACATTTGAGTACTTTATTGAGCAGGGTAAAACCCTTGGGAAGACTGGTGATAAATTAGAAGAATTTGCGAGTGTTCAATATGCCAAGGCATTGAAGTCGGAGGAAAAGAAAATGAAAGAACAAACTGAACAAAAGAGAATAGATGCTGAAGTTGAACAAAAGAAACTGCAGATGCAGGTAGATGAAAAAAGATTACAAATGGAAATGGAAAAACAAAAAAGAGAAGCTGAATCTCAGGAGAAGAGACTTCAGGCTGAGGCTGAAAATAAGAGACTTGAAAAAAAAGAGGCTGAAGAAAACAAGTTACAGGCTCAGGCTGAAGAAAGAAAGTTACAGGCTGAGGCTGAAGAAAGAAGGTTACAAAGAGAGGCTGATGAGAGAAAAGCAAAAATGGAACATGATGAAAAAGTCTTAGCTTTAGAGTTAGAGAAGTTAAAGTTATTGAACACTGGTATGCTAATGATGCAAATAAGGTGTCAAATAAGACTAATGCTAAGGATTTCAAGCTTAATCTACCAGCATTTAATCCCTCAATCGATGATATAACATTTTATCTAGATAGATTTGAAAGTGCATGTAAGGTGCATAATATAGATAAAACATTCTATGTTTATCATCTGTCCAAGATACTTAGAGGTGATGCTTTGACTTTGTTGAGTATGGTAGATGTGCCTGTCAAAAACAACTATGAGGTTGTCAGGGCGGCATTGTTAAAGAAGTACCAACTTAACGAGGACGGATATCGTCTTAAATTTAAAAACATGTTACCAGAAACTGGAGTTGAATTCTCTGAATTCATCTCAAGCATACGTCTTACTTTTTTACGATGGGTTGAGTTGTCTAAGACAGAAAGTACATTTGAAGCCCTTATGGATTTACTACTTAGAGACAAGGTCATGTCTTCTGTTAATGAAGTTTTTCTTTCTTTTCTTCATGAGCGTAAGCCTAAAAACATAAAAGAAATGGAAGAATACTGTAGCCAGTATGTTACTGCGCATCCTCACATAACCATTAGCAACTCTAAAGTAAAAGAAGGTCTGCCAGTTGCTTCGGCAGCACCTTATGGCCCAAATTTTATGCGTAAATTTCAGGGTAGCCAGCAAAATTTCAATAAAAAGAGTAACCGTAATTATGCCCAGAACCATAGTAATCAATTCCAGGGTGATTCTTCTTCCCAGAACTGGAGACAACCTAATACTACACGGTATTCTACTCCGGTTAACTTTAGAAATTTTCACAAAGGTAATCGGCATAGAGGGAAATATTTTTTTGCAGAGACCTCAATACCAAGATAATAGAGGTTCTCAACAGCATAGAGATGGTAATGACAGTTATGGAAACTGGAACTCAAACCAGGATAAAAAAATTACAGTAGGGACTTTAATGATAATTGCAGAGGCAATAATGGTCGCGGTAGATCGCAACATAAGAGAAAAAAGATATCAACAGACGAATTCTGTTCAACAAGAATCTCAGGGAGCAGATAAACAGATTAATAGTGATAAAGACCATAATGCTATCGGATGCTCATCTTTTGATTTTGGTAGAGCAAATAAATGTATCCAATGCAGTACTTTATTTGATCCGAAGACCGTTAGTACTCTAAGCTGTGGTCATCCTTTGCCCGCTCTTCCTGCTAATGTTGCTCATGATGGGAGAGGTTCTCTTATATTACATAAGGGGCTTGTAAATAGTAATCCAGTCTCAGTGTTGTTTGATTCTGGATGTACTACTGTTGGTGTTAGGCAATCTCTGGTAGATCCATCCTGTGCTACAGGAAAGGTCATCAAATGTGTAACATTTGGTGGCACGTTGGAAAAGTATCCTACTGCCATAATATATATTGCTACTCCTTTCTTCACGGGAGAGGTCCACGCGTGTCTACTTCCAAATCCTATTGCGGACCTTATTATTGGTCGTATTCACGGAGTTAGGGAATGTACCCCACAGCAGATTGCTGTTTGGGAAGAGCAAAACATTGAAGCTACCAATGCGGTGGTCACAAGAGCACATGCTCTGGATCAACCTCAAACTTCATTAACTAATAATGATGAAGTAAATGACCAAGATAGTCACTTGACTATTACACGTGACTCATTTATCAAATTGCAAGAAGAAGATCCGTCTTTACAAAAATTCTTCATTCTAGCAAAAAAAAGGTGATCCTAATCAGAATACTAATAGAAAATCTTGGATTTCTATGAAGAACGGCGTACTTGTACGTATGGTACAAGACTCGACTACGTCCACCCATTCACAAATTCTTGTGCCTAAGAGCATGAGATTGCAAATATTGCAACATGCTCATGACTCGCAATGTGCTGGACATATGGGTTTTTCCCGTACAAAGTCGAGGGTTCTTGCGGCTTTCTTTTGGCCATTTGTGAGCAAGGACATACGAATGTACTGTCGCTCTTGCAAAGTATGTCAGGAGGTCAAATCTAAAGGACCACGACATGCTGCGCCTATCCAGGCTGCTGACATTCCTATTCGCCCTTTTCAAAAAATGGCAATAGATATTATCGGTCCTTTTAGAATTAAGTCAGCTAGAGGACATCAATTTATTCTTACATGTGTCGATATGTGCACACGTTGGCCAGAGGCAATACCTCTCAAGAGCATCTCAACTGCTGATATCGCAGACGCTCTTTGGCTGATATTTTCTCGCTTGGGTTTTCCCGGAGAAATATTGTCAGACCATGGCACTCAACTTATATCGGACACTATGTCACAGGTAATGTCTATGCTACATATTAAAAGGTCTCTCAGCAGTATCTATCACCCAATGTCTAATGGGTTAGTCGAACGTTTAAATAGGACTCTGAAAACTTTACTTGGTAAGATAACTGAGGATCATCCTCAGGATTGGGACAGGGTCTTACCCGCGGCTCTCTTTGCGTATAGAGAGGTCCCCAATGAACATACAGGGTTTTCCCCTTTTGAACTTGTCTTTGGCGCGCAACCGCGCGGCCCTATGTCTTTACTTCACGATCTAATCACTGCCGATAATATTAGCGATGAAACTCAATCTTCTTATGAGTACGTCATTGCTCTTAGGCAAAAGATCATCGAGACATGCAAACTAGCAACTTCTTCATCCGAATTTGCTAAAGAAAAGGCAAGGCAGTTTGCAAATAAAAATAGATGTCTACGACAACTTTGTCCAGGTGACAAAGCTCTCGTTCTACTTCCTTCAAGGAAGAACAGACTTCTAATTGCATGGAAAGGTCCATATGCAATAGTCTCCAAAATTTCTGATGTCGACTATGTTGTCGATATTGATGGAAAGCATAAAACTTTCCACATAAATATGCTCACGGAATTTTATGAAAGACCAGACTATTTGCGGCCTATTTTCCAGGCAACGGACAATTCTCAAGCACCTCATGGTCAGTACTCATCTCTGTCAGTTATACAGGATGAGGAAACTACTTTTTCTGATGTCAATCTTCCTCTTCCTATGGTCCCACTTTATTCTACGGAATCTTGGAAAAACGTGACCGTTTCTCCAAATCTTTCCGCTGAGGAACATCGACAAGTTTCTTCGATGTTGCAAACATTTCAGGATGTTCTTACAGACATCCCGGGACATACACATGTCATTGAACATGACATTGTGCTAACTGATCATAATCCTATCAGAGTCAGACCCTATCCAATACCTATCCATTTCCAGTCTCAAGTCGAAAAAGAATTGGATGAAATGATACGTTTGGAAATCATTGAACCATCCACTTCAGCATACTCTTCGTCTATGGTTATTGTTCGAAAGAAGGATAATAACATTCGCATTTGCGTAGATTATCGCAAATTGAACCAAGTTACGAAGTTCGACGCTGAACCTATGCCTTCATTAGAAGAGCTACTCAATAAACTTGCTAATTCTAGATTCTTTACCAAACTAGATTTGTCTAAAGGTTATTGGCAAGTTCCTCTAACTGAACGTGCCAAACCTTTTACAGCTTTTTCTACACCTAGGGGTTTATTCCAATGGAATTTCATGCCTTTCGGTCTTATGAACGCCCCTGCTACATTCGTACGCATGATGCGGCGAATTCTCGCATATCGTACAGATGTCATAGCATACTTAGATGATATCTGTCTATTCAGTGATTCCTGGGAAGATCACTATTTGGGTTTATACGAATTACTGTCTACTCTTCGCGAGTATAACTTGACTGCAAAACCCTCTAAAGCCTTTATAGGATTTAGCGAGATTTCTTTCCTAGGTCATCGTGTTGGTCATGGTCTTTTAAAGACAGAGGACCACAATGTTTCAAAAATACTTAACATTTCGGTCCCTAAGACGAAGAAACAAGTAAGGAGTCTATTAGGTTTGATCCAATTCTACGGACGATTCATTCCGAATCTGTCCTCCATTATGGCACCGCTTTCTACTTTATTGAAGAAAGGGTCGCCTAATCTGATCCGCTGGTCTAAAGAATGTCAATCCTCATTGGACCAGGTTAAAGCCCTATTTTCATCTCCACCTATTCTTAGGTTACCTACTATTGAGAAGACTTTTGTTCTTCGAAGTGACGCCTCGTCAACTGGGATTGGGGCAGCACTAATGCAGGAGTATTCTGATACTCTGCATCCGGTGATGTATATCTAGGAAATTAAATGCTGCAGAAAAGAATTACTCGGTTTTAGACCGTGAGTTATTGGCTATGGTATGGTCTATTCTGAAGTTACAAAGATTTCTTCTAGGCGCACACTTCATTGTGGAAACCGACCAGAAAGCGCTTACTGCTATTCAAAGCAAAAACTTGAAGAGCTCGAGGTCCACTCGTTATGCCATAGCTCTTCAACCATTTCATTTCTCGGTTCGAGCTATCCGTGGTTCGGATAATGTGATGGCAGACATTCTGTCCAGATGCCCACACGATTCCACATGATTCTTCTGTCATATATATATATTTCCTGATATACAGTCCAATATTATAATGACATGTTAGTAGATTTTTTTTTCTCACTTTTTTGGGGGGGAATTTATAACATTGTACCATGTAATTATCTAAGAAGGCTTAGTTAGTGATATACGGGCCAAAAGATCACTCGGCCACATTTAGATTATAATATATTTACATAATTGTATTAAGAGATTTACCAGTTGTCTTTAAGATTTGTGTTATTGATATTTTCGCAGCACATCAGTGAAGTCTGCGAGATTATGTCCATTGTGGAACATTGAGGATATCAAGTCCTGTCCTAGATTGGGAGCGGATGATGTCCACATCTTCTTCTATTGATTGTTTTATGTCAACGAAGAATAACATTGTATTAGTTATTAATTACTGATGCATTATATAATGTAATAATATAGTGCGGTATATTAGTATATTACACCGCTATTTGCACAACACATTGTATGATATCATAATGATATATTTAATTTCATATATTGGTATGAGAGTAATTTGACTTTTATTATGATGTTGCCATTATTGTGGCGTGTGTTGGTGGCACCTTCCTGGAATATATACGCGAATACTTAGATAAATTTTTTCTCTAAGGACCTGAGATATGATCTCAGTTTCGCTCCATGCGTTGAGCTAGTTTGTTAGGTATATATCCGCGCATCATACGTGCGTTAGGAGCCTAGATTTTTCCGGCTCCAGGATTTAAAAAAAAAAAAAAAATGTTTCATTTTTTTTTTCCCGGGAGGGTGCGGTAATGTTACGCACAAATAATTACTTTTTCCAAAGTCTTTGTATGATCATTTTTCGTATGTATGATCATTTTTTGACTGAAAGGTGTATTATGTTTTTACAGTCAAAGGGACATAACCCGAGATATCGAGACTACAATTTTTTTAGGAGTTTGCCTTCTCTTGTATAGAGACACGTTCGGTCTATAATTTCTTGAACGAAGCGTGACCATATCTCCTTATTTGGTAGTATCAGTCAACTGTTGTAGATGTCTGAAACCTGTCTTAACGCTTCTGTTCATGACCATAAAAGGCGCGACTGTGTAAGACTTTTATCTCGAATGTTCTTAGAATCGTCTTATGTGAGCGGCGACTCAGATATTGGAGTTCTGCGCATGTCAAAACTGGTAGTTCGTTTGGTGTGTTCCGCCCAGCTCGGGAGTTTAGAAATGGTCTGAGTAGCGAGCGGACGCAATCTGCGTCTTGTGATTTTCTGAGGGAAATACATTGTCTTTGTGAGTTAGTTAGCTAACTAGACTATTTCCCAGTATTATTCAAGCCTGCCTGGAGGCATATGTTCGTGGTTGATTTCCGAAGAAAGGTAATTCCTCTTGTATTGAACTTTATGCTATCATCTAGAAGTTCGTCATTTTGTCGCTCCTTGCTCGCCTGTGTGATTCAAAATGGAGAGGTACTTTGACTAGGATTTTCGCCACCGGTATCTTTATACCTGAACTAGTTATATATATATGGGTCGCTCTAGACCAACAAGACTATTGTCTGTGTTCCAGGATTCGTTATATCAGAGATCACGTCCAAGTCAGATGGTTAGACTTAGGAAGGTTATAAGGGTCGGTTTGACCTGTATTCCATGTATGCTATTCACGTGCAGACAGTAAACGGACTTATTGTATACATCTGATCTGCTAGCATCAGGAAGGGAGCATTTATTATTGTCTATGAACATTGATGATCTGCAGCTGACACTGTTGCAGAAGTTATATGTATGAACCTTTGGCACCCAGATCTGTGCTATATATATATATATATATATTATTTATACAGCTTCACGAACCAGAAC
Source organism: Oreohelix idahoensis (assembly GCA_024509875.1). NCBI lineage: Eukaryota > Metazoa > Mollusca > Gastropoda > Stylommatophora > Oreohelicidae > Oreohelix > Oreohelix idahoensis. Next base: position 335,541 of record JAMPIV010004927.1, read on the forward strand.
TTTACGATATCGAATATACAGAAGCTATCTGTTTACAATACAACTATTGAGTATTGAATCCTACATGACTATCAGCTTATATGATTTTGAATGCTGCATTCGTTGAACTATGTTGGTGATGACATAAATATCATGACTGTTTTGTGGCGTGCAATAAATGGTATAAACCTAAAGCGAAGTTACCATTTCTATGACTCTACACGTCATGTTGCCTGTGTTGTACCCTGTGAACTGTTCTACTGCAACATACACAGCAACATCCTAAATCAGAGAAGACACCTACATCTTGCACTTTAATACCAGGTGTCGATAGGGGTGGCAAGTGGTCGTCAATCTAAATCCATTTTGAATGGCCAGACATTCGTTGAACTGTAGTGTGTTATAACGGAGCTAACGTACCTGGCATTTTTTGGCGCACCATTATCATTTTGGTTAAATCCACCCTTATCAATATCTATATTATATTAAATATTAATTATATATATATAACTGATCAAGCTATATTGATAATCATTGGATGAAACAACTTTCATCACTATATTTTACGCATTTTGTTGATGCTGCAAACTCAATTTTTAATTCCTAGGTCAGGATGTAATATATGCAACTTGCAGGCTCAGATTATTTTAGAGGTTTGGAAGAATTTAAGACGTGAAATGTAAGAGTATTTGAGTCAAAACTTCTGAAATATTGGTTTGTTTTTTTAACACAGACCAGTGCAGCATTTGTGTTGTATTACACCTCGATTGACATGCCAGCACCACAATATAAGCCACACTTGTGAAGGCAACAGCCCACATGACCTTGCCAAGCTCCACTGAGATTCAAACCAAAGAAAGAGTATTAAGAAGTATATTGATGTTCTTTTTCTTTATCATGTTCACTTCTGTCTGGAGCAGATGCAGGCATACTCTGCCCTGGCAGATTTTAACCAGTGTTAAAGAAGCATTTTTGTTATACATATTTTATGACGAATGCTTGTGGACCTAGCCACAGAGAACAGAACTCTGATCAAAATTACATGCAAGTGCTTGTGTATTTGTATTAGTGATTTTGCCTGATATGAGACAATATTATTACAGTAATCTGGTGTGACTTGCTGTTACTTCTGTCTGGTAAATGTTTATTAATTTGTAATGATTGTGTGATTTTGTTATGATTCAACAAACTGAAGTTGTTGCAATTTATAACACATGAGCAAAATAATGAATTATTTATTTCTGTTCTTAGGTAACATTCGATGATTATTCTAATTATTGATTTTTATGTTATGTTATATATTTAACACTTCACAATGTTTACATGATACATGCTGGTATTTTTTTTTTAAGACCTTCACTGTAATCTAAAATGCTGGAAGGTCAGATTTTTAAAAAGAAGATACATTACTCACATAATTTATACTTTTGAAAGCCGACCTGTCTACAGGATATCTCATTGTGTAAGTGCCTTCTTAATTAAATGAACTTCTTAGGTGGTGAAACAGAAAACAAGTTAAAAGTCCAATGAGATATATCCAAAGCCTAACTTTCTGTGAAAGTATGAGAATTTTAAACTCATTTATGTCTTGCTAACATATTGTATGGGTCTGAAAATCGAAATCACAGCATAAAAATGATAACCTTGAAGTTAAAAACGTTATTTCTAATAGCTATCTCCCATTTGTAATTCTTGTAAATCAGTTTTAAAAAAATAGAAAAGTAAAACTTTCAGTTTCTAACGGTAACATTTTACTAACATAGCTATCACAAGACAGTTTTTTTTTTTTTTTTTCGTACGCCCGCTAATACTCGAGGCGAAATCTCAGATTATTATTAATGTCTAACCTGACATTGACTTTACGTGAGTATCCCTTTTCTTGTACAGAGACAGGTGTCCCTCGCCATTCAGGCAGATACTCGCCGATTTCTGAGGTACCCATTAGAGCTGGGTCGGCTCAGGAGCCGCCAATCCCTGGTCGACGACACTCCTTCAAATGTTCTCGCCAGGTCTCGAGTTAATCCAGTCCAATTCCCGGTCGACGAAAAATCATCAAATGCCGTCGCCCGGGTTTGATCCTGAATCACCCGGTCGCCAGAGCGGTGTTGTAACCACTACGCTAGCGCGGCTACAAGACAGTTATGAACTGTTTATTTTTTAAAACTTCATAGCACAGCATCATTTTGTTACAAGTCTCCAACAGTTCATAACAGTATTTTACTTTATTAACTATGGTTTGTTCAGATAATGCCGTTGATTATGCTCTATTCAATTAAATGTAAAACATCTCGTTTCTTTCTGCCCACACATATTTTACTGTTATACCTAACATCTATAGCATGCCATACCCCAGTGTCAATCTTTTCTTCACTGAGCAGCTACTTAAATGGCACTTCCTTTGAACTTATCTTGTCTGGTCATCTGTCTTGACACATTTAATTCTCGCAAGGTGGCAATGGTGTCACTTAACACAGTGCTTCACAATCAGTTGTGCCGCAACAGCAGACAGAATACAATGGTGTGGTACCCAAAATTATGTTAGGATAACATATTACAAAATAATCTCTCACATAAAATTTTATAAATAAGTCGAGTTATCATTTTCCATCAATCCATCACAAAAAAATTAGGGAGCCTTGTCATCAAATTTTACAATATCTAATTTTTCCACGTAATTAAAGTAGCGTGCTGTAGAATTTGAAAGGCACTTTAAGTGCCGCAAAGTGAAAAAGGTTGCAGAGCACTGACTTAGATTGCCTGTTACTACAGTTGACATTCAAAAATCCGGCCATCGATAATCCGGTTCCTTCAGATTTCCGGCATGGATTTCGGAGCGCATTTTTAAATTTACCGCGTTGGCGCGCCACTGTTTTCTGGAGCAGTTTATGTTTTGATGCAGCTGTTGGGTCTTGCTTGCACGTGTTAACAGGCATTCCTTCTCATTTTATCATTTATTTGCTGCTGTTTAGCCCCATTATGGATTCAGCAAATAAAAGAAGTGGTGTAAAATGTAAACATTGTGCATTGTCGATCGCAGATAAAGTGTACAGGTAGTCATTTTCTGTTAAATATATACAGAATATATAACCATAAAAAATCCGGCATTTTCAAAAATCCGGCACTCCTCAGGTCCGGAGGTTGCCGGATTTTTTAATGTCTACTGTACTCTATTCTCCCGTCTAATGTAAACAGATTTTGTTCCTTGTTTACTGTGCTGCATGTTTCCTGTGCTATCCATTCAGGGTCTGTCATTTTTTTAAAAATGCTCTTCACTTCAATGTCTAATATAATACACACACAATAGCATCATTCTTTGTACTCCTTATGAAGCATGGGACTGCCACTAATGCTATCCCCTTGCAGGAAGCCTGCACCAACCAATCACATGATCTTGTAATGGTGATGTCTATGGCAATATCAGTCTTCTTTTTCTTCCTTTCTCTTCAGAGACCCCTGGGAACCACACAGGGCTCACAAAATATAAATAAGGCGTTATTTAACGTAAATATTAATATAAGGCTGTAAATATAAGGCGTTATTTAACGTAAATGTTAATATAAGGCTGTAAATATGACATTTAACGTAAATGTTAATATAAGGCTGTAAGTATAAGACGTTCATAAAGTCCTTGTACAACTTTAAACGGAATATAATTTATTTAAGTTCTGTTCACTCATTCACATTCTTTGGATGAACTTACGGTCAGGATCACAAATACAGTTTACTAATATTCAATAATCAACTGGAGAATGTTTTCAAGGAATGAGAACATCGGTGGTTATTTTTTTGAAAACTAAAAATTTGATCTGTATTATGTTAAAACTTCATGAATGGTGCTTTCATACAAATTAAAAGTTGCAAACAGATTTTATAAACACCCTATGTAATATAATCATACCAAAGGGTAGGGACAACTATACGAACTCTGCATCAGCATCAGATATGCCCATTACCAGAATTGTGCGAGTGGGCACAATATGTGCAAGATGGAATTTAGAAGTTATTTTTTTATTTTTATCGGACGAATTTAGAAGTAAAAGCTGTTATCACCATCATAAAAGAAATGCTCAACAAAGACATCGCATCAGAAAGCTTTCTGTACTGTTCAGCGGTTGGTCAGGCTTCTTGGTATGCTTTGGCAGAAAACTGAAATATTTGATTTCCGAAACATGGCCGTCCCCGAGCATTGTAAATTCTGGATTACGCACATGTATTATTAATCAGCATGTTCTGCTAACCTGTCAGTGCGATTACATTTGCTGTGGAATGCAGCAAATATAGGTCTCTGACTTCAGTCATTTCCCCAACTTGCTTCCAAAAGTACAAGGTAACAGAACTACAGAAAGCAATTGTTCACATGTTGTTAGAGATGTGACAGGAAGGTTCATAGTGATGTTAGAAAAAGGCATGACAGATAATACTAAGTTTTATTTGTATAGAAAAGATGCAGAAAAAGAAAAGGCAATTGCACCCCCATGACTCGAAATATACATTTCCATCACATTTTGAAACCGTTGAACGTCTGCATCGAAGGTGAAATTTTTATACGACCCACAAAGAGTGTCACATATGAAAAATAGGACAAGCGCTGAAGAAACAAAGTGACAAAATCTGCTAAACCTTGAATGGATGGCATGGCATGATTTTAAGTCCTATGGGGGAGCTGAGAACACCCACAATAACAACAGCAGGTTACATTGATTATAGATCCTATCTTTTGATCCAAGTACAGGTGATCAATCAGCATTACCTGCCTGTGAAACTTAATTTGAAGACCTGCTGGAACAGTCCGAGTGCTTGGTTATGTGCCATGTAATTAAAAAATATAGTAAGGAAAAGAAAATGTATTTTTTATTTAAAGTTCTTATAAAATGAATGAAGCATAGTGCATGAGAAACTATACAGATATGAGTAAGCTGTTAATGTTATGCAATTTTTGTAAGCATAGAGTGCATAAGAAACAGTCATGTATAATCAGATTGAGAAATTTAGTTAGATTTCTTGGTGAAAGTTTAGCTGCTGAAGAGCTGTTCCTCAGCCTGCTAGCCCATGTCAAGCAATGTTGAAACAGGATTGTGTATTTAAGGGTAGGGGCTACCTTGAAATGCTATTTTCATTATTTTGATGGCATTACATAATTGGTTGCCATTGAAACACGGCCATATTGGATTATATTTTTCTATTTCATTTTGCTAAGGCTTTTTTATTTAGATATCAATACTAAATTTAAACACAATGTTTATCATTACATTTTAAAACTTTTGTCAGATTGGATTTTTGCTAACTTCAGTAGATCTCAAGATATAGAACTTTAAAGTTTGTATCTAAAAAAAAAAAATTTTCAGAATTTTACATTATTTGCAATAAATCAAAATTTTGATAAGATAAAAAAACGGATCTGACAGCAAAAGTTTTATTATCCTATGGCAATTATTTGTACCAAATTGCATAATCCTCCACTCCCAAAGGAGCATAGGCCTTCAACAAACACATGCCATCATTTTGACCTTGTTTCCAGCTCTCTTCTCCACATGCTTCTTGGTCTACCTCTGCCTCTCTTGCCCTGGGGGGTTACAGAACAAGGACTGCCTTGTAATGCTATCAACTTGTTTCCTCAGTGTGTGTCCTATCCATCACTATCTTATCTCTTGTTTGGTTCTTGTCAGTCCCACGTTGGTAACCTCATACAATTTTAATCCTTCTATTCTACGCAAAGACCCATTTATGAAAGTCGGCATATTGATTGATTTAAAAACTATGCAAGTTATAAGAACATTAGTAACAAAAATCTTGATTTTCTTCAGAAGAAAGGCACAATGTCTGAAGAATATACTACTTAGAATGTGTTCTGTTCTGACAAATGATTTTCACAGATTTAGATTCAGGGGAATCCAAATTTTCATGTTAGTGCTGTTCTGACTTAAAATGTGTTATAAAACCTTGCTCATTCGATGATTATTTAATAAAATAAAAGCTCAAAAGTAAAAAATCGATATTTTGTATGTAAAATCGAGTTTTCACTGTAGTGGTTGGATTTGGCAGGTATGGATATTATTCATGTGGCAATGCTGATTTTCTGTTAATAGCAGTAGTTCCTAAGCATTTAAAAAAAATGCTGCAGGACAGTGGATAATAAAATATTTTTTTTTAAAAGATAACTTCTCTAAGTCATGAGATAAGGATAAAACAAACTTTTGAGTCATATATTGGGGCATGCACCAGCTTGGGAAAGCAGCAGTGCCCCCGAATACTGTAAACAAAACAAAGCTGTTATATTGCCACATAAGGATACAGCATTTGGGTCACTAGTGGCTTGTGTAATCAGTACTGAATTATTTGAATATTTATAAAGATTGTTACAAAATATATGGTTGTTCACTAAGAGTAATACGTGACTTAAAATTGCATATATTATTACTTGAAAAATAAACACTGTTAATGTGCTCATTCAGTAAATGTGTTGTATTGTTTAAATCTAACAACACAAAGCAACTAATCTGTACAGTGAAGTTTATCAGGTTTATTGACAAATAATGGACATTTTAATTCAGGTAACAAGTTTACTAATTATATACATGAAGCCTTCCTGCTGGTTGCAAAGTGTTTTTGATGAACTTTACAAATATGTCAAGAAACACGAGACCATACACATCATGAACAAATTACTATAAATTAAATAGACAATATGTAGTATAGGTAACTGTTAAAATCTGTCCTGGACATCAGCATATCTTGTGGCCTTGTGTTTGTGAATTAAGTCACGATGTGGTTGTGAGATCCCTAGGAAGTACCACTGATCAAACATGTAAAGGCCTTTCCACCATATTTAGGGTTTAAGAACTCGTGCTATTATATGATGTGGGTAAGATGATAGGAAACTATACAGAGCGACACAACAGGAGGCAATCTGATCATCAGAAGAAAGTTCTCCCCCCTCCCCCATGTGTTTCGGCCCCTTATTCTCCTTTACACTCTAAGGGGGGGCTGGCCCACCTGGGTCATGACTCCCAAGTGTCAGCCTCCTGTTGTGTAGAAAATTTAACCCACTCCACCTTGGTTGCAGCTTTAAAATCCGCCAGCTCCTTGTCCACATCATCCAGAAGTGCTTTCCTTTATGTTTAGGGTGAGCTCCACCAATCAGTGACATGTGATAGATTAGACCGTATTTTGGGGTGTCGTGCTTTGTTTTTAGAGCTCTGAACAGTGCTGTCTCTGCACTGTAGATGGATGCTTTGCGAGATTGAGCAATGAACCTGCATGGGCAATCAACCTGGCACCAACTCCCTGACCAACACTGTCAAGTTAGGAGCAACCATGGCCAAGCGTTCTTTCAGGTACACCTCAATAACCTGGTCACACAAATTCTTGATGTTGAAAATACCTTCTGCAGAAATTTCAATTCTTTTTCTAAGTGTTCTGGTAAAATGTCTGACAGATCTACCTTTGCTGCATTTGTGAGATCACCCATAATTTTGACTGTTCTTGCATAAGCCAAGTTGTCTCTCAACCTCATGATAACTCCTTGTCCACATCATCCAGAAGTGAGACTGCCTGGACAATCTTGACTTTATCAGGGCCGAATTGCAATCTATATCTGCCTAAGCTGTGTACTAGACCAAGAGACATCTGAGCCAGGTGGCTGGCATCTACTAGCAGATGAATGAAACTGTCCAGCTGGGATCGGATATTTCTCACAAGTTCTTGGATTGATGAGTTGGTCACGCAGTTGAGATCAAACTCTTTTTTCAGCAATTTCCCAAGTTTGGCATCCGCTATGGCCAACTCTGCTTCTGCATCCTTCCGAATATGCTTTACAAGACGCTTTAAATTTGTGCAGTCATTTTCTACTGACAAGTTTGCCGGTCACACAAATTCTTGATGTTGAATCTTCTGCAGAAATCTCTGTGCCCATAGAAATTTCAGTTCTTTTTCTAAGTGTTCTGGTAAAATGTCTGACAGATCTACCTTTGCTGCATTTGTGAGATCACCCATAATTTTGACTGTTCTTGCATAAGCCAGGTTGTCTGTGATGATTTTGTAAAGTTCTGGAAAATGCCAGCCCCATTCTCTCAACCCCATGATGTAGTTATTCAGCTCCTTGTCCACATCATCCAGAAGATGATATGATAGGAAACTATACAGATCACAGCAAGTGGGCCTGAAAATACACAGGGAAAAGGAGAATAAATGCAAGAATTTAACTCTGCAGCAATATAGAGTGATATCAATTTTTTTTTTAAAGTCAAGGTGAGCTTTCATTAGAATTGGGAAGTGTATAGAGAAATCAACTCAAATATCGTCAGTTCTACCATAAGGCTCTGAAATATGGCGAACAACTAAGAAGCTACAAACTTTCACAAATGGGTGCTCAAGTAGAAAAGAAAGATTGAAATGGTATGACAAGATCAATAATGGAGGAAACCTAGAGTCCTGTGAACAGTAAATAAATTAGCAAATAAATAAATAAAGGTAATTAACAGGTACTCGTTGGACATAAAGTCCACAAAAATCAAATCAACCATATGGAAAACAGTCAATGGAGGACAGACGTGACAGCAGTCCTACAACAAGCTGAAAGATTTTAAGACTCGGAGGACACCCCATGTTCCAGAGAATGAATAGGCTAGGAAGAGGCAGGCTCAAGCGAACGAACTTTGTGGCCAAAGCAAAAGAAAAAATTAGCAAAAATACCATGCTAGCAAGCTCAGTTGTAAAGAAAATACCAACAAGCACAACTATCCCACTGTGGAAAATAAGATGCTTTCCTGAGCTAAAATCTGATATTCCAGGCACTGAAAGTAAGGGAACACAGACAGAAACACAAAGAAAGTGTATAGCAACCAAATATATTGACCAAAAATTCCCAGCACAGCTTTGGACACATGCATATACTGATGGTTCAGCAAAAAATGCAGTTGAAAATGGGGCTTCTGGCATCCTCATAAAATTAAAGAATAGAATCCACTTTATGGCAATTGCCACTGGCAAATACTGCAATAACTTCAGTGCTGAAGCAGAAGCCCTGAAACAGGCAGCAGAAACTCTTATTGAATGCAAAGCACAGGCAGAAAAACAGATAGTAAGGGTAAGAAGAGGTGTAAAGAAGGAAACCATGAGCATCAGGTTTAAAAAAGACACAGGTAGTAAGGCCAGTAGGAGTAATATTGACAGTGAGGTCAAGGAAGTTAACTGAAGTGGTAGAAATCTGAGAAGTGAATTTGACTGCAGGATGGAAATTGCCAAAATAGTAATGAATCTACGGAGGTTGACTTCAGACATGCCTGTGACACCAATACCATCGTCGATATAGCGACGGTAAAATTCAGGTAATGGTCCATCGTAACTTTGAAGCACCAAATATTCAAAGTGACCCATGTAAATACCAGTCTATTCTGTGTTATTTCTCTTCCACTACACATTACTGGACACAAGCATTTCGACCTTTATTTGATCTATACTTGCAGATAGGAAAGTTATATTAGTGATTGCTTCTTTAAACTGTCTGGGTCATCCATAGGTCCTATATACCATAGTTGTGTGGGTGTCATGAGAATGACCTCAGCCAATAATACACTTTTTTGGGGGTGCAAAATTGGCTGAGGTGTCACAGAATGTCTGAACATGCTCTTTTGTGTGATCTCACACCTTCAGCCCTCCGGCAGTATCATTTCTTATTAATTTTTCTCTCCGATCGCTTATTATAAGGCAATTTTTTTGCCCTTGCATTCATTATTTTGCTCCACTCCCCTATGGAAGGATCTGCTTTGGGACTATATCTCGCACATTTTTGCTTTACCACTCCTCAGACTTATTTACGTTCTGCCAGGTGAACTGCGGTATTATCGTAATAATACCCGGTCATCAATCCATCAATACCCTTTAGCTCCCCAAGGAGCATAGGCCTTCAACAAACACATGCCAAGTCTTCCCGTCCTGTGCCATCCGCTCAATTCTTTCCGTTTTTTTCTTCATTTTCACCTGTTTCCAAGTCTCTTCATGTGTTTTTTGGTTTACCTCAGTACATGTTAATTACCTTTCCCTGTGGATTCCAGAACAAGGACTGCCTTGTAATGCTATCAACAGGTTTCCTCAATGTGTGTCCTATCCATCGCCAGCGTCTTCTTCTCAACTCTTGTTCCACTGGCACTTGTCTGGTTCTTGTCATCAATTACACATTTATGACTGTCATACCATTTCAGTCCTCCTATTCTACTCAAGCACCCGTTTATACAAGGGGATTGACATAAGTCTTGGGTCTGACCATGAAGGACATGTCACAGAGAGCTGAAAATTTTGTATAGTGTTTATTCCTTTTCAATATTGCCATCGTCTGAATTGACACTCTTCTGCCATCTCTGCTTGACCTTGAAAAGACCTTGGGAGTAGAACACCCTATTTTTCAAACTAAACCAGTCATCACATGCCAGTATAACCTCTTCATCGCTGTCAAAATGATTTCCTTTTAGCTGTTTTTTAAGATTTGGGAATAGAAAAAAAAGTCTGATGGAGCCAAATCTGGAGAATATGGTGGGTGTGGAAGAATTTCAATATTCAAATCGTTGGCTGCTAGCTGCACAAGCCGTGCTTTGTGAGAGGGCGCGTTGTCTTGAAGCAAAGGAAGATTTTGAGTGCGCATTATCCCTCGTTTCCTGGTCACAACCTTTCTTAGTTTGGTGAAAAGATCTGCATAGTACTGTCCATTAACTGTGTTGCCACGAGGCAGATAATCTTTCAAAAGGACACCTTTGCCGTCCCAAAAAACAGCATCACTTTTCCTGCAGATTTCTGCGCTCTCGGCTTGACAGGTGTTGGGGAGCCCGGGGTTTTCCATTGCATGCTGGCAATTTTGGATTCGGGGTCATAATGGTGTACCCAAGTCTCATCTACTGTCATCATGGTCTCCAAAAAATTTTTTGACTGACACTTTTTGAGCTACTGTTGACAGCAATTTACCCTCGTTTGCTTCTGTTCACGTGTCAACAGTCGCGGAACCCAGCGTGCACACACTTTTCTCATGTTCAGTCTGTTGTGTAAAATTCTATAAACTGTTCTTTCATTTAGTTTTACTCTACTAGCTATCTCCACAATTGTCATTTTTCGATCCTGGTCAATGATTTTCTTTATTCTTGTTGCATTTTCATCATTGGACTCTGAGGCTGGTCTACCAGATCTTAGCAGATCAGCAACATTTGAGCGGCCGCACTTAAACTGTTGACACCAGTTTTTAACCGAAGTATATGAAGGACAAGAATCACGAAACACTGGTTCCATCTCCCTGTGTATTTCTGTAGGTGTTTTTCCCTGAAACATCAGAAATTTTATCACAGCTCTGGCCTCCTTTTCCATTGTTTTGTCAAATCTTTGGAGCAGCAGATCCGGTCAATAGGGTACATTGCGCCGTGCACCGTAGAGGGAAAACCTATTGAAGAAACAAACGCATACTTCACACATTCAGTGCAAATATGATGAACTTTAAATGTGCCAAGTTTCATCTTCCTCCTGTGACTCCTTCATGGTCAAGCCCAAGACTTATGTCAATCCCCTTGTAAAAGTCTGTAGCTTTTTGGTTATTATCACCAGTAATATGTTTATCTCATTGAATCAGTCTGACCACCTTAGATAGGAGACGATCCTCGTTTGACAATATGGTCTCATACGAGGATAAGAAATAATTGCGTCACGGGACCCTCCCTGTAATTATCACAGATAATCTGTCTGGCCTGACAATCTTGACGGAAGGCATTTAGACGTGTTATCAGTTCACATATTAGTTTGTGAGAGTGCACAAGATGTCACCGGAAATATTACGTCTTATTATAAAGAGGTCACGCGTGGGAATATTAAATGTAATATTTTAAACGCAGGGGAAATTATGAATTTAAACACCCCAACCCACGTAGTGCGAAAAGAGCTTACGGTTGGATTGAAGTGAGAGCCTGAATATACAATGAATCTCATTGGCAAGTTTGCCGGAAAGTACAATCTGTGATGTGAACTGGAAACTGAAAATAAAATCTAGCGAACTGGAGCAGTGATGAGTAATGATTACATCACATGTGCCTCAAGTGTCAGTACACTTCTATCTACATCTCTGCTTTGAGTAATAGTGTTGAGTCATTGGGCCAGTAATCTTTCTTAACGACCCAGTTTAGATACTCAGTTTTTGAGTTCTGGCATCCACAGTTGGACCACTACTGCAAAGCAATCGTAGCTTGTGCAATCCGTGATTTATTCAGTTTATGCCCTTTCACGAAAAATTTGGTACTGTCACAGCAAGGTGATGGCACCATTTGGTTGGTCCTAGGTTCGATTCCCGGTAAGCCTATCACTTAAATTTTCTTTTCTGTTGTCTAGTGTCATCCTTTATGTCCAACGAGTACCTGTTAATTACCTTTATTTATTCATTTACTAATTTATGGCAAGATCACTAATGTGGATCTGATGACGTGAAACAGAAAAATGCCAGTGGAGCAAGATATAAAGACCCAGTGACTGAAGGGTCACACACATTGAGGAAACCTGTTGATAGTATTACAAGGCAGTCTTTGTTCTGGAATCCCCAGGATAAGAGTGGTGGAGACCAAAAAATATATGGAGAAGAAACCTGATAGACATGAAAGGAATAAGCTGATGACCTGGTGATGATGGCACAGGAACAGAGGGCCTTTGCTCCTGGAGGCGCCGAAGGGTGGTGATAATGACAATAAACACGTACATGGTTTTTCCTGTTTAAATGTTCCGTTTCAATAAATATCTGTTCTTTGATTCAGTCAAAATTGGCTTGAAAATGCAAGCTGTTTCTTCACTTATCGATAAGACGGGGAAAAAATTATGGTCATCATAATCAAAGAACTTGCACTAATAAATTAAGTGGGTGAACAACCACTAAACATTCACAATGCCTGGCAGAAAAACATTTCCCATGAGTACACTGTTCTCACATACATCTTCACATACAACGACCACATTTTCAACGTCTGGTGTGCATCCACTTGTAGTTATGACTGTCAAGTTTCATACATGAAGAGAACCATGATGGCTCCTCTTACTGTCTGGTCTGTAGTCATCTACAGTGAGGAAACAATACTCTTAGTTTCGTGCATTAATCAAAACACTTGGCTACTCATCTTCCTGAAAATATGCCTGAAACTTTGGGACTGTTTCTGCACTTGAGTAAAGAAACACTGAGTCCATCGTGTCCAATATGCTTACCTGGCGATAAATACCTTTTCACGTCTATTTAACCCCTTCGCCACCGCGGGTTTTCCATTCCAAATGACAACACCATTTTCAGCTTAGTTCGTTCCCCTGAACGACAGGATAATTGTAATTTTAGGGGTCATGTTTTTAATTTGACTGTAAACAGTTTATCGTAAAAGGAAATCCATTAAAAGTATATATATTATGAAAGAAAAAAAAAAAGGTAAAGGAACCCGTTACACGCCCATTGAGGCATATTGGGAATATGGTGTTAGGCCCATATTATCTTGACCGTCGGCACACGAGGGGTGATGTGGTCGGCATCACGCCGGCCGCCTTAACCTTCCCAGAGTAGCTCTGGTACCCATTTGGGGCTGGGTCGACCCAGGAGCCGTTTGTGGCCTAAAAATTTTTCCGCCTCATCTGGGGATCGAACCATAGACCACTGCGCTAGGAAGCCAGTGCACTAACCACTATGCTACCGCGGCTCCTATATTATGAAAGAGCATAAAACAAAGTTTCAGAATATGCTAATCAAGGCCAATATAAGTCTAGGTCAAGGTCACAGGGTACGTACATAAATGAAAATTGAGAGAAAAATAAACAAAAATTATTTGTATGAGCCACAAAAGCTTTGTTGTTTTCATTTTATTATGATAAAAGAACGTGGAAACACTGCTGGCACTTGTTTTCTTGAGTTTGCTTACATTTTTACAGTTACAGGTTGGGCTGAGTGTGGTAAGTTTCAAAGCATTCCCCAAGGCACAAACCCGGCTTGCTGTTTGTCTCATTCACTGTTAGTATCTAAAAGTTTTCATTCAGAAACTCATTCATGAAATCATGGCATTCACAATCAGTATGATCAAAGAGTAGACCAGACTCTTGTTTTCACTGCCTTTCCTTTCACTGATGAATTATTTTGATCTAAACTGAGTGAACTAGATCTAGATCGAATGTTACTACTAACACTATCAATCATTTTCCTCGTTTTAGCAAGCCTTTCACTGTCATTCACTTTCCTCGTTTTAGCAAGCCGTTCACTATCACTTTGCTCCAAATCTAAATCTACATCAGTCTGATTCTGAACTAGACTACACATACTCTGAATTTGGGTAATCTTTACCTTTAGTGCCGTCGAGTATGTATAATATGTGTATTGAGTTAGGATTAGGTTTAGTGTAAACCTAACCCTAACTCTAAATGGTACGAAAATACACATATTATACATACTCGACGGCACTAAAGGTAAAAATTACCAGAATCTCACTAAAAAGAATCGTCAGAATCATTCAAGTTGAATAAACTCAACTCAAACAAGAATTTTCGTACTCATTTTACACCAGATGTTTATGGTTCGGCAGCGTCCATGTTTGTGAACTTTCGCTTTTGTAAAATCGCTATTATCAGTAGGTCCTGGAGCAGGTCGACCACTTTAAATATCTCGGAGCTATTATAGACCGAAAGGGAGGCATCAAAGAAGAGTTGGCCACTCGAAAAGCAGCGGCTGGGAGACTTTTTCAGGCCATAAATCGTGGATTCCTCAGCAATTGAAAGACGTTGGTTGAAAACGAAGAAGAGTTACTGGTGCTATTTTGAATATGGACGTGCAGAGTACGTCATATAGGGAATTGACTACAACCACAAAAGCGCAAACTTCCGTGACGTGAGGTATCTAGCGAAAATATTGTAACAAGAAGATTTATGTCCGCAACCAGGCATACGTCATACTGGTGCTGAAAGGGTTAACAGTCCCAATTAAGATGGTTTGCCTACCAGCCAATAAAGATCAGGCTAACACTATCATAATTATCAAAGAGCCTTTCCAAAACTACAGAACACAGAGTGCTGAGACAATCTTTCGACTAGAATGGAAAGGCCAGGAAGAAGACACTAGAATTCTGGGCTCTCTTCCTTACAGCACGGTAGAAGGGGAACGACTAAGTAAGTAAGTAAGCTATTATCAGTTCTACTGTATTCACTAGCAGTAAAATATTTTGTTCGTTTCAAGCTCAGTGGCCAGATTTTTCAATGCTGAATCCGATTTTGCCCAGCAATTGCCAATACGTTTGTAAACAGAAGAGTTCTGGTGCTTTTAAAATGACGTGCAGAGTACGTCATATAGGTGAATTGTTTACGGCATAGCGACAAATATTGTAAAGATTTATGCCGTACGGCATACGTCATACTGGTGCTGAAAGGGTTAACATCTATTAACATGCCTACCAGCCAATAAACTCAGAAACACTATCATAATTATCCCTTTCCAAAAACTACAGAACACAGAGCTGCTGATGTTTCGTAAGAACAACTATTATTCTGGGTCGTTTCCTTCAGCACTGGCCTGATGTCAACTGATGCTTTGATTCAGTCAAAATTGGCTTGAAAATGCAAGCTGTTTCTTCACTTATCGATAAGACGGGGAAAAAATAATGGTCATCATAATCAAAGAACCTGCACTAATAAATGATGTGGGTAAACAACTACCATACTTATTACATAACGGCATATTTAAAACATTTACAATGTCTTGAACATATTTACCTGAATGTTCTTCATGGTTCCATTATTCTCACATGTATCTTTCCCATACAAGATTTACATTTTCAACAATTTGTTGAAAAATCTGGTGTGGATCCTTCAGACCCAATTGTATAGTTTTCTTTTTCCCTACAAGAGTGGCTCCTGGTCAATGTTCACCTACAAGAATGTAGATTATAAATAAGAAACAATACTCTTTTTTACTTTCATACTCTTATCACATTCTCCCTGCTAACAACAACCATTCCTGAACAAATTTTGGATTGGGTTTCAACGCTCGAGTAAAGAGACATGCCAATTTAATATGCATACCAGGAGCTCCTATCACTTTTTCACATATAACTTGCTGTCAATGAACTCAGAAACTCTATCATCCCTCTTCACTATGGAACACATACACAGCTAATGTTTCTATACACCAACTATATTTTGAACTGCATGTCCACTGATTCTTGTTGGATCTGTATTATTTTTTATGTACTATATGCTATAAGTAAAATCTAGCCATGGTCTGGATTAAAATCCCATATACATATATATGGGAGGGGGAAGGGATGTGGGTGCGCGCTGGTCGAGGACGACAGCAAAGGATGCTAATTAAGACACACTGCTAATCCTTATTTGCCAGTAATAAATATCTATATGTACTTATGTTTATTTAGGTTGTCAAAACAAAATAATCTGTTGTACGTTCTTTGATTCAGTCAAAATTGGCTTGAAAATGCAAGCTCTATCTTCATTTATCGATAAGACGGGGAAAAAAATTATGGTCATCATAATCAAAGAACTTGCACTAATAAATGATGTGGGTAAACAACTACCATACTTATTACATAACGGCATATTTAAAACATTTACAATGTCTTGAACATATTTACCTGAATGTTCTTCATGGTCCCATTATTCTCACATGTATCTTTCACATACAAGATTCGCATTTTCAACAATTTGTTGAAAAATCTGGTGTGGATCCTTCAGACCCAATTGTATAGTTTTCTTTTTCCCCACAAGAGTGGCTCCTGGTCAATGTTCACCTACAAGAATGTAGATTATAAATAAGAAACAATACTCTTTTTTACTTTCATCACAATCGTTAGATGCAGACAACTCCACATTCTCCCTGCTAACAACAACCATTCCTGAACAAATTTTGGATTGGGTTTCAACGCTCGAGTAAAGAGACATGCCAATTTAATATGCATACCAGGAGCTCCTATCACTTTTTCACATATAACTTGCTGTCAATGAACTCAGAAACTCTATCATCCCTCTTTACTATGGAACACATACACAGCTAATGTTTCTATACACCAACTATATTTTGAACTGCATGTCCACTGATTCTTGTTGGATCTGTATTATTTTTTATGTACTATATGCTATAAGTAAAATCTAGCCATGGTCTGGATTAAAATCCCATATACATATATATGGGAGGGGGAAGGGGTGCGGGTGCGCGCTGGTCGTGGACGACAGCAAAGGATGCTAATTAAGACACACTGCTAATCCTCATTTGCCAGTAATAAATATCTATATGTACTTATGTTTATTTAGGTTGTCAAAACAAAATAATCTGTTGTACGTTCTTTGATTCAGTCAAAAATGGCTTGAAAATGCAAGCTCTATCTTCATTTATCGATAAGACGGGGAAAAAAATTATGGTCATCATAATCAAAGAACTTGCACTAATAAATGATGTGGGTAAACAACTACCATACTTATTACATAACGGCATATTTAAAACATTTACAATGTCTTGAACATATTTACCTGAATGTTCTTCATGGTCCCATTATTCTCACATGTATCTTTCCCATACAAGATTTACATTTTCAACAATTTGTTGAAAAATCTGGTGTGGATCCTTCAGACCCAATTGTATAGTTTTCTTTTTCCCTACAAGAGTGGCTCCTGGTCAATGTTCACCTACAAGAATGTAGATTATAAATAAGAAACAATACTCTTTTTTACTTTCATACTCTTATCACATTCTCCCTGCTAACAACAACCATTCCTGAACAAATTTTGGATTGGGTTTCAACGCTCAAGTAAAGAGACATGCTAATTTAATATGCATACCAGGAGCTCCTATCACTTTTTCACATATAACTTGCTGTCAATGAACTCAGAAACTCTATCATCCCTCTTCACTATGGAACACATACACAGCTAATGTTTCTATACACCAACTATATTCTGAACTGCATGTCCACTGATTCTTGTTGGATCTGTATTATTTTTTATGTACTATATGCTATAAGTAAAATCTAGCCATGGTCTGGATTAAAATCCCATATACATATATATGGGAGGGGGAAGGGGTGTGGGTGTGTGTGTGCACGCTGGTCGTGGACGACAGCAAAGGATGCTAATTAAGAGACACTGCTAATCCTTATTTGCCAGTAATAAATATCTTTATGTACTATGTTTATTTAGGTTGTCAAAACAAAATAATCTGTTGTACGTTCTTTGATTCAGTCAAAAATGGCTTGAAAATGCAAGCTCTATCTTCATTTATCGATAAGACGGGGAAAAAAATTATGGTCATCATAATCAAAGAACTTGCACTAATAAATGATGTGGGTAAACAACTACCATACTTATTACATAACGGCATATTTAAAACATTTACAATGTCTTGAACATATTTACCTGAATGTTCTTCATGGTCCTATTATTCTCACATGTATCTTTCCCATACAAGATTTACATTTTCAACAATTTGTTGAAAAATCTGGTGTGGATCCTTCAGACCCAATTGTATAGTTTTCTTTTTCCCCACAAGAGTGGCTCCTGGTCAATGTTCACCTACAAGAATGTAGATTATAAATAAGAAACAATACTCTTTTTTACTTTCATCACAATCGTTAGATGCAGACAACTCCACATTCTACCTGCTAACAACAACCATTCCTGAACAAATTTTGGATTGGGTTTCAACGCTCGAGTAAAGAGACATGCCAATTTAATATGCATACCAGGAGCTCCTATCACTTTTTCACATATAACTTGCTGTCAATGAACTCAGAAACTCTATCATCCCTCTTAACTATGGAACACATACACAGCTAATGTTTCTATACACCAACTATATTTTGAACTGCATGTCCACTGATTCTTGTTCGATCTGTATTATTTTTTATGTACTATATGCTATAAGTAAAATCTAGCCATGGTCTGGATTAAAATCCCATATACATATATATGGGAGGGGGAAGAGGTGTTGGTGCGCGCTGGTCGTGGACGACAGCAAAGGATGCTATTAAGACACACTGCTAATCCTCATTTGCCAGTAATAAATATCTATATGTACTTATGTTTATTTAGGTTGTCAAAACAAAATAATCTGTTGTACGTTCTTTGATTCAGTCAAAAATGGCTTGAAAATGCAAGCTCTATCTTCATTTATCGATAAGACGGGGAAAAAAATTATGGTCATCATAATCAAAGAACTTGCACTAATAAATGATGTGGGTAAACAACTACCATACTTATTACATAACGGCATATTTAAAACATTTACAATGTCTTGAACATATTTACCTGAATGTTCTTCATGGTCCCATTATTCTCACATGTATCTTTCACATACAAGATTTACATTTTCAACAATTTGTTGAAAAATCTGGTGTGGATCCTTCAGACCCAATTGTATAGTTTTCTTTTTCCCTACAAGAGTGGCTCCTGGTCAATGTTCACCTACAAGAATGTAGATTATAAATAAGAAACAATACTCTTTTTTACTTTCATCACAATCGTTAGATGCAGACAACTCCACATTCTCCCTGCTAACAACAACCATTCCTGAACAAATTTTGGATTGGGTTTCAACGCTCGAGTAAAGAGACATGCCAATTTAATATGCATACCAGGAGCTCCTATCACTTTTTCACATATAACTTGCTGTCAATGAACTCAGAAACTCTATCATCCCTCTTCACTATGGAACACATACACAGCTAATGTTTCTATACACCAACTATATTTTGAACTGCATGTCCACTGATTCTTGTTGGATCTGTATTATTTTTTATGTACTATATGCTATAAGTAAAATCTAGCCATGGTCTGGATTAAAATCCCATATACATATATATGGGAGGGGGAAGGGGTGCGGGTGCACGCTGGTCGTGGACGACAGCAAAGGATGCTAATTAAGACACACTGCTAATCCTCATTTGCCAGTAATAAATATCTATATGTACTTATGTTTATTTAGGTTGTCAAAACAAAATAATCTGTTGTACGTTCTTTGATTCAGTCAAAAATGGCTTGAAAATGCAAGCTCTATCTTCATTTATCGATAAGACGGGGAAAAAAATTATGGTCATCATAATCAAAGAACTTGCACTAATAAATGATGTGGGTAAACAACTACCATACTTATTACATAACGGCATATTTAAAACATTTACAATGTCTTGAACATATTTACCTGAATGTTCTTCATGGTCCCATTATTCTCACATGTATCTTTCACATACAAGATTTACATTTTCAACAATTTGTTGAAAAATCTGGTGTGGATCCTTCAGACCCAATTGTATAGTTTTCTTTTTCCCTACAAGAGTGGCTCCTGGTCAATGTTCACCTACAAGAATGTAGATTATAAATAAGAAACACTCTTTTTTACTTTCATCACAATCGTTAGATGCAGACAACTCCACATTCTCCCTGCTAACAACAACCATTCCTGAACAAATTTTGGATTGGGTTTCAACGCTCGAGTAAAGAGACATGCCAATTTAATATGCATACCAGGAGCTCCTATCACTTTTTCACATATAACTTGCTGTCAATGAACTCAGAAACTCTATCATCCCTCTTCACTATGGAACACATACACAGCTAATGTTTCTATACACCAACTATATTTTGAACTGCATGTCCACTGATTCTTGTTGGATCTGTATTATTTTTTATGTACTATATGCTATAAGTAAAATCTAGCCATGGTCTGGATTAAAATCCCATATACATATATATGGGAGGGGGAAGGGGTGCGGGTGCGCGCTGGTCGTGGACGACAGCAAAGGATGCTAATTAAGACACACTGCTAATCCTCATTTGCCAGTAATAAATATCTATATGTACCACGATTGAACTGATGCTGACCATGAAAGAGTAAAAATCTAGCCAAGTCCCTCTTCACCTATGGAACCACATACACAGCTACATGTTTACTATACACCACTATGGGAGGGGGAACTGGATAGGGTGCCACATGTATTCTTGCTGGATCTTTATTATTTGTTACGTACTATAGCTATAAGTAAACAGCTAGCCATGGTCTAGATTGTAAGATCACAAATACAGATATTATGGGAGGGGGAAGGGCTGCGGGAACGCGCTGCGTGGACCAGCAAAGCAAACGATGCTACATTAAGACTCACTGCTAATCCCATTCATTTGCCAGTAATTAAATATCAATAATGTACTTAAGTTTATTTAGGTATTGTTCAAAACAAATTAAATCTGGTGTATAGTAACGTTCTTTTGCTTCAGGTACAAAAGATTGCTTGAAAATTACAAGCTCTAACATCTTCCTTAATTAAAATTATTCATCGATAGAACGGGGAAACAAAAATAATGGGTCATCCATAATCATAAGGGAACAAAGCACAAATAAATGAGGTGGGTAAAACCACTACCAAACTTATTTCATAACTGCATAATAAAAACATTTACAATGTCTTGAACATATTTTAACCCCATGTAATGTTCCTCATGGTCCCATTATGTCTCACATGTCAAATCTCTTACACATAACAAGGATTAACAATTTCATTCACAACAATTTGTGTTGAAGAAAATCAGGATGTTGAACCACAGATCCTTCCAGAACCCAAAATGTATAGTTTTCTTTTTCCCTACAAGAGGGAAGTGGCTCCTGGACAATGTTTCCAACTATCAAAGAAAGAAGATTATTAAAATAAGTAAACAATACTCTTTTTTTTACATTCATTCAATCACAATCGTTAACGATGGCAGACAAACTCCACATTCTCCCCTGCAAACAACAACCAATCCCTAAAACAAAATTTAGAATGGGATTTCAAACGCTCGAGTAAAGAGACATGGCCAATTTTAAATAATGCCTACCAGGGAGCTCCAAACACTTTATTCAACATATAACATTGCCCCCTGGTGACAATGAACTCATAAACCTCTATCATCCGCTATCTTAACTATGGAACCAACAAACACAATCTAAAATGTAAATCTAATACCACCAACTATATTTTGGAAAACAGCAAATGTCCCACTAGATCCATAGTATACAGATCTGTAATAGATTTTTAATAAACAATATGCCAAAAATATAAACACATCAAGCCATGGACCAGGATTAAAACCCCAAATAAAAATCTAAATTAGGGATGGGGAAGGGGTGAAGTATGTGTAGTGTGTGCACGCTAGGTCGTGGACTACCAGCTAAAGTATTCAAATAAAGACACACTGACAGCTAAACCACATATTGCCCGAAATAAATATCAATATGTACTAATGATAATTTAGAGTTTGTCAAAACAAAATAAAATCTGTTAGTACGTATCGTTGGAATACAGTCAAAAATGGGCTTGAAAATGCACAGCTCCTAATCTACATTATTTATGTATAATACCGGTGAAAAAAAAATTATGGACATTCGATAATCATAGAACTTGCCAACTATATAAAAATGATGTGGGTAAAACCACTACCATAACTTTATTTAACATTAACGGCATATTTAGCAACATTTACAATGTCATAGATCAAATTATACCCCCCCCCTGAAGAATGTTCATACCACATGGACTCCTCAATATTCACACATGTAACTTACACCTACAAGAATTACAATTTTCAACAATATTGTAGAAAAATTCAGGTGTGGAACCCCTTGCAGACCCAATTGTATCGTTTTCATTTATTTTTCCCTAACAAAGGTGGATCCTTTCAAAGTTCACGATAATAGGTGGCGACCAACAAGAAATGTAGAATATCTAAATACGAAACCATACTCCCTTTTTTACTTTCAACACAATCCGGATAAAGGAAGGCAGACAACACCACATTACTCCCCTGCAAACAACGAAACCATTGTCCTGAACAAATTTTGGATTTGGTTTTCCCAACGCACTGAGTAATAGAGACATGCCGCAATTTAAAAAATATATATGCATTAACCAGGAGCTCCAAACACTATTTTTCACAAAAATAACCTTGCTGTGACCATAACCTCAGAAAACACTAAAATCCATCCTCTATCCACCATGGAACACATCACACAGCTAATTGATTCTATACACCAACTAATAAAATTGAGGAGGGAGAAAAACAGCATACGTCCACTGATTCAAGAAGGATCAGTATAATTTATTAAAGAACATATTATGCAATAAAGTTAAAAAAGTCTAGCCCAAGGACTGGATTAAAATCCCATATACAAATAAAGGATGGGAAAAGGGGGAAGTGGGTGTGTGTTGCGCGCAGGACGAAGGAAAGAACAGCAAACGGACATGCTAAATAAAGACACACAGCTAATCCTCATTTGCAGTATTAAATATCTCTATGTAAATATGTTATTTAATAGGTTGTCAAAACAAATAATCTGTAGTACGTTCTATGTGATTCATGTCAAACATGGCTTTAAAATGCAAGCTCTATCTTCATTTATCGATAAGACGGGGATAAAAAATTATGGTCATCATAATCAAAGAACTTGCACCTAAAAAATGATGTGGGTAAACAACTACCATACTTATTACATAACCCGGGCCCCAAAAATATTTAAAAACATTTACAATGTCTTGAACAAATTTACCTGAATGTTCTTCATGGTCCCATTATTCTCCATGTATCTTTCCCATACAAGATTTAGATTTTCAACAATTTGTTGAAAAATCTGGAGTGGAATCCTTCAGACCCAATTGTAAGTTTTCTTTTTCCCTACAAAAGTGGCACCTGGTCAATGTTCACCTACAAGAATGTAGATTATAAATAAGAAACACTCTTTTTTACTTTCATCACAATCGTTAGATGCAGACAACTCACATTCTCCCTGCTAACAACAACCATTCCTGAACAAATTTTTGGATTGGGTTTTCAACGCTCGGAGTAAAGAGACATGCCAATTTAATATGCATACCAGGAGCTCCTATCACTTTTTCACATATAACTTGCTGTCAATGAACTCAGAAACTCTATCATCCCTCTTCACTATGGAAACACATACACAGCTAATGTTTCTATACACCAACTATATTTTGAACTGCATGTCCACTGATTCTTGTTGGATCTGTATTATTTTTTGTATGTACTATATGCTATAAGTAAAATCTAGCCATGGTCTGGATTAAAATCCCATATACATATATATGGGAGGGGAAGGGGATGCGGTGCGCGCTGGTCGTGGACGACAGCAAAGGATGCTAATTAAGACACACTGCTAATCCTCATTTGCCAGTAATAAATATCTATATGTACTTATGTTTATTTAGGTTGTCAAAACAAAATAATCTGTTTGTACGTTCCTTTGATTCAGTCATCAAAATTGGCTGAAAATGCAAGCTCCTATCTTCATTTTATCGATAAGACGGGGGGGACACAAAAAAATTATGGTCATCATAATCAAAAGAACTTGCACTAATAAATGATGTGGGTAAACCAACTACCATACTTATTACATAACTAGCAAATTTAAAACATTTACAATGTCCCTTGAACATAATTTACCTGAATGTTCTTCATAGGTCCCATTATTTCTCACATGTATCTTTTCACATACAAGAGTTTACATTTGCAACAATTTGTTTGAAAAAAATCTGGTGTGGGATCCTTCCAGACCCAACTTGGTAAAGTTTTTCTTTTTCCCTACAAGAGTGGCTCCTGGTCAATGTTCACCTACAAGAATGTAATTATAAATATGAAACAATACTCTTTTTTTACTTTCAATCACAATCGTTAGAATGCAGACAAACTCCAACAATCTCCCTGCTAACAACAACCAATCCTAACAAATTATGGATTGGTTTCAATCGCTCGAGTAAAAGAGACATGGGCCAATTTTAATATGCATACCAGGAGCTCCTATCACTTTTTCA
>JAMPIV010004928.1:0-29681 GCA_024509875.1 Oreohelix idahoensis
TTGTAGTGTGATTGTTGGGAATGGAAGGGAAATAATCTTGGTGATGATAAGAGTGGGGGGGGATGCTAGTTGCATCGATGGAGTGTCAATGATAGGGTGGGGGGGGCGTTAGGCAAAGAAGTCATCGGCACGGCTGTGAAAGTACCGAAAGACTATCACATAATGGAATTGGGTACGACTGGTTGTGGGAATGGCCTGCAGATACAGGGAGGTTTGGGGATTGCAAAGTTGATGGGGGGGGTTTTGGGGATGGGGGAGGATCATTCTGCTCGACTCGAAGAGACAAAATAGAACTTGAATGCAATAATGGAACATGAAAAAAAAAGGTACATGTAGTATGTCCTAAGATTTCCAGAAAGGTCGTCGGAGTTGAGTAATGAGTGGAATCTCAACTATTAAGGAAAAGTTGTATATGAACTTTTAGTCATTCAATGTTCATCAGCCACATTTTACACAAGATGAATACAATAAGATAAATTAAAGAATAAAAGGATTCATTATTGGACTTCCTCTACTTGGTGTGGGGAGTTTGAGGTTAAGTGGGAAAAATGTGAATTTTTGATGCAGATGTGAGGGCCAAGCTGTGAAGGCCCCTGAGGTCCTAATAGATAAATAGGTTTTTGTGTTCTCAGGGTACCTTTGCAGCTACCGCCCTTCGACCTCAACCTGCCGAACCGTATTTTATCCTCAGTATAACAATGGTGGTATAGTTCCCCGTTTATCTGGCTAGTGTCCTAGGGTGATGTATAAAATGGTTGCTGTAATAAAATGACAACAAATACACCTAAGAACTCTAGGAAAAGTAATATAACAACAACCCAGAGTTATGTTTTAAAAATTTTGAAAATCTTTTTTACAAAATTATTGTTCAAGTATCACAATTTTTGTGTATACTGGAATATGTGAAACTCAAAATGATAATTCCAAAAGTAATTTTACAATAAAAATTGGATTCAATTTATAACTGAAGTATATTATTTTTTTTCACAAAACGATAATTACATATGTCCATCAGAACAGTGTCCAATTTAACTCTTGCTTCCTATGAATGGGTAATGATTGGAAAGAATCGTCTGTCCTCCATATCATAATCTGAATGATCTAATACACCAGTTGTGGAAAATGAGAGTAGTTGAGTTTGATATATCAAGTGCCCGGAGACGAGTTCTCTTAACTTATGTATCCTCTGGTAATGACAGGATGAATTATGTTCACAACAACCCCAGCTGTCCACTGCCAAGGCAGGAAGTTCTGCTCTTGAAACTAGTAAACAAGGAGGCACAACAGACGAAACAGCCTTCCCCGCAATTCTTTTAGATGCAGAAGTATAATACAGTATAGGTTGAACCTAGGGCCCACTTTGAGTCCCATAGATGACACCCTGGAACGATTATAAATGGCGGCCTACGCAACTTCCCTGATATGACCATCCTCTTTCCCTAACACTAATAAACATTTTTCAATCATATTCAGACTCCAGCAATGGGAACTAAAACAATTAGTTAGCGTTTTTTAAGTGGTTGGAGTTACCCCTATCACTTTGGTCCAAATAAACTTCAAACTATAGTTTGACACTACACCTTGACAAAGGAAAATCATTTTACAAGTTAATAATATCAAGTCATGTAACAAACACGGTGACTTGCAGAAGACGGACGGCCAGTGGTTTTTTCCTGGTCTTATGTCCATAATACTGTACAACAATTTCCCCATTAATATTTTAATTTGTTTACTTTTCTCCCAAAGTGTCCAGAAAGCCTGTCTGGCTTTTTCAACAATATGTAAATATATTTGTCCCTAACAACCTCTGTGAAACATCACAAAAGTTTGATGTTGAACGTCCCTCTATATTAAACTTCTAAACTTCTACCCACATTATATTTTCATACATATTCAATAAGACATACATAATAATAATAATAATAATATTGATATAATTGGATTGCTTTCTTACCGCATCAGAGAAATATTAAACACTAATAAGTTTTGAAGTTAGCAGATAAATATGGTTCAAATCCAGAATCGCTTGCTGGTGCAGATCAGCAAAACAAGATCGTACTAAAATATCCTGCTGTCTTCACACAACTTTAGTGTAATACAAATTTTTCTCAAGTGGCGACTTGCTCTACCTTCAAACCAGTTTTATTCTCCGTTAGTATATTAGACTCTAGCCAATCAGGCTGTTAGGCTTCTAGCGTCCTTTTTTCAAAAGTGAACCAATTTTCAAATCTTGGACTACCCTACCCTTTCCCAATATCTGTCAAGCTGAGAAGATGTAATCTGTTAGTCCATCTGTCTTCTGTCAATATCTCCTATTATTTTATTGAGTGGTTCAAATTCTGATAAATAATTATTGATCCCGTTGCTTTGTCTGTCCCACACACTGCTTATATTTTTTATAACGTTTATCTTATTATATTTACTATTATCGTTTTTCTTCTTCAATTCTTCAAATAACATATTTTTCCTATCTACGGTAAGATACCTTAACACTTCTTACTCTTCTATTACCCAATTAATGTCATTGTATTCGTCCCTGTCTTTATATTTAGCATATAAGAAAATTATCTAAAGTTTTTCTTCTATCTAACCTTCTATGCCCCGCGGGGGGTGCCAATTTCAAATTATGTAAAACAACAAAATCGAGACACTACCAACTAATGCTCCTTTTCTCCCCCGTTCCGTACTGTATTTTCAAAATTTTTCCCACGTTAATCGTAATTTTTTTCTTTAACTGTCGTTCTCATTCAAAAAAACGAAACAACGCCTTTTGTAAGCACGGTCACAAAATTGCGACCACGCGATATGGCCGGTATGTTTACATATATCGCTACTTTTTAGCCCGAAATACGAGGTGTCGTGTGTCGTGTGTTATTGGGCTGTGTCCGCGTTCCAACAGCGTGGATTATATACATTGAACTGAGTGTCGAGCGAAGGGAGTCTGCAAAACTTGTGACATCGTTTTTCCAACAGGCTACGACATTGGCATGCACTATCGTTTTCGGTTCGCGAGGCCAGAAAAAAACCAAATGCGTGTCAAATTGTAGCATTTACTCTCTCGCGCACTTTTATGATCCTTCGCGTATTCCTTCCCGTTTTTCTTCTTACACTCTTGCTTATGAATGCTAAAAGCTTTTGTTTTTCTCAAAACTGTTACGGTATGTTGTCTCAATGACGAGGTATAAAACCTAGTACTATTTTCAGGCGTAGGAGACAACGTTCCACGCAACTTCCTTATTTTATCCCTATATTCTGTTAATCTCTATCGTTGTTGAATTTATAAAAGGTGGGTGTCTATATGAACTGTTGTCCCTTACAAAATGTCACTTTAACGACACTTGTCAGACTTATAATGTTGCATTCTTTGAGTTTGTAATGAATTGTTTATTTTCATAGGTTAGTGTACATAGCAAGGTGGCATCCCTAGGCTTTCTGACTATTACTCTTAATATTAACTAAAGGCAGAGAAACCATCACAGCGGTGACTAGCCTGTGAGACTCAGGAACTCCTTCTCTGACACAACACTGGGACTATATCCTTGTTCATACAGAATTCTTCTTCTGTTCTTTTCAGTAACTACTAACTGACTACACTACACGCTTAAAAACATTACGCTATCAGAATGCAATGTTTTTCATGAGAACAAGGGCAAAGAAGATCCTGAAGAGGGTCCGTGGCTTAGACCGCAGCGTTGTTTTAAAAAACGGAAACCTTGAGAAATGTTTAAGTCATAAGAAAACATACTTTTTTTTGTGAAGTGGTGTCCACCATTTGGGTGTGTTGAGTATGCCCCACTAGGGTTTGATCATATCCGTATCTGGACAAAAGAGTTCAGTCAAAAGTGCTACAATACAGTCACAAACCTGAAGGGTAATAATACGTATCATCCTCTTCCACAAAAATTGTTTTGTCGTAAACAAGCAACCAATTGAACTAGGTGATGATTTGCCCATAACAATACGGCGAAGTAGGTCACTTTTAAAACCACGCCTTATGTTTTTCTTCTCATCGCCCCCATTATTTGGTCTTTGAAAGATAATCTGCGTAATTTTGGTAATTCCACGTCTGGACTTGGAACGATTCAAAATGAATAATATTAATTGTTGTTTAAATGTGTGAAATGAAATTTGGGCAGGTTTCTCTTATCCTTCAAACTAGAAACAGATTACTGTACGTATTAAACAATTGTCCTTAAGCCGTGCCGAGCGGAAATCAGTTGGGTACACTGTCACTAATTGTTGTATCTCAGCATTGTGCCCCACATGTTTCTAAGCCCCCCATAATTTATCTGCCGGACATTGTGATAGATTGTTTTAATAGAACAGCAAAAACAACAACCAAAATGCTACAGACTTTCATAAATGGGTGCTTTTGATTAGAATAGAAGGATTGAAATGGTATTATGATAAGTTTCAACTAATGCTGGAACTGAATGGCATTGAACCGCAGTACAGGTACCTAGTCTTCCAGTCGGAAAATAGAGGTTGAGAAGAATACGCTGAGGATGGGGTACGGGGCATACCCGGAGAAACTGCCTGTTGGACTGTAACATTCACAACAAGCAGTCCCTTGTGTCTGTAATCCCAAGGGATGATATGATTACAGGCAATGATAAATTACAAGATTACAGTTATGATAAATTACAAGATTACAGTCATGATAAATGACAACGAGTACGGTCATGATCCAAATTAAACACAATTACAGTCCATTATAAATTATTACGATTAACAGTCATGATAAATTACACGATTTTCAGTCATGATTAATAGCATGATTACATACATCGATCACCATTACAGCCCAGAGAAATTAAAATGATTACAGTCATGAATAAATGACATGATTACTCAGAAATAAAATTACATGATTACAGTCATGATCAATTACACGATTAGTCATGATCAATTACTTGATTACAGTCATGATCAATTACACGATTACAGTCATGATCAATTACACGATTACAGTTATTATAAATTATACGATTACAGTCATGATAAATTACATGATTGCAGTCATGATTAATTACATGATTACATTCATGATCAGTTACAGCCCTTATAAATTACATGATTAGTCATGATAAATTACATGATTACAGTCATAATAAATTACACCATTACGTTCAGATCAATTACACGATTACAGTCATGATAAATTACACGATTACAGTCGTGATAAATTACATGATTGTAGTCATGATAAAATACATGATTACAGTCATAATCAATTACACCATTACGGTCATGATCAATTACACGATTACAGTCATGATCAATTACACGATTACAGTTACA
The DNA here is from genome assembly GCA_024509875.1 of Oreohelix idahoensis. Taxonomy (NCBI): domain Eukaryota; kingdom Metazoa; phylum Mollusca; class Gastropoda; order Stylommatophora; family Oreohelicidae; genus Oreohelix; species Oreohelix idahoensis. The sequence goes on from JAMPIV010004928.1 coordinate 5,302, forward strand.
ATAATTACATGATTGCAGTCATGATAAATTACATGATTACAGTCATGATCAATTACACGATTACGGTCATGATCAATTACACGATTACAGTCATTATAAATTACACGATTATAGTCACGATAAATTACATGATTGCAGTCATGATTAATTACATGATTACATTCATGATCAATTACAGCCCTGATAAATTACATGATTACAGTCATGATAAATTACATGATTATAGTGATGATTAATTATATGATTACAGTCTCGATAAATTACATGATTACAGTCATGATTTACATGATTAAGGTCATGATCAATTACAGTCATGATAAATTACATGATTACAGTCATGATAAATTACATGATTACAGTCACGAGCAATTATATGATTACACGAATAAACTTATCCACTCATACAATGTTTACCACCGCTCAAAACTAAATGTGATCTGCAGCACGGAGCTGTGTAATCTGACTCAGGACCTGGAGCTCGGACTGTGTAGTCAATAACTGCACGAGGACCAGAGAAATCGCATACGGCCCTCACCTGGACCAGACCAGGACAAGCCATACAGACTTGATGCTGATTACTGTCTTCAAGCCGATTCTTGTTAGTGGGCGCTATCATAATGTAAATCAAAATACACGCTATGATAAGTCTAGATTCGGAGCTGTATTGTCAGTCAAAGCACGAAGATGTATCTTGAGCCTGTTTGCCAACTATGATATCGAAATGAAGACACGGAGCTGTGATAGTGTCAGCAGAACATGACGCTGTCCCTTGAGCCTGTTTGCCAAGTATGATACTCGGAAAGAAGACTGTGATAGTGTAAGCCGTACACGAAGCTGTATCTTGAGCCTGTTTGCCAACTTTGATACTCAGAACGAAGTTATGGAGATGTCATAGTGTAGCAAAATCTGTGAGATAATCACTTATTTCAGTAAGATTTTAGTCCTATGATGAATAAATACACCAGCCCTCAGGTGTCTGACTGGTTTCATCTTCAACGCCAGTAGAGCTGCCTTTTGTGCAGTGGGAATGCTAAGAAAATGACCCGCCGTAATAATCTAACACGCTTTAGTTTCGGATTCGAAAACGTACAATAAACATTTTAACATCTCGCCGATCTGCTGCACGAAACGGGGGAAAAGCTTGTAATTAACGACTTGCCAGAACTGTGAGACCAAACTGGCGTTTGAATTAACGTAATATGTTAACTTTAACACTAACATTTGTAATAATTCGGACATTTCACAGTAGTAAGAACGAGACGATTGTAATAATTAACGCAAAGCACTACCAAAGTTTTGAAAAACCCCTCTTCGCTCTGCACGCGGTCTCTTTAATATATACACGCTGTGGGCAAAGCCAGCAGAGGCAAACACACAGACAATTTTCCAGTTCCTCCTAGCGGTAATATTCTGACGTCACTCAAACTGGTTGGTTTATTTGAATAGTGAGGAAAATGTTAGAGACAGGGGGGAAGATGGCCGACTTGTGTAAAAAGTTAATTTTGACGATTGACAGTGACAAAATTGAAAATCTAAACCATACTGAAACTGACCATAAAAATCATATGGTAGTATAGCTTAGAGTCCCCTGAGCAAAAATATGTTTTAAAAAATATGGTAGTCCAAGTATTAGCCAAGTTATTGAGAAAATACTAAATGTCTAAGAACGCTTGGCCGGACAAACTGTTGTTCCTGCTCGTTACACATAACGTTAATGGGGACGCTAGTTTAAAAAAAAGAGGCATTGTAGTAATTCAAATTCTATTAGTTGGTATAAGAGTATAGGAGTAAAAGGGAAGAGAAAGGAAAAAGGTTAACTAAAACGAAACATCTTTTTCTATTGGCATAACTAACGCAGACTGACCAATGGACTACGAGGCACATAGTTTGTTTGGAATTGTTTTGTTTTTTCAAACTAAATTCAAAATTATTTGGTAGTGCCTGCTTTCATTGGTCGGCTCTAATAGATATTGGCAAGAGGCATAGTGATCTCGTGGCCATTTGACTAGAAAATTTTATTCAAACAACTACGTTGAGATCAGATGTGATAACTTGTAAAATTAACTACTAAATTCACTATCTGGACGGGGCAGAGCGAGACTGAGGCCATATTCTTTGCCATTCAACGTTATTTGTGACATATTTTTTTGAACTAGTGGTAAGAATGCTTTATGTATTTACATGCTTGATTAAAACTGAAAAAGTCTGATACTGCTGTGGAAAAGTGAAGGACATGTCGGAAGCAAACATTATTGAGTCCTCACATTGAACTGTATTTGACTGTTGCATATTATTATGATTTTGTATTAATATTTTGTATTGGAAATGTTAGGAAGCCTCTGTGTTCTATGAACACTTTTCAACATGCTTAGAGCGTTTATAAGTTAGAAAAGAAAAGAAAAAAATCATATAAAAGGAGATGTGGTTACTCCACGGTATTGAATTGAAGCAAACTATGTAAAAGTACAGTGGCGTATCTGCCATAGGGACCTGTGGTGTGGTCACAGAAGGGTGTGAGTCATAAATTAGGGGCTGATGCACACGAATGCACAAGAGGCTGACCCCATACTGTCATGTATATATAGGGATAAGAAGTTGTGATCAGGTTGAAAAGGCCAGGGTGTCTTTTTATTGCAGAGTTTTTATTTCCTGTTACCATCCGGTGACAGGAAACCTGATGAGTGGGTGTAAAGTCTCCATTATAAAGTTTAAGCTGTCAGCTGATAGCCTGAAGGAGCTTACGTGTGGATGCTGATCTACATTGTCTCTACATTGATATACTGACTTATATTCGACCTACCAAGAATCCCAGGTGACACGTTATCAGCTGGGACCTCTGACATTTCATCCTAAGAAACTAGTTCCTATCAAAATAACGTTGAATTATATGGGGCATGATGAAAACAACAGCTCCTCATAAAAAATGACAATCACTAGCAACTATTAAATATGGAAGGTCATGTTTTGATTGACTATGTCACCTCAGAATGTGATAAGTTTATTGCTAGGGAAGAACATAGGTTAGCTGAAGAGAGGAGAATGCAGTTAGAAGATGCCAGAGAGATGAAGAAATTAGAGTTGGATAGAGAGGCTCAGAAAGAAATAAAACGTTTACAAATTGAGGCTGAGAAGGAGGCTAGGGCCTTAGAGGCTGATAGAGAGGCTGAAATTAAGAGGCTCCAAATTGAAGAAAAAAAATTAGAAAGGAAAGCAGACGAAAAACGACTGCAAAGGGAAGCAGAGGCAGAAGATAAAGGTTGCAGAGGGAGCATGAGTTGCGACTAAGGGAGTTGGAGTTGCAAGGTCATGCTCCTGAAAATGGTCACAGCCCCTCTACCTCTAATACGACTGCTAGTCAAGGGGCCTCCAACTCAGTTATGGGGTTTCATTTAGATTATTTTGTTGAGAGAGATGATGACATTGAATCATACCTAAGTAGGTATGAGGTATTAGCTACAACTCATGGGCTAGAAAAAGAAAGATGGAGCTTGAAGTTATCCCAAGGTCTTCGGGGAACAGCTTATGAAGTTTTTTTCAAAAATGAGCAGGGATGACCAAGACAATTATGACATGCTAAAGCAGGCTCTATTGTTAAGATAAGAAAAGCATGGTGAATTTTACAGGAAAAAGTTTAGAAATGCCAAGCTACTGTCGGGTTGTCGGGTGAGACTTATCACCAGTTCTCTGCACGGTTGGAGACCTACTTGGAAAATGGACTGCTGTGGGGAAAACCCAAGATCTTAAAGAAATGATCCTTATTGAGCAATTGAGACAGTCCATGGCTCCAGACTTGAAAAAGTTTCTCATGGAACAGGGTGCAGAGAGGCTGGGTGAGTTACTTAATGTCGCTGAGAGGTATCAGGCAGCCCAGACAGAGATAGCTGGCACCAAAAAGAAGCATGTAGATAATTATAGGGCCCCACAAAACTCAAATAGGTTTGATAATAAAGATCAGGGTAACAAGTTTAAGCAAAATTTTGATAGGCCACGCAATGATAATAAACATAAAAACTCACAGTTCAATGACATTATATATGAGGAAAGAAAACCCCTTTATCAAAATATATACTATTGCAAATGGTGTAAGAGAGAGGGTCATGACACCAAATTTTGTACAAGGAAACCTTCTGGATGTGCTGCGATGAAGTTGGGGAAAAAGGAAGAAAAGGTAAAACCTACTGGACAGCAGGAACCTTATCATCCCCCAGTATGTGAGGACGTGGTATGTAATGGAGTCACAACTAGGTAACTTTACGATACCGGTTTGGATTTTGATTCCGTTGTGAGTGCGCACTTGGTGAACCCGGAACAGTATACCACAGAAACAGTGGAGATTCAAGGGGCGACCAAGGACCTACCACTCATGACACTTCCCATTGCAAGGATAACAGTGAAAACTCGCTATGTGGAAGGAATAATCAGAGCAGCAGTGATAGACGCACCCATTTACCCTCTGATATTGGGATGTCGTTATGTCTTCTTGGGGAATCCCAAGAGACCTGTGGTCCTGGCAGCAGCCCAGACCCGTTCACAATCCAGAAAGGAAGAAGATGAGCCGATAAATACTCATCCAGAGGAGATGAGGAAGGCACAGGCTGAAGATAGTACACTCAAGCCTTGCTTTAAGAAATTACCTAAATGCCACACACCTCCAAGCAAAGGGGATTATTATATGAAGAACAAATTGTTGTACAGGAAGACCGGAAATGGAACGAATGGTCACAGCCAACTGGTACTTCCAACTTCATATCGGGAGAGAGTGTTGGAATTAGGACATGCAGTTCCCTTTAGTGGTCACATGGGGATCAGCGCAACCGGACAGCGTATAGCTTGTTATTATTTCTAGCCAGGGATAATGGAAGACATATAGAGATATGTCAAATCCTGTCCAGAATGTCAGAGAGTAGCTCCGAAACATTGGACTGCTCCAGCAACTCTAGGGGAAATGCCCATAGTGGGAACACCTTTTGAGAGAGTTGCAGTGGATATTGTGGAACCTCTCACTCGGACCAAGAGGAGGAACAGTTACATCCTTACTCTGGTGGACACTTGTTCTATGTGGGGAGAGGCGGTAGCCCTGTCGTCAATCGATTCGAAACATGTGGCAGAGGCATTACTTACTATATTCACGAGGTTAGGATTCCCGCATCAAATCTTGACTGATAACGGCTCTCAGTTCAAGGGGAACTAACAGAAGAAGTTTTTAGGTTATTTCAAGCCAAGCACTTTCATTGTAGTCCGTATCACCCCCACGGGAACGGCCAGGTAGAGAGGTTCAATGGGACTCTCATTTCTATCCTGAGAAAGCTGGCCCATAAAAAACCTGATACGTGGGACCAATATTTGCCCGCTGCATTGTTTTCTTATCGGGAAGTTCCACATAATTCAACCGGGATGGCTCCCGCAACCCTGTTATTTGGGAGGCCAGTAAAAGGTCCACTAGAAGCCTTGTTAAGGACGTGGACAGATGAGAAGGCAGAAAGGACTGTTACCTCATCATACCAATATGTGAACGAACTGACCACTCGTTTAAAAACTAATTGGAAACTGGCAAATGAAAATTTGAGACAAGCCAGGAAAAAGCATGCTGCTTATTATAACAAAAAAGCGAATGATAGGGAGCTTGCTGTAGGGGAGAAGGTGCTTCTTCTTTTACCAGGCAGCAACAATAAACTTCAGTCGGATGGCAAGGTCCATATACGGTTTTGGAAAAGGTATCCAGAACAAATTATAAGATAGACAAGAAGGGAAAGGAAAAAGTCTATCATGTGAACCTTTTGAAGAAATATCTGGACAGACAAATCCAGGAAGGAACACACTTAATGGCCTTGTCAATTGCAACCGAAATGAAGAATGAACCTCTCGCCTCAGTTGAATATCCACTGAAGCCCAGTGAAACGTTTGAACAGGTGAAGATCAGTAATCACCTGACAAAAGGACAAAGGGAGAGGATTCAAAAGGTCTTGGAGAAACATACAGACGTGTTAACAGATAAGCCGGGGCCCACAAATTTGTTGGAATATGATATGAAACTACTAGACCCAACACCCATCTGTATGAGGCCTTATTCTATTCCGTTCGCTAAGGAAAAAGCTTTGAAAGAGGAGATAGATTATTTGTTACAAGAAGGGATTATTTCTCACAGTGAGTTTCCTTATAGTTCATGTGTGGTTTTGTTGCGGAAACCATCGGGAGAACATAAACTGTGCATACATTACAGGAAACTGAATACTGTCACAGAAGATCAGGTGGATCCATTACCTGATACTACTCAACTTTTTGCCAGGCTGAACAAGGCAAAATATTTTTCAAAGGTGGATCTGAGCAAAGGCTATTATCAAATTCCAGTAAAGCCTGAGGTTCGACCTTACTTAGCATTTAGCACCTCGGAAGGTCATTATGAGTTCAACATGCTACCATTTGGATTGAAAAATGCCCCGAGTGTGTTTTCTAGGATGATGCGAAAATTGATGGATCCCCTGAAAAATCCATGTATCTCGAATTTCATGGATGATATCCACATTGCTACTGAAACTTTTGAGGAACATTTAAACTCTTTGAATATGCTGTTTGATAGACTCAGAGAGGCTAACTTGACTGCTAGACCAACAAAATGTTGTATTGGGTGTAAAGAGTTGGAATTCTTGAGACATACCGTACATCAGGGTAGCATGACCCCTGACCCCAAGAATCTGGAGAAACTGAAAAGAGCACCTAGGCCACAAACAAAGAAAGATGTGCGATCTTTTGTGTCGTTGAGTGGTTTCTACCAAAAGTACATTAAACATTTTAACTCTATATGTGCTCCTCTGGCGGATTTAACTCGAAAGGGACAACCTGATACAATAAATTGGTCCTCACAGTGTGAATTGGCTTACCAGGAGTTAAAAGAAAAACTCACAAGCAGACCAGTATTGCAATTGCCTGACTTGAATCAAGAATTTATCGTGAGAAGTGACGCAAGCAATGTGGGCCTGAGCGCTACATTGCTGCAAAGGTCCTCCTCACAAGATGGGGAATTGAACCCAGTCGCTTAAGCAAGCCGCAAGTTGAACAAGGCGGAAAAAAATTATTCAACAAGTGAGAAAGAATGTTTGGCGTTAATATGGGCTATAAAATAATTTCAGATTTATCTATATGGCAGGACATTTGTGGTCCAAACGGATCATTCACCTCTCGTATTCCAGTCACAAGCCAAGCATGAAAATTCCAGATTATTAAGATGGTCATTATTATTACAGCCATACTCATTTCTGGCACAGTGGTCTGATCACCTGCTTGCCAACCAATCTGATTACGGAAACAATGATAGATTGTTTGGTCTGTTTTTGTTCCACAAAGACGCCACTAGGCGTGGTGGAAACAGCGATAGATTGATCAATTTGTTGTTGCCCTAAGACGCCACTAGGCGTACTGGCCACATACTGCTTTGCCGGTTGATGGCTAAGGATGGAAGAAGAAGAAGACTCATTTCTGATTGAATATATTTCCGGCCCTCAGAACGTCGGTGCAGATTTTTTGAGTAGACATCCTTGTGATGAAAATCAGACGAAAACGTGGGACTTTATTTGCGCTAAGTTATCTCACAGATTGTAACCTGCAATGGATGCATGTTTTAGGAAGGGAGGTGTGTAGCAAAATCTGTGAGATAATCGCTTATTTCAGTAAGATTTTAGTCCTATGATGAATAAATACACCAGCCCTCAGGTGTCTGACTGGTTTCATCTTCAACGCCAGTAGAGCTGCCTTTTGTGCAGTGGGAATGCTAAGAAAATGACCCGCCGTAACAATCTAACACGCTTTAGTTTCGGTTTCGAAAACGTACAATAAACATTTTAACATCTCGCCGATCTGCTGCACGAAACGGGGGAAAAGCTTGTAATTAACGACTTGCCAGAACTGTGAGACCAAACTGGCGTTTGAATTAACGTAATATGTTAACTTTAACACTAACATTTGTAATAATTCGGACATTTCACAGTAGTAAGAACGAGACGATTGTAATAATTAACGCAAAGCACTACCAAAGTTTTGAAAAACCCCTCTTCGCTCTGCACGCGATCTCTTTAATATATACACGATGTGGGCAAAGCCAGCAAAGGCAAACACACAGACAATTTTCCAGTCCCTCCTAGCGGCTATCATTGCGTCGGCTCTTTAATAGATATTGGCAAGAGGCATAGTTGTCTCGTGGCCATTTGACTAGAAAAATTTTATTCAAACAATACGTTGAGATCAGATGTGATAACTTGTAAAATTAAACTACTCAAATTCTACTATCTGGACGGGGCAGAGTAAAAGGGAGAGAGACTGAGGCCATATTCTTTGCCAGTCAACGTTATTTGTGACACGCATTTCTTTGAACTAGTGGTAAGAATGCTTTATGTATTTACATGCTTGATTAAAACTGAAAAGTCAAAATACTGCTGTGGAAAAGTGAAGGACATGCCGGAAGCAAACATTATTGAGTCCTCACATTGAACTGTATTTGACTGTTGCATATTTTAATGATGATTTTGTATTGATATAAATATTTTTGTATTGGAAATGTAAGGAAGCCTCTGTGTTCTGATGAACCACTTTTCAACATGCCTAGTCAAGCTTATTGTGACAATTTATAAGTTAGACTAAGAAAAGACGGGCCAAAAAATCATATAAAAGGAGATTTGTGGTTACTCCTCACACCACGGTATTGAGGATTGAAGCAAACTATGTCAAAGTACAGCAAACATTATGGCGTAATCTGCACATTAGGGAACTGTATTTGTGTTGGTGCACAGAATGGGGTGTGAGTCATGTAATGGATAAATTAGGGGCTGTGATTCTATGAACACTTTTCAAATGCACAAGAGGCAATTATAAGACCCCAAAAGAAAAGAATAAAATATATCATGAGATGTATAGTTATTGGAATGAAGCAAAGTCTTTTTTTTATGATCAAAGGTTGGCGTATCTGTACAAAGGACCTGGGTGTCTTTTTATTGCAGAGTTTTTATTTCCTGTGTTTACCATCCGGTGAGGGTGGGGGGGGGATAGGGTGGGGGGGGGGTGGGGGGTGATTGAGTCAGTGGGTGTAAAGTCTCCATTATAAAGTTTAAGCTTTTATTGCAGAGTTATTAGGGGTCCTGGTGTCAGAGGAAACCCTGATGAGTGGGTGTAAATTCTCCATTGAAGCTGTCAGCTGATAGCCTGAAGGGCTTACGTGTGGGTGATGATCTACATTGTGTCTCTACATTGATATACTGACTTATATTCGACCTAACCAAGAATCCAGGTGACACGTTATCAGCTGGGACCTCTGACATTTCATCCTAAGAAACTAGTTCCTATCAAAATAACGTTAAATTATATGGGGCATGATGAAAACAACAGCTCCTCATAACAAATGACAATCACTAGCAACTATTAAAGTTTTAGTCTGTGAATACACCTACAGGAACTCTATATTAACAATATATTCATAGGACCAAGAGTCCATATTTTTAGTTAAAGCATTATATGTAAATATATTTCCTCATTTTCAAAGACCTGTCCAAAAGAAGTTGGCGGGACAGGCAGATTAAATTGTATAAAGAAAAAACATTCAAATTTTAAAAGAAATCTTTAACCACCGTCTTATTCATTTTCTTTTAGTGAGTTAAAGTGTATTGTGTTGATGTACCATTATCTTCATTTCACCCCTAGACACTAGAGACATCATACACCAGCCACTAGAATCAAAATACGGACTGTGTGATATCTAGGGAGGTAGCGTTAGGTTCCCTGATACAATATATCATCATCATCATTCTTTGTTATAGTCAGGGACCTACATGTGCTTGACCTCACACAGTTACCACAGACACAACTATCTTTCTTGTTAGGTATAACATCTTAACCTCCCCAGCAAAAATTACATTTGCTACACATAGTATAAGCCGAACATGAAGCTGTATCTTTAACCTGCTTGCCAACTATGATGGTCGGAACGAAGACGATGAAGCCGTGATTGTGTGAGCCGTACACGAAGCTGTATCTTTAGCCGTTTGCCAACTATTATACTCGGAACGAAGACATGGAGCTGTGATAGTGTCATCTGAACACGAAGCTGTATCTTGAGCCTGTTTGCCAAACGGAGCTGTGAAAGTGTAAGCCGTACACAAAACTTCATTCATTGTCCGTCAGCGCCCTACGGAACATAGGTTACGTTTCATGCCGTCCTCCTGTCTTGTGCCATCTGCTCCAGGTCTTTCCATGTCCTACCTATCGCCAGCGTTTTCTTCTCATCTCTTGTTCCATTTGTCTGCTTCTTGTCGTCAGTTCCATATTAGTGAAATGTCACTTATGGAGCCAAAAACGAAACAAAACAACAATGAAGCTATAACACAACGTTGAGCGTCCGATTGGCAGAGTGGGTAGCGCGCTTGCCTCTAGCATCAAATTTATCTGGTTCAGAACTTGGTAACGTCACACTTCAGTCTGCCCAAATGTTAATAGCTACCCGATTCTTGCAGCGAGGAATGGTAACTATTCACCCCTCCTCTTATACGCTGGATCTAGTATGTGAACCATGTTCGCCGCATCGTAAGATGGGCCATCCCTGTAGTGATATCCTCAATGCAATCGATAAATTAGATAAAACATTATAGAGTATAAAGTCAAAATAAGGTAGAAATAAAATATTGGGTTGCGATTAGCTTCTTCGCCCCGCCTGCAAACATATCGCTTTCAATAGGCCTTACTGTAGGAGGAAATAAATATTACATGTTTGAAACAAATCGAGGCGTAATTTTTGTTCTAGACGGAGTGAGAGACACGAAGGAGGGGAAAGGAGCGACAGAATGCTACCATCAGCACGCGTTGTTTGGAATCAAAAATTGTAACGAACGCGCGAGATTGCTTTTGGCAGATTTGAAAATACGACGCAAGGCCAATACTTGCATCGCCTTATATTCACGCAGTGGAAATGTATAAACACACACACCGCTCTCATTTCCTGTATTGTAGCGTAAATTTTGACGAAACACAGACATTGTCGTTTTAGTTTGAAAAAAAAAGCGTTAGAGAGAGGGAAAAAGATGATGGATTTCTAGATTTGAATACAATTGACGACTAACAAGGAAAAATATGGACATACGAACTATAATACATAGGGCCATAAAACCTAGATATTTTTGGTGAATAGGGTCTCCTGATCAATAATATATTTTAATTTACAAAATCGTCCACTTAATAACCAAGATATGGCAATAATACTATATATTCTAGGACAGACTGACGAACGGACTCATGCCTGCTTATTATATCCATAACATTTTTTTGAACGCGTGGTTGAAATGAGGCAGAAGAGGGTACATGTAATCTGATTGGGTGAAGTTAGAAAGAGGGAGAGAGGTTATTGGTTGGCCCGAAACTAAAAATATATTTTTGCAAAGTAAAGCCTAAGGCAGAATAACCAACGTACCGAAAAACACACAGTATTTTTGCAGTGGGGTTTTTTTAACTTTGAATTCAAAATTTGATAGACGCCGATTTTTATTGGCCAGCGTAGGGGATATTGAGAAAAAAATTGGAAGGCTGGACGCCATTTGAAGAAAAACGTTCCCTTAAACAGGTCGATTGATAGACCAGAAGTTTGACTTGCTTCACCATATAATGAAGACATAACTAAAGAAAAGCAGTCATAGTCTAGCAGCGGCACAGCTAAATTTGTGCCAAATCATCGTACCTGTGTGTATTTCATTGAATTTGTGGTAAGAACGAAATTATTAATATTTTATTTAAAAATTTGAGTGTGAGATACTGCCATATGAAAAAGTAATTTTACGACTGTAAGTACAATAGGTCCCTAGCAGACTTATGCAGGGCCTAGATGTTGCTCCACCATATTAACAAACTACCAGAGGTGTAGAACCAAAAGATTACATAGGTTGTCAGCAAGGGATCATATCACCTACCTTATTTTATGGAAAAAGATCAATGATAATGGCAGAGGTGTTGTAGCCATTAGAGGAGAGGAATGGGAAAATTGGTACAAGTTGTTCCATCAATCTAGATTGGATGAGCTGGGTTGGTCAGAGAGATCTGACCCTGTTCTTTTATTTTGAATGCATTATTAATTGTGGATTTGGTGGATTAGATATTATGTTAAGACAAACCATAATCTTCATGTTGCAGGGTTTGTTACTGGCAAATATGCTAGTGCCAGCTTCCTGAATATAATAAACAGTGTGAAAGTGAAGGTTGCTGCAGTGGTACAAGCTCTCTACAACTGGAACTGTAGTCTTGGTACAAGCTCTCTACCAAGATTGCCCCAGGAAGATTGAGACAGTGGCCGTTGGCCGGAAAGACAACTATCATTTAGCTTCACGTGCCAGATAAGTGCATAAGACCTGGCACGGAACGATTCATCAACTATCTACCATATAATAATATAACTATATAAAATAAAATCCATTTCCACCCAATAAAGTGAATAGAATATTTGTGAATAAAGACAGGGGATGATGTACAAACCCCAACCCGCCATCTAGTATCAGTTAAACAGTAGTGGAGATACAGTAACACTATTCTTAGATTTTAAATTATGTGTTTGGACAGATTGTCCCTTTTGTTTAATTGAACTTGCATATATATATATATAATTTGATTTCATTTGATTTTGATAGTCCTGACCAAAATAATATTAGGTTCAGGACTAAATAAATTGTAAAAAGATTAGTTAAATACCAAATTTAAAACACTGTGTTAGTTGAGTTGATCATAGAATTTAATATCTGTGTGTGTGTGTTTGTGTATTGGGTTACCATCACGCCACACTTACATTACCCTAGACATTTAGACGTAGTCATCATTTATTCTAAGTGTAAAATATAACTCTGAGTGAGATCTTAGGGTGGTAGCAGAAAGGTTCCCTGAGAACACACCCCATCATTTGTTAGACACAGGGGCCTTCACAACTTGACCTCACTCAGATATCTTCTACCGACAACTTGCAGATGGCAAAAGAACAGTCGGGCGACCGCAGGTGAGGTTCAAAGATGTGTGTAAGAGAGATATGAAGGCACTGGACATGGATCCAGCAACCTGGGAGGATGAAGCTGCCATCGCACCAAGTGGCGTTGTTCTCTGCGGCGCCACCTCAGATTTGGCGAAAAGAAGCTCACACAAAAAGAAGAAGAGAAGAGAAAGGAGGCGCCGAAAAGAACACCAGGCGAAAAAAAAAAAAAAAACAGCTGATGCCATTCAAATCAGGGGCGCAATCGTAACTATGATTGTCAATCATAACTGAAGTCAATCATAACACAATACTATAGTATTGTGAAGTCTCTTCATTTTCCTACGGCAGTATTTGCTATGGGACTACCTTGACCTTTACGATAACATTTGTACATGCTGAAATTCGTGTTCGTACATCCTTGCCGTTGTTACCAGATACACGGATCACGCGCGGGAAACACGGACCAACAAATCAAATTAACGAGCAAATTTGACAGAACACAACACAACCACCTCTCGCAAGGTATTACAGCTTGTGAAAGCGATTACTTGCAGGTTAGTTCCTGCCTGGCTTCAAAGGGCTCTTTGTTGCCGACTGTCGCTTATTGTCGTCCGATAATCGACCCTCATGGCACACGTGGCTCACTCATGCGTGAACGCTTGTGTTTTTTTTTTTTTTTCAAATTTTTTTTTCTCCCTTTTTATATGTTGCTGTTTGCCTTTGGGCGACCATATCTCACGCTTACATGCTGTCTTTTTTTTTTTGAGCGGTAAGTACGTTGTGTGGTAGTTTACAGCCGGGCTGCGATATCTGGACCTTCCGCCCGACACATCCGATGTCCGCTCGCAGTTTTAACGGATTTGCTTTGCCTGCCATCCCACACCTATATGTATGCTTGACCTCATGTCCATACAATAGTGCAGTGAGATGACTGCACGAGTGCACGTCGTTTGAGCTGACATGCAACTCTGCTACATCGCCCATACTGGGGGGGCCCCCCCCCCCCCCCCCCTTTCCGGGTAAACCACACACATCGCTGAAAAGAATATGGGGGGAATCATCCAAGCCAGGGCGTTCAACATCTACGTGATGGAGTGTGAGATTATTAGAAGAGTTTATTTAATTCATCTTTTCTGCTGTCTTTGTTGAACAGGCTGCAGTTGAAATATCCTTAATGAAAGCCATCGCTATTCTTCTTCTTCATACATTTTCATACTCAGGGGCGGATTAACAGTGCTCGGGTCCACTGGTCAAAAAACGCCATTGGCTCCTGATTATCGATTCTACATGGGTTACTTATTCTAAATTTCTAGGTCAGGCATGGATCCTCCTGCTGCCATGGGCCGTCGTGCAGCGCCAAAAATGCTCAGCGTTCAGTCCGCCCCTGTACACTCGTCAAAATAATAAGTTTAAACACAGTAGTGATCAACTTGAGGTAGTTGTTATCTGCATAGAGTTTAGGTTGTTGTTATCTGCATAGAGTTTAGGTTGTTGTTATCTGCATAGAGTTTAGGTTGTTGTTATCTGCATAGAGTTTAGGTTGTTGTTATCTGCATAGAGTTTGTTCAAGGATGGAACTGGTGACGGCCATGTGTGCTTTCTCTGTTGCTCATAAGTTAGACCCGTTTATTGCAGACGTTCAATAGTCATTTTATCGGTGCGCAGGTATACTCTTTGGTAGTTGCTATCGATAGCTTGTTGAATAGATGGTATCTCAATTTATTGTTGCCTATGCGGAGTCTGTAGATTACCACTTATACACTTTTATTGAATTGTTAATATGCATCCTTTTCTGGTGGCTTTGATGTTCTGTTTCTCACTTCCCCTTGTATCTGCTCTTGATAAAACTCTTGGCCTCTTCATAAGTTATGCGTGTATCAAGTTGACGTCCACCTTCCAACCTGTCTTCTAGTCCATTGTTAGACTCCTAGCACACAAACTGATGTGGATATGTCTCCCTTGTCACAAATTCCGCCGCCGCCTCCCCCCCCCCCCTGTTTCTTTGTTATGATGAAGGCTATCCACTAACCACATTATGGGCACTTTGCACCACTCTTTGCCCGCACCCACTCCTGCGCCACCACTGTCTTCCTTTTATACACTCTCAAAAATCGGTTCCCATTGTAAGCTACCCAAACATACTAACAAGAGCTTACACAACGTGTTACGTCACAATCAGCCTAATTCGATCCCACATCCGATGGTGACCCAAGTTTCTAGCGATTTATAACCCTGTCCTTTCCAATTTGTATACACTTCAGATTTCAGTCAAAACAGCGCTTAGTCTTGATAGTCCATTGTAAGCACGAAAACGTCATATTAAGTCATGCAGTTTACCCATTGAGCCTATATTTCCATAGATTATCTCCAACGGTAGTTTGTGGCATTGCATCACCTGCCAATTAGTGGGTCTGGTATGTTTTACCAATGTGGAACCCAATGAGTTGGCGAAACTCTGGGTTTGCAAGAAAGCCGTGGAACTCACCCCCCCCCCCCCCCCTTTTCTCCCCAGTGGCGTAGGAGATCATGTCTGTCTACAACTTCCTGTCTCCAGTATTTGCTCCTCTCTTTGTCTTCCCCTATCTCTTGTTCCTTCTTTTTTTTTTTTTTTTTTTTTTCTTTAACCAGCGGCACTTGGGCTTTCAGCCCTTCGGCCCAATGACATATCATTGCGAGGCTGGGGAACCTGAGGACTTTCCTTCCAACCCGGTCAGGAGCTTCGCTCCTTCCCATCCACAGAGGGTTTATCACAGGAGCCGTTCAGGCTATTCAGTCAAATTTCCGGCCGTAAACATTTCTTCAAACGCCGACGCCCGGGTTTGAACCATGAACACCTGGTCGCCAGTACAACGCCGAAGCCATTACACCAGCGCGGCTCCCATCTCTCTCCTGTTGTTACGATATATTCCAGCTTTCCTCTTCTCATAACATGCCCAAAAAAAAGTTGATTGCTTCTTTCTAACTTGTGAAATAAGTTTCCTTTGTGCATTGGCCTCTTTCAGGACATCCTCATTACTCTTCTTAGCTGTCCATGGTATTTCTAACATTCTTCTGTAAAACCACATCTCTGTTGCCCCCGGTGCTTTCCTTACCTATTTACTAATTGTCCATGACTCACTCTCATTCAATCATCACTCCCCACCCCCCCCCCCCCCCCCCCACCCCCCCTTCCCGAACACAAAAGGGTAAAGAGTGACAACTCACATCCCTGGGGGTCGAAAGAAGAAGAAGTGTATTTTTCCTTTCCATATGTAAGGTACAGTCTCATGCAGTTTGCATACACATATGGGCAAGGTCAGTCTTAGTAATTGCGTGACCCGATTTAGACCATTCTGTTAGGTCCCCCTGAATTTAAGACATATGTTTGTAGTAACACGTTTTATGTCACAATATGGCAAATAAATATAAATATCGTTTGATTTTTAGTACAGTATAATAACAGTGATTTCCCAATATCTCATGTGAACTAATCATGGTTCCTTGTTTGGTTCAATGCTGGAGTTGGGAGCCTAAGTGGGCTAAATCGGCCTAAGGCCGGATCTGCATATAAACACACGAGTGGCCGATCGGCATAGTGGTTAGAATGCTTGCTTCTCGTGACAAAGTTACCGGGTTCAAGAATCAAAACCTGCTATCGCCATGCCCAAGTTTACCCAGCTGTAAATGGCCCACTTTGTTCAAGTAAGGGAAGAAAAAGGCAGGGCAGTAGAAACGAACTGAACACCCCATCTCATAAGCCTGGATCTAGTATGGTGAAGTCACTAACACTTTACTCCCCTACGGCAGTTTGGGCTATCTTTACTTTTTATATAAGAACCCACAAAAAAGGTGCTGCTTGTTTTGTTTATAATGTGGCAGTCATTCATTATAATTACCCATTAGCTCCCCACGCAGCATATGCCTGTAACATAACGTATGCCAAGTCCTCATCTCCTGTGCCATCTGTTCCATGTTTTCTTCCTGCCTTTCATTTCTGTCTCCACCTGCTTCTCTTATTCCGGGGGTTCCAGAGCTAGGACTGTCACGTGATGCAAATAATGTAAACATAATGCATTAAAAGATTTTTTTTTTACCCTACTCCACCCAGACAGACATGTCGCGAGAGAGAAAGGGGCTCGGGGCTTCAACCCTCGTGCTCCAGGCAAAGAGACTTTGGAGGAGCCACACAGGGGGCACCCGATGATTTAAAAAAAAAGGTGAAGGTAGTCACATGGTCGATACTTCCGTTGGGGAGGGAAGTGTTCGAGACTTTATTATACTAGGTAAAGCTTTATAGGTAGGGTGAACCAGATCGCTTGCCTCGCTGCCTTAGCCTTACTTAAAAACTCAAGAGCAGAAGTCAGGTACCCATTTACAGCTGGATAGACTGGAGCATGAGATTATGAGTATTCTGTCCTGGAACAACCCGGTAACTTTGTCACGACAGGGCTAGCGCTGTAACCACCCGACCAATTTGAAGACTCACACACCGTGGGGAAAAAGTGTGTGTGTGTGGGGGATTATATTCAAGTTCAGGGTTCCAGCATTTCTAGCTCTGGGGGTCCATTCTGTATTTCGCCAGTCCTGCCTTCATGAACCCTTATATCCGGTTACGTAATCAATGAATACATTCATTCTGCAGGAAGCTTAATATTTTTAATAATAATAATTACTACTAATTTTATTTATTAAGCAGCACCACTCCTGCATCACAAGTAATTTGATTACGCATAATTTCCTGATTTCTTAAGCGTGTTACCTTTCAGGACACATTGATTTAAAGCGGACAGATTTCTCTCCCACCCGCATTACCAGTGATCTAAATTCTCATCCGCCCGCTAACCGCCCTTCTTGTCCTTAATTTATTTTTTTTTTTAAATCGACCTTGTAAGCAAGGCTTAATAGAATAATGAAACAAAAGGTGCACAGAGAGGGGCCAAAGGAAAAGAAAAAAGGAATCCGGCCTTGAAACGTAACATTCCCCTAGCCCCAGCCCTACCCGTCAAATAAAAGATTGAGGAAGCTATATTTCCCCCTTTCATGAGTTTTAAAAACCTGTTTCTTTGTAAACTGAGCATTGTTCAAGATAACCTCGTGGCCAGCCGCATTCCGACGATGGTTGTGTGTAGCAATTGCGTTCTCCTGCGCCAATCGTTGTCCACCGGGGGGTAAGCTCTGACGTCAGGCTGGCGGTAACTTTGGTGTTTTTGTGCTAGATTATTTGAGAGTGGTCAGTTTTCTCTACTGGAAGTCAGGCTTCTTCCGTGCGGTTCGACTGCAGTGTGTAGGCCTATCGCTGTATTATTGATATAGAGAGTTTTCTAGATCTCGTGACTTTCAAAATAGTGTTTTTAAACATGGAATATACAAGGAAACGTGGAACACGGTAAATATTTATACACTGTGGAAAATTCTTAAACATTTTACCTACTTAAGTGTATCTTATGTAAGTTGTTGATTTATTTCTAAATTTATCTTGTCGCTACTGATGTCTTGTTAGGGTGTAATGTGTAGGCCTACAAGATAAGCCCAATATGGCGTTAGAAAAACAAATCGTGTAACTGATAACAGCAGCGTTTGGAATTCGTCGTTCGATCCAGAACCGCTTGGTGGTAACTGTTGATTTTCTAGTATTATGTAAAAGTATAGTTTGAGTTTGTTGTGAGTGAATGAAGTAGGCCTACAAATATAATGACAAACATAGGCTGCAAGCATAATCGGTTGACATGTTTTGTTGTTGCCAAAACAGTGGGCCCATGGGACGTGTGCAATTCAAATAAGTCATCCATGTCGTTAGGGTAAGGATTAAGGGTGGGATTTAGGGTTAATCCTTAGGCCTATCCCTTATTGCTGCGTCTCTAAATTATTATGATTATTTTTTTTTTTTGCTGTAGGCCTATCGAACTCACGGTCTACTGTTATTCATTTCATCCAATTTGATTAGGCTTATCAACTTTTGTTTCTGTATTGTTATCTAATTTGTTAAGTGGCTGTCATTTTCCCCGGTAGTTTTTCTGTCTTGATGGATGTTGTGTTTGTTTTGAAATTCAAATCTTTGGGCTCACCTTACTGTTATTATTGTGTAACGTAACGAATTAATCATGGTTTGATTGTGTGTTGTTGTTTTTTTTTAACAGTAAGTCTACACGCAGTTCGTACTGAATTAACAAGTTGTCGCAGTTACATATTTCGATGAAAATAGTCATGTAATGTTAGTTTAAAATAGTTAGGGCCTGGCTGAATCGACATTTAATCTTATGCGACGTACGATCACATCATTTATTTCTACATAGTATTTTTTGACCGCGTTTTGGGCAAGTTGCAATTCCATTCAGTGTAGTCGCACAGCCTGTCGGCTATATTAGGGCACATTGTATACCAGCATTAAAAACTTGTGGTGTGATCAGATTTTTTAGCTGTGAACTACCTAGTGCAAGGACTAAGCAATACTTAAGCCGCTGTTGCCATTTCGAATTATCGGCAGACAAAAGTAATATAATTCAAGAACAGGCTGAAAACAATCACATGATTGATCACGGGCTGATGAATTTCCTTAGGTTCCATATATTTTAACTGTTGTGGCATTGGTGTAAATGTGACTAGAATAAGTAGGCCTACACGGAGCAACAGCAGTTAGATCAACCAGAGCCAGCCTTGGAGTATTCGTTCGGCGACCGTGGCGAGAGGTTTAACTTGCGCACCTACACTACTAACCGCGAAAGTTAAACTCTACTGGAAAATGAAGTAAGATTCGTGAATAATATTGCAGATCAGTTTAAGATAGTTATCACATAAAGACAAAAAAAACATGATAACAGTTAAAAATAGAATGTAAAAAATATGTCACACTTTAGTTTTAGTGTGTTGCTATAAAGATTTACATTACGTGCTTTGGTCATGGGAAAAATTGTGTCGAACTTCTGAAGAAAACTATTTTTTTCATGACCGCTTCGGTGCCCCTTTCCCTTAGCGCTCAATCCCAGGTCGCCCCCGATTACCCCCTGCCCAAAAGACACCGACCCTGCTTGCAACCCTTGAGCGTGGTCCTGCGCAATTAGTTTACCCACGCTACATGATCGGTTTCACCACTTTATATTAGATTAGATACATATAATTGTCTTGTATGTCCCTACCTAACGACAACACCGGAACGCAAAATGGGCGCAGTTATTATAATTG
Organism: Oreohelix idahoensis; assembly: GCA_024509875.1. Classification (NCBI taxonomy): domain Eukaryota; kingdom Metazoa; phylum Mollusca; class Gastropoda; order Stylommatophora; family Oreohelicidae; genus Oreohelix; species Oreohelix idahoensis. The sequence goes on from JAMPIV010004928.1 coordinate 25,439, forward strand.
TTAAAAAAAAAAAAACCCAGATATAACCCCAGATCGTTTAGTGGTTTTAAACATTTGCCTTCCAAGCAATCGGGCGGCATAATAAAAACAAATATATTTATCTATTTTAATTCAGTGATCTTCTTCAGATTTTATAAGTTTTTTTTTTTTTGGAAGCAATTGATAGTTTTTAAGCGTCTGTGTGTGTTGATGGCTTTACTAGCTCAGTGGAAGAAAATAGAAATGAAGAATACAGGAGCAAATGGTACTATTCTCAGGACATTAGACACAAATCGCACACCATAATTCTCCGCCATTAATTTCTTGATGGACTATTACTAGCTTAATACGTAAAATCTTTGCCTGTAGGGGCCTACTTTGTATGTAATAAAAAAACTCCCAACCCCCCCTCTAGATCTCACTGAAAGTAAAGCAAAATCTCCCATCTCCTGCAAGTAAGACTGGCCAAGAATACAAACAAAATCCAACACTATAGCGGTATGATGATTATAATTTTCATAACCAGACCACACCGTCTGTTATATTTGGACGCACTCCCTAATATAACAGAAGGACCTTGTGTTTTAGGTTGAACAAGGCACAATTTTTACTTAAACAAAACCGACTAAAACCGACTGGCAAAATAACTATGTTTTATTTTCGTCAACAGCTTGAAAGACTGAAAACAACCGAGGAAAATCACGTGCATTTTAAAACATGATGACGCCTATAGGCCTATATATTATCTTTAAAAATGACTATAGAACTCGCAGAGGATGCCTTATTGTCACATTCAGTTTGTGATTAGAGAGAGTGTTTTGGTTCGTTTCTTTCTGCTTTTAATTTTGTGGATGTTTTTTGTGCAAATGTAAGTTGGTGTTTTTTATGGGCGTTTATGCTTCCAAATTTGTGTACCTACACTTTTTTATAGGAATTTTGAATTATTTAGACAGGAATTTAAATGAAATAAACGACGCACAGACTGTGCAAAAGTTATGATGTGGTGTGAATCTTGAAGACTTTAAGAAATAGACAACAGAGTATGGATAGGAAACCTTTAAGGAAACATAAAATAAACATATGATCTGATCATCAGAAGGAACGCATGCAACATTAGATCAATGTTTCACACGTGTTGTTTCTTTTATACTGTTGAGTAAGTGAAGAAAGAGCAAAGTGCACAATCTCAATCTGTTTATAGCCCAGCGTTCACATTGTGAGCCATATGCCCCCCCCCCCCCCCCAGGGGACCATGCCATTACTTTCTAGTGGGCTCACAGTAACATGGTAAAGTACCATTTTTCCACCTAAGAGCGATGTGTTGGGGGGGTGGGTTGGGGGGGGGTTGGGGAGGGTGGGGGTGGGGGGGGGGGGGGGGGGGGGGGGTGGGGGGTGGGGGGGGGGGTGGGGCGGGGGGGGGGGGGCGGGGGGTGGGGGGTGGGGGGGGGGGGGGGGGGGGGGGGGGAGGGGGGGGGGGGGGGGGGGGGGGGGGGGGGGGGGGGGGGGGGGGGGGGGGGGGTGGGGGGGGGGGGAGGGGGGGGGGGGGGGTGTGGTGGGGGGGGGGGGGGTGGGGGGGGGGGGGGGGGGGGGGGGGGGGGGGGGGGGGGGGGGGGGGGGGGGGTGGTGGGGGAGGTGGGGGGGTTGGGGGGGGGGGGGGGGGGGGGGGAGGGGTAAATTGGTGGGTATTTTAATTTAATTTATAATTTTTATAGGGGGGGGTGGGGGGATTTAGGGGAGTTATTATTGGGGGGGATTGGGTGGGGTATTATGGGGGGGGGGGGGGGGGTTTTGGTTAATTTTTAATTTTTACTTAAAATGGGGGTATAAAATTATATAAAATATACTTTTGGGGGGGGTTACCTGGCCAAATAGGGGGTAGGGGGGTAGGGGGGGGGGGGGGGGGGGGGGGGGGGGGGGGGTTACATAACTTATTACACGTGGGAGGGCATGGGGGGCATGGGGGGGGGGATGAACCAAAGCAGGGGGGGGGGGGGTGGGGGGGGGGGCGGGGGGGGGGGGGGGGGGGGGGTTGTGGGGGGGGAGGGGGGGGGGGGGGTGTGTGTCATTTGGTGGGTGGGGGCTTGAATTTGTAATTTTAAAAATTTTTTTTTTTAGAAGTTCCACTAACTCTCTAGCCATTTTTTGGGGGGGGGGGGGGGGGGGGGGGGGGAGGGGGGGGGGGGGGGGGGGGGGGGGGGGACAATAGGGGGGGGGGGGGGGGGGGGGGGGGGGGGGGGGGGGGGGGGGGGGGGAGGGGGGGGGGGGCCAACAACAAAATAATTATATAATTTCATTTTTTTGTTTAAAATAATACTAGGAATCCATGGTTGTAATGATATGATATAATTGGGATCCAAGTTTCAGCATTGTCACTTCAACAATCAACAACTAATTTAGGAATGTTAACTTGTTAGCCTGTGTGATGTCATGATACAGCGAACCCTGCTATTGTTATGAAGACTGTGATGGGGGCCACACACTCATGGAAAGATTGAAGTCGCTCAATCGCGTCAATAGCGGTCAATACTCTTTAAGCATACCCTTTTACAAATCGTATCAATACCCTTTTAGTTCCCGGCAAGGAGGCCATACCCATAGCCTTCAACAAACATGCAACAAACACATGACAGCATAGGCCTTCAACAAACACATTCCAGCTTCTTTCTGTCCAAACGTTCTTTCAACAAACACACAAACACATCCAAGTTTTCTTCCTGATCTCACGTTGCCATCCACAGATTCATATTCTTCGTCCACGAAAATCATAATCATTCCATGTATTTCTCATCATTTTCACATTCTGTATCTAGCTTTCCTTTCTGTGTATGCTAGCTTTCTTTCTTATCTTTTCACTTCTGTATCTAGCTTTCTTCGATTAGCTTTCTTCTCCGTGCATCTTTTATGGGTTTTGGGTCTCTACCCTATACTCCGTCAAATCTTTTTGGGTCTAAGACTACCTTCTTAACCTTTCCTTCTAACCTCTGCCTCTCTTTCCTTTCTCTTTCCCTGTGGATTCCAGAACAATAATCAATGCGACTGCTTTGTAATGCTATCAGCAAGTTTCCTCAAAATGTCGTGTCCTATCCATCTCTTCCATCATCCATAGTGTGTCCTATCCATCGCAAACGTCATTCTTCTCAACTCATTGTTCCATATGGCATTTGTCTGGGTTGTTGTCAGTCATCATACAGTTCCACATCTGATGACTATTGTCATAAAAAATATATCAGATATATACCATTTCAATCTATCAGTTCTAGCAAGCACTAGAAAGTTGTTGTCCGTGAGGAATAAAATATATATAGGCCATTGTGTCAAGAAGATTAGCAAGAGGGGGGTTTATTTAATTTGTTTGGCTTGTTTTATAAGTTTAAGATAAGTTTATATTTTATTATATGGCTGTGGCTTTAGGGGGGGTTTATTTATATTTTATTTGTTTTGGCTTTTTTAAAAAAAAGATAAAGTTTTTATTTATGCTGTGGCTTTTTAAATAAAAACCGTGATATGTATGCAAAATTCATCCACCTATGTTCCAGTCCTGACTTATGGATGTGCGAAGTCATTGGCCCTCCAAAGCCAAGCTCCACAACCTCCCCAAACCTCAGAAATGAACGTATCTGGTAGAAGGGTGGTTGAAGTAATGAAGAAGAGAAACATGGTCTCCAGGAGGGGGTGGTTGAAGTAAGAAGAAGAAACATGGTCTCTCCCAGACCCGAGTAGAACCAGTCCCAATTACTATGGTTTGACTTGTATTACGATGGTTTGACCTTGTCTGCAGAATTCGGAGAACATCGGCTACCACCCCACAAATATGATGGAAACCAAAGCCATCGTTTCCAGACCTATAGGACCAACCCAGAGTTCGCTGGGTCGTGCTGGGGGACAAAACATAAACATCTCTAATCCACTGTAAGGACCGAGGACCTAGATTGGACCCAGGAGCCACGACGGAAAGCAGATAGATAGGATATATGTCATTTTTCTTTTTTTTCTCCGGCAAACAACTACAAAACTACACCCCAGGTGTAGAAGAAGGAACGTCTAGTAAGTAAGGTTGCATATAATGTAAGTAAACGGTTTGCATGTATATGCCCCATGTACAATATCCCCATGGAAGTTACCGAGGGTCTCTTCTGCTCTCTAACAGATAAAAAAACAAGACGGAGAAAAGAGTAAGAGGATTACAGCAACAAAAGAGGATTACCCATACAGCACCCATCAAGTTAGAGTGAGGGCTATGTGGTACAAGGGGAATACTGCATCA